>PTEX01000261.1:661811-847897 GCA_003342815.1 Eudromia elegans | reverse complement strand
GAGGAGAGGAGAGGAGAGGAGAGGAGAGGAGAGGAGAGGAGAGGAGAGGGAGAGAAGATGCAGTCATCCTCTGATATTAAAACATTAATGTGTAGAACAGAATAGCCTAGTGAACACAGACTATTTACATGTTTCAGATTTCCATTCAGTGCATGCAAAACCGAGAATGATAATTTCTTTTTTGGAGGCAAAACAAGCATTCTCCTGTGGGCAAAATTAATTTTGTTTGTTTGCATACAGATTTAAGGGAAAAAAGGAGCAAAAAGTGAACCTCCTTGTAAATCTAATAAATATTTACTAGTTTTCTTAGATTGCGTGATTTACGTATCAAAGGATATATGTGCATTCCACTTACCTGGCATAATGTATAGTCACTACAGCAGTAACTGCAATTGTATAATAAGGAACAGCACATGATTTTAATTAAGAAATGAGATACAACTGGGTGATTTAAGATAGTATCACAGTGATCTTAGAGGAACGGAAGTATTGCTTACTTCATTTTGTTTCGTATCTCCTAGCTTTTGGATGCCTTATCATATAACTATCTAACTCTCGATAATTTCTTTTTTTGTATTTAAATTTCCCTTCGTCCTTTGATAGAAAGGTCTTTTTCTGTCAAAAAAGAGCTTCCTTTAATCTTCATATTGCTAGATTCTACCGTTTTATATCAGCAGGTAATCCACATGAAATTCGAAGTGTTCCAAATAATTCACCTCCCACATATTGTTTCCTTGGCAATTTTAATTGCTGAGGAGAAATAAAATAAATGAAAATAATACGGAGAGATTATATAAATAAAACAAAACACAGAAATAGCAGAAGCATGCATAGAGTCCTTCCAAGAATTTAGGGACAGATTGAAATAGTTGGCAAAGTCATTAAAAAAAAAAAAAAAAAAAGGAAAGGAAAATTTATACAAGGAGCATATTTTTTTAATTACAATTGTTTTCTGGGAACTAGCAATAGCAAAACTTGCTTAGATTTCAAAAAATTCAACATTCACATAAATAACAACCCTGTATATAATTGTACCAGTAGTCTCTTCTGTTCCAGGTAGAGGTGATAATTTGTTCCTTTATGGTATTGCTTCTTCGTGAATTCAGAAATGCCATGAGACTGCAGGGTGTAGCATGGATGGAAATTCTTTGAGAAATTACAATGATTAGTAGCTGTCATGCATTCGAGCACAACTGTGGTTGGGATAAACTGTGGGTGCATCTGCATTACCAAGCAGTGCAGCTCAATAGCAGCAGGTCTGTAGAGCAGAAACCAGCATCCACAAGACGCACCATTTCAGAGCTCTAACCTGGCCCCGTGACCTGCATGCCAGCTCGAGATTTGAGTGCATCTTTTAGCTCAGTTTTCCTTGAAAGAAACCTGCTGTGCAAGCCCTAAGACCTTGCCAGAATGCAAACCAAAGGGCAAGAAGTTGAGTCAATTAAGAGATTTACTTCAAAAACACGCTTCTGTTCAGAACCAAGGCACTAATGTTGGTGCACCCATTACTGCTCACATATGCAAAGCGTGTAGAAGTGGCTTCAAGCAGGAATGCCTCATCTTCACTGGATCCCAACTCTTATACACAGTTTTAATTGCTACTATGTTTCTTAATGCTTGTCTCCATAAAAACCATTCTTGCTAGTTTCCATTCTATACTGCTATATTTCTACCTGGATTGTTTATCATTAACTATGAAGGGAAAAAAATGCTTCCTGCATCCCAGATAACACTGTTTTCAATTCAACTTTCAAACAGGTAACAAATCATCAGTACAAAATGGAAAAGCGGACCCAGTAATGAGAGCATGATTTTAAATGACATCTGTGATTTTGTAGTCAGAAATAAAGTTTGCCCCCAGTTTTCTAATAATTAATTGCATGTCCATTTGGTAGCATTTACGTACCTAACCAGCTCATTGTTTCCAGATGCCCTGCCACCACCACCGCTCCTTTTAAATTGTGTCCAGGTACAAAGTTTCAGGCAGACTTGAAGTCCTTTTGAGATTCTAGACTTAGAGCTGTCCTGTTACAAGCAATAGCTGATGATACATTCTCTGACATCTCCCCTTGTCTGGTCACCGGAGCCAACCCGGGACCATTACGTAATTAATGGCAGCAGGGAGGGCGAGTCCCTATTTCACACAAATTAGATTTCATTGCCTGATCTTTGGGCCAAATCAATGCACTCAGGAACTTACTAAGAGTCAAGGTCATGACATTTGTGAGATGTGAGAAATCATATCAGAAGAAAAATTTATATTGTAAATATATTTTTTAAGGAATCTGAAGCTTAAAATCAATCCTCACCAGTTTCAGTTACTCTTCAAGGTGTTAAATGGACACTTTGATTTCTTATTTGAACCAATTCTGAGCTATCATTTAAAATTGTTCATATATGAAGAATACAGTATTGTATCAATTTGCACTAAGTTTTTTTTTTCTTTCTACAAAGAAAATAAGATGTATTCCGGTATAGATTTTCCCTGATAGCTTTTTTTTTGGGGGAAAAAAGTATAGTCAATACTCCAAAAGCAGAGCACACAGCCAATAAAATGATTGCTCACTGTACAAATGTGCCAGAAAAACAGGCAAGAAATCTTCAAAACTGTTAAGTAGTTTGGCCAGAATTTATTGAAATTAATATATTTCTGCAAAATATTTTGATTTTACCAGGAAAGTATTTTCAGATCTTTGCATAATTGATTTAACTTTCATTTGCACCCTCAGTCCAGTATTTGAAAAGGGAAATATTTTAAAACCTAAGTTTCAAAATCTTCACTACAAAAAACATTTAAAAAATCCGTTCATATTATTGTTGCATGGTACTATAATTTCATCCTTTTTGTCCAAATATAGCATTAGAAGAGAAGCAGAATATAAAATGATACTAGAAGACAATGTGATGTGCTAGTAAACATACAAAAGAAAATCTTAAGACTGGGAGAGAAAAGTAGTAGCAATTATAGGCTTTATTGTGAGCCCAGAGGGTCGTAAATGGCAAGTTAAGTAAATGAAGAAATAATAGATAGGAGTGGGGAAAAGAATTAATCCTAGGTCCTTTAAAATTAATGGTCCTCACGCAATACCATCATGCTGGCAAAACAGTAGCTGAAGATGTATTTAAGTGCTGGAAGTGAGCCAAGTGTTCTCTGGCAAGGAATGGTGTGGTTTTGCTTCCAGGACCCGTTAAGACACTTTCACACGGTCAATAAGAGCCTTGAAGCCTTGAGCCTGATTTGGCTGGGGCGTTTTGTTTCAGGATGCTCTTGGAGTCTTTGAGCGACATGTACATTAAAGAGAGATGACTCCTGCTTCTCTTTAAATTTACTTGCCAAATATGTGATTGCAAAATAACCAGAGCTGGATTTGTTTTTGTGATTTGCTTCACAATGATAAAGTGCTATTTAGGCCCCCTGTTCTGATGGGAGAAGGCGATGAGTCCTGTCACCTGCCTTCCTTCTGCTCCTGCTTCACAGAGTTTAAGAAACAAGCTCTTTGCTTCATTGCAGATGAAATGTTTATAAACGTTTAGTGTTAAGTCAAATGGAATGTTTTATTACCAGTGCCATAGCATATTCTACCTATTCTGTTTTACAAGGAATAAATAAATTTTGTTCATTTCCTTTTTCCCCCTTTCATTTTCTCATGAAATCCCAAATCAACCATCTTCATAAGCAGATGGGACCTGAGCAGAGTAATCAACACATCTCAGTTGTATGAACCCCTCACTTGCAATGGCATCATTTCATGTGCTTTTAACTTCTAACGGACCTTTTTACACTTCCTAATTACCACGTGCCTGTGAGAGCTGACCAACTTTGATGTGGATATACTGGGGAGAAGCCTGGTGCACCCCACTATGACAAACAGGACACTGCACCTTTGCGATCCTGGTTTTTTCATGCTGGAATGCCCCTCTCAGCACTGCGCTCCTGCACATTTCATCTTGTCCTGCTAACAGCACCACAGGAGCCTTGGACTTACAACTGCAGGCCAAATGTGTCATTCAGCCTCTGCAGCATTTGAAAGGGAATCGATTAAAGGAACATCACTTTTAAAAATAATGTCTTGGGGTGTCATCTCTTGGCCCTTGGCAGCCTGAGATCACACTTGTCATCTTCAGACACTAACTTACATAGTAACCTTCTAGTCCAGAAAATCACACCTAGCCTGCATTTATATTGTCATTACTCCAAACAGCTTTATAAATGATGTCTGTCAAAATTGTCACTTGCCTTCCAATTTCTGTGGTGCCTAGAGAGCCTTCAGAACTGATACATGAAGTATCAGTCCCTGCAGATGCTAGTTATATTAAGATGACAATTACAGATACATGCTCTTGGTCGTCCTCTCTGCAGTGGTAACCAGAACTTTTGCCTCTCCCATGCCCAAGGGTGTCTGGTTTTCATTTTGAAACTATGGGCACTTCACTACCATAAGTCAGGTTGTCTGGGAAGTTTTTCTTGTCTCTTTGCATTTGCTAGGATAGCATAGAGAGAAGACAGAAAAGAAATTAGTGGGTCCGAAATGCTGTCAGAACATAAAAGTCAGGGACTGATTTCCGTACAGCTGGATGCAATCTCTGCTCCAACAGAGAGAACTCCTGAATGATGAAGCCAATATCTAGCTTCCCCTTCCTCCTTATGTTCATGAATGACAGTATATTTCAAAAGAGATAATTTAGAACGAAGTATAATCCAACACTCAGGTCACACAAGAGTTCACAGTTAAAATAAATATATAACTGTACACCTTTTCAGGACTAAATATTTCCTTTATTTTCTTAGTTAGGTACTTGAATTCTCATCATTGGCTTTCTTTAATCAAATACCTATCCCAGTAAGAAGTTTCTGTGAAACTACTTAAGTTGCCATTCCTGACAGATGTCGTGAACCCAGGGCTCATAACTACACCCTCCATCACAGTTGGATGCACCGAGCCCTGCAAAAACTAAAAAGGCATCTGTCTCCTGGCTCACAAGCAGCCCAGTAACAGCAGACCACGGCCCAGTGCTCACCAACATCCCTTCAGCAATATACTGGGTTTCAAAATTAAGTCTTCCTTTCACCTTAATTAATTAAAAAGATGTATATGGGAAACATCTTTGTAATGAAAAGCTTTTTAAATTTTGTAGGGGAAGCAGAATGATGCTTCACTGCAAGCTGAAGGTAAACTACCACACTAAAAGCATATTTTGGGTAAGGGTGGTTAAGCATTGAAGCCACCTCCTTAGGTATGTGATAGATTCTTTATTACTTGAAATTTTAATACATGAAGGTCATTAAATGTGCAAAAAGGAGCTACCGTTATAGAGGATATAACCATAGACTAAGGTCTGATCTGCCAGCAGAAAGAGTTGCAGATTGCAATGAAGAGCACTGGTTTTGATTTCATGTCTGCAAAAATATGATATCTTCTTTAAACTGTGACTGAATTAGATGAAAAAGTGGAATCCAATCCCCTTTCCTCTCTTTTTAATGAAAAAAAAAAAAAAAAGAAGAAAAAGAAGGAAAAAGAGAGAGGGAGAGAGAGAAAAAAAACTTTTCATCTAGCTGCCAGAGAGGAAAGGCTGAAAACACAACATAGACTAAAGACTCAGAAGAAAACAATACAGTATCTTTTAAGTCTCCATTATGACTCGTAATATATCTGTAATTAGGAATATGGATGCTGCTTCTAGTTATGTAACATTTAAATGAAACTGAAGTCACATTAACTGAAGAGACATTAAAGAATGAACAAGTTCCGCAGTGTGGCTGACTTTTAGAAAAGACTATGGAATTATTTCAGAAATAGAGTGCTAATGTTGTCCCCAAAGACAGCAACACGAACAGAAACATATTAACAATGGAAATATATGTTACCATTTGCAGAAAAAGAGATGACATCATCTGCAGCCATGAAACAGCAAAGAAAAATATAATTTGGGTCAAGAAAATATTATAGATAATACCTTTTGCAGAATGCTTGGCATCCAATGGCTACAAAAATCAAATGTATGCACAAAATCTAAACTTACATAGAGCAAGTTAAGTGTTTGCACCTCTGGATTGGTACTAACCTAATAATTGGATTTTCAGACACAGTGAGTCTCAAAAATGCTGTGGCATGCCCATAACCATGCAGGTTTTAATGTAGTTCTTCAAATCTAGTGGTTTGTGATCAAACAGCAGATCATGCAAGAATATTCCAGCAGGCATTAAAAAGTATTCTGGGTTATTAGCATCCTTTAAATATCCAGCTAAATAAGAAACCAAGAATCATAGGATGGTTGTGGTTGAAAGGGACTTCTAGAAATCATCTAGTCCAACCCCCCTGCTCAGGCAGAGACACCTAGATCACATGGGACAGGGTGGCATCCAGGAGGATTTGGAAGATCTCCAAAGAAGGAGCCTCCCCAACCTCTCTGGGCAGCCTGTTCCAGTTCTCTGTCACCCTCACAGGAAAGAAGTTCTTCCTCACATGGAGATGAAACTTCCTGTGTTTTAATTTATACTCATTACTCCTGTGCTATTGCTGGCCACCAGCAAGAAGAGTTTGGGCCCATCCTCCCTACACTCTTCCCTCAAGCACATGTACATATTGATCAGATCTCCTCTCGATCTTCTATTCTCAAGACCAAACAAACCCAGCTTGCTTAGTCTTTCCTCATAAGATAGGTGCTCCAGTCCCTTAATTTTTGTCGCTCTATGCTGGACTCTTTCTAGAAGTCCCATGTCCCTCCTGTACTGGGGAGCCCAGAAGTTGAAGTTGAACAGCACTGGGCCAAATACTGACTCCTGGGGGACACCACTGGGCACAGGCATCCAACTAGACGTGGCCCCATTTATCACAACTCTGTGAGCTCTGCCGTTCAACCAGTTCTCAGGCCACCTTACTATCCACTCCTCTAACCCACGCTTCCTGAACATCCCTATGAGGATATTATAGGAGATGGTATCAAAAGTCTTGCTGAAGTCAAGGTAGACAACATCCACCATTCTCTGAGAATCTCCAGAGCATGCTTCCATTTAGTATAACAACATAGTAATAGTATATGAAAAATTTCCTACCATTAAATAAGAAAATTCAAAATATAGTATAATTAAAATAATGAGGTACCACTAATGACAGTCCCTTACATCTCTGATAACTTTTTCATGTTTACTGGCTAGAGATTTTTTAAAAACACTCCAGTCCAGCCATAGAAAGTGCCACTACTGGCATGAAAGCAGCCATGAATAAATTAAATTCACTGGGATTAAAATTTCTGGCTTATAAAAATGCTGATCCATAAACTACACCTTTTTTTGCTCATATATGCCATTTTAATGAACTCCAGTGACCATCTGGAGAGAAAATATTTTAAATTATTCAGGTTTATGAATTTCAAATTCACATTCTGTCTGCCTTACAGATTTTGTATTTACTCAGAAAAAATGTTAAAGCAATGAGATTTAAGATGAAACAGTTCTATCTTCAGTATAACGATCTTTTGTAGCAGTTTCTCCTGACCGTGAGGTCTGGGACACTGGAGGCTTTTGTTCAGTTTGTGCTTTGGATAAATCAGTAGGAAGATAGATAAACTGATAGAAGAGGAATCACACCCGTTTCTTTGTGTCTATTCTACTGGGTATAGAGTCAAAAGGGAAAGAGAAGCTCAAGAGAAAGAGAGGTATTGATTCACATGTGACTACTGTTCAAAAGCATTCAAAAGTGTTTCAGCAGAACTGGTTATAGCAAATTCTTTAGAACGGGCATTCATAAGCTTTCTTTGCTGAGACAAAAAGTGCCTCTTTTTACAATCTCATAGTCATTGGGGCTCAAAGAGGGTAAACTAAAACTTGGAAAGGATGGATATTCATTTTTATCATTTGTTCATGTAGTTAGAAGGGGCTGGATCAAATCTCCCTCATGGTGGTGGTTTCAGGCTTGAAGTTTTGAAAATGCAAGTTCATTAAAATCAGATCAGGATCTTGGAATCAAGAGAAGTTCCCCAATTCCACAAAGAACTTCACTGCAGAGAGTCAACAAAATGTTGAATCCTCCGTTTCCTTGGTAATCTTACATAGAAATTATTTGGATCTTATTTAGGGGAGAACTACACAATAAGACACAACTATGCAACATTCTTATTTATTTTGAGGACACATCAAGGAGTTGCAAGGTCACAAAAAACTGTACAAGTTGAATGATTTTCCGCATGTTCCACTGCTGTACACACAGCAGCCTGGCCTATGCAGTACTGTATGACAAGTCTTCCATGCCCTCATGCAGAGCATTGTTGTGGTTTTAGCAGAAGACAAAAGGGATAGCGATTCCAAATGCCCTGTATTTCCTTCATTCCCTTTAGTTACAGCTCGGAACAAGTACCATACAACTGTCCTCACTGATCATGCCCAATAACGTCTGATATTCTAATGCTTCATTAACTCTGTCTTTAACTCTTGTTATTGATAAAGAAACTCTCTCTTGCCTCCAGAGACTCACTGTTTTCAGTTAGCTCAAGACTTTTTACTGTGTGTTAGAAAGAATCCTGATTTGGTTTTTTTATTTGGATCAGAGTCAGACGATCAGTGGAGCAAAGGATGCTAGGAATAGCATTCACATCACGTTCAGAAGAGCCTCAACAAACCGGCTGCTATAGTCGTTCTTTTGAAGGAAGAAAGACGTTCTTCTCTTGTTCTAAAGGCAGAAAAAGAGGTATCATTCAGATGCTTGAAGTCAAAATGTTCAAGGCCATATTCTAACCTGGGAAGGAGTCTATAGTGGTATTTAATATTTTAGATACATCTTAATATTAATTTAATATTTTAGATACAAGAATCTGAAGTGGAGGAGTGATATACCTCATCTCATATTCTCGTTTTGAATTTCACTTTGCTGAAAGTGAATCTACAACAACAACTTCTATGTTAGGTCCATCTAACGCTCTGACAGGCCTAAGCCAGAACACCAAAGTTTGGCTTAGGCAGCTGGACTATAACTCATCTTGTGCCTCTGTATTTCAGAATATCATGCTATGGGTCTAATAGGGAGGATAGATAACTGAACTTCCTTGATCAGTCAAGCAGAGGTCACTTGAATATGCTAGTATATATAGCCTACAAAATCTGTCAAACTGGTGAAAGGGGCCTGGAAATCTTATTTTCCAATTATATTGATTGCAAGTATTTCAGCACATGCTCATCAGCACCAAAGGAAGGTGCACCTGGAACAGAGGGCAATTTTGGTCTGGGCAAGCATATTCTCATGCAAATAAGTTTTCCTGAAATATTTGTTTTATATTTCAACTTAAGACAAAAAAAAAAATCCATAATTCAAACACTTCATCTTGCTGCATGACAGCTGAGTTGGTTGTGGCTGAGTGACTGCAAAAGCGGGACTAAAGAAGATCTGCAAATGCTGATAGTTGAGTCCTCTTTTTTAAATCAAAATCAGAATTGCTTCAGAAAGGAAGTAAAATGGGCAGAGGTGAGAAGGTGACAAAAGTCAGTCTGATTCCCTGATGGAAATTTACGCACCTGATGTTTTGTTAATGTGTTAGAAGTACCTGTTCCTGACACTACTGTTTACTCTCAGCCGCCATTAGGTTGTATTTGGTCACCGCTCTGTGCCCTTCTAGAGTCAAAAAGAAATAAAAATTAGTAAGTAATTGTCTTGTGGGTCATTCTGAGAAATCTGAAGCTTGCAAGGGAATGTGAGTCTCAGCTAGACCCTTAGTACCTTTGGAATATTAATTTGCAAAGGGGCAGCAGTATTGGCAGCAGAAGGTCTATACCTGCTATGTGTTAGGCTTGAGCAGGGAACCGCTGCTGCAGCGTGAGTGCCAGAGCCTTGGGTGGAGGGGCTGAGTCAAATCCCTCTCATTTCATCTTGATAGCAATTCAGTAAGCCTTTGAAAAGCCCAATAAGACAACTTTCTGAAGACACAAACACACCAAAAAAAAAAAAGGAGACAGAAGGCTTTGTAAATGGTATTGCCTTTACTGGTCCTCACCAGCTGAGAATTTGCAATAGAGAAACTATTGGAAAATGCAACATCAAAAGATTTCAGGCTTTGCTTGTAAACAAATGCATGTGCCAAGGAACACAGACCAATAAAAGCAACACTGGTTTCCTAGCAGTCATACCACTGAATATAGTTTTCAAATGATACGGTCCTTGCACAGATACTGTCAAATATTTTCCACAGGCAGAGTCTGCACTATGTCACTTCCAGATGTTGTTCTACTGTGGTACATGCTCAGCTCTCAGCTGCCATCCACAAGCAGATGTTTCCCTTCATGCTATACTGTCTAAACATTTTTGCCTCCAGCAAAAATCTATTAAAGTAGGATTTTTGAAGTTCAAAGAACTGCTTTATTTCTTTTATAGTTTTCCTATTTCTAAGTTTGAAGAGAAGTTAAGAACTGCGATTTCTTTCTCCTTCAATTCATGCTTCACAGACAAGTGACTTATCAGCTCGGTAAGGAATTTTACTACAAAACTGTCAGATGTGTTTTCTTCCCTGTAAACTGCAGTTAATGATCAAGTTTGAAATGCACATTTAGAAAACCCTTAACTTCTCTTTCCATGAATAAGCACACAAAGTGCTTGCAGTATGAAACAAAGCCCGGTTTAGTAATACAGGAGTTCAGTTTTGTTCTTTATCTGCTACTGTCTCAATTCTACAAGCTACTTTATATGGTGGACAGTGTATTCCTATCTGCATGAAAACAAATTTATTTCAAAAAGTGATCAGAAAAAAGTCTTTTTTTACTTCAGATGTAAAGTTCATTTATTCTTCCCTTCTATTCCTGCTGTTTCTACTGAAAAGGGCACAAGCCAACTATGCAAAATTAAGAATGCTTAAATTAATAATGAAGCATTTTCATTTCAGCAAGATTTTTCTCTGCAAAAAAAGTGTTTGCTTTCACCAAAAGGTCTAAATAGTAAAAAATATTTTCATTCACATTTTTTGCCTTTCTGCATGTTATTATTACTTTTTTAACAAGTCTACATGGCAAGTACTTTCATGAACAGCTGTGATATAGTGAATTTGCTGTTATTTGTGCATATATACATACATACATATTTGCTGTATGAAAATGTTTACTGTTTAAACATATCCAGATGACTGGTCTATATTCAGGAAAATATTGCTACCTATCAAATTTGATCATTTTTGAAAAACCATCATCTTGGAAACTTAGGCCAGAAAACAAGTCTTTATTTCATGTGGTTAAAGTTTTGCTTATGCAAACAACTTTCTTGCAGGAACACTTGCTCACTTTTTGGATTCCAGTCTCTGTAAATATGCAGAGCTTTATATCTACTGGACAAAGTACATATAAATGGCTTCTCTTAATGAAACTCAAAGTGTCTATGAAGATCAATTTGGAGTTGGTTTTTTTTGTTGCTGAATTTCCTTTAGAACCCTAAAAAAGTTGGTTTTGTGCAGAGAAACGATAGGTCAAAAGTATGTTTCCTCTCAAAATAATTAATATTTCAAATATTTATCAGCTGAAACAGGGGTCCAGAGTCATCCACAGTAACTCAGCAATGAGTCAAATAGTTGATTAACTAGGAAAATCATCTTTTTTACAGGTCATTTAGGAATATAAACCTTGCTAATGGCATGCACTCATAAAACCAAATACCAGCTGTGCTACAGAGTGTCTTGAATCTCCTTCTCTGTTAGGAATCTCAAAAAAATTTACCAGATCCCAATTCTTAGGTATCTTATTCTCTCCTTAAAATCTCTCTCTCTCTCACACGCACACACTAACACTCACACAGATACACACACACAGCAACTTGAATGTTATGCCACAGTCCAGATGCTCTCTGTCCCCTATTTCTCCCTAGGGGCTTTTATCTCTTTCCAAGCATCACTCTGAGATTTATCTGCTGTGAACATTGACCGAGCTCCTTCTTAGCTTTGTAATAGGATGACCTTCCGGCTGCTTCCAACTACATATTCTCTAGAGGTCTAAGCAACGTTTGCTCAAGGCATCAGCACAAAGAAGTAGCTTTTATGCTCTCTCCAGCTGAAAAATTTCACTCAGCATTATGAGTTTCAGTTATTCTTCCTAACCAACCTCTTCATTATATTGTATCTGAATATTTCAACTTACTACACGTAAGAGGCAGAAGAGAGTAGACAAACCAGGTGTCTATCAGCCTCTATTAAAGCTGAGAGGCCTCTAAGAAATACTACTACATTTGGAACAGCACCACAGTAGCATATTTCTTCTCAAGAGCAAAAGAGGTGTCAAAGGACACCTGTGACTCTATAAGGAGATAGTCAGGGCTCCAGCTTGGTCTGTACGCACACCTGAGGGCAGTGTTGTCACGCCAAGAAAACATTCTGCAGATGTTATTGTCAGCACGGAGGCTCCACACACTTTACTCTCTATGCAGGGTTGAGTGAGAGAGGGTTTATTTTTCTTATTTCCTCTGGGGGTCTTTGGTTAAGGTTGGACTTCTTGATGCCAATGGTACAAACCTCAGTGATTTCAAAGATACAAGTTCTGGCCCAATACGACTGCAAATTAAATTTCATGTTTCGAATGACTATAACCAGAATGTACTGAAAACATATTTTCATCAGTGCCTAAGACCACATTACTATGAATTCCACTTCTAGTGCAAAAAAATCTGAAACAGAGGACTCCTGTAGAACAAATGCATTGATAATGACATTCATTAATAGAGGTTCATAGGTTTGCTAAATAGAAATAAAGTTGTTGACTTTTATAGATGACAGGAGCACTGTCTGCCACAATATTCTTGGATCCAAGTCAGGACATTACAATCTGGATGGTTATAGTACTAGATAAGTGAAAAAGCTGGCTAAATGATGGGGCTCATAGAGTGGTAGTTAAGAGGTCATACTCTACTTGGTGGCCAGTAACAACCAAAGTACAGCTGGCAATTATCTTGGGACCCATCCTGTTTAATCCCTTTACCAGGGAGCAGATCTATTAGAAAGGAGCTTGGCATACACAAGCTGGATGGGAGCAGTGTGCCCTGGCTGTCATGAGCAGTCAGCCCCGGAGCACAGAGAAGAGTTGAGGGAAGTGATTATTCCACTTCCAACACTCCTATCTCTCATATCAACTCTCATACTGCATCTAGAATACTATATCCTTCTTGTGCCTTCCCCCACTCGCCCCCAGAAAATGATAGACATCGACAAACTGGAGTTCAGCAGAGGGCCGCCGAGATGCTCAAGGAGAGCCTGCCCTATGGCCTTGTTCAGACAGGCTTTGAGGGAACCTCATCACTTCAGACCTTTAAATTTGAAATGCACAATCCAACCTACAGGCCATTCCCTCTCAAAGCAACTCTGAATACTTTGTATATAATCTACTACTACAGAAACACAAAATTCCTAAAAATGAACTCCTTCCATCCCCTTGCAAAAGAACTGGGGAAGGAAGTCACCAATAATTACACTGTTCAGGGAGAAAATATGGCTTTGATAAAACTAAAGTTCTCTCTAGGAAAAATGCTTTCCTCCTTTACATTTTCCCTGTGAAGCTAGAGAGTTTTTTCAGGGAATCTGAAGTGCTGGATCTCTAGCTATCCGTCCTAGATGACTTTTCTAAATCAGTTTTTGTCTATGTATGCAGGAGTCCTGCTAGGGATTGATAAGTCTAACTGTCTGACCACCTTGGATGGATTCTCAGGGGAATGTGAAATCAGGCAATACAGCCTAGGCCAGCAATCACAAGCCTACAGTATTAAATAAGAAAATAAAATAAAAATTATGAAACATTTCTGTGTTTCCCTTCCAAATCAGAACAAGGCAACACAGAATGGTCTCCTGTTAGAACACGAGTTCGTTTTTTCTTTCTGAACATTAATTTATATGGTATCTCAGTCTTCACTAGCCAAAGTCTTTTTAACATGCTTTTTGCATAAAGACATGCAAATATGTGCATTTCATACTGCAATTCATGAACACTTCTTGCATTGGTATATAACCTCTTCATTTATGTCTCAACCACTATTTTACAAACAGCTAACTATTATGTACCATTCAATGATGATTTTTAAAGAGATTAAAAGAGCAGTTTCTTTAAAAATTTTTTATTCAATCAAAAGAACAGAATATAATCTCTGAAATTCTAGAATCTTTTAAGTTAAAAAAAACTTTCATAAAACTTGGAAAGCAGATAAAACTTCAATGTCAATCACTGTAAAAATGTGACACTCTAACAGTGTCCTTAGTTGAGCCATATCTAATAACTCTGAAAGCTAAAATGCTTCCTGACTTTACAAAGGCTATGATTACTGTTGTAATTCAGTAATGATGTCAAAGAGTACTTCTGATATAGATTAATTTTATATAAGCTAATACTTAAATGAAAGCAGACTGTAATAAATCACTTAACTATATTAACTACGTTCTTCCCTAATCTTTTTCAAAAGGGTCAAAAAAGGTTTATTGGAAGAGAAAATACATTATAGAACACATGCAGAATATTTGAACATCTTGAAAGAAACCAAACACCTAAATAGGAGATTATCCTATGTTTTTCTGCGGCTGAAAGAGTCAGGTAAATGCACTCTACAGTGCTTTATTTTAACCTTTATATTGGAGACAGACTTTACACACAAAAAAATTAGAGGTTTTCAAAATGGAAAGCTTCTGTGGATCCGTAAAAATAACTGAAGTTGTCAGTGCTTTGATGCCAGATGGTTAGAGAGCTTGACAGAAAACGGCAAATCTCATCCCATTAAACCTTCTGTGATCTCAGGAGGACCCACTTACCATCACCTGGGATGTGGGCAATAGCCATACACAGACCTTTGTTCTATCTGATGCAAACCAGAGGTTTTACACAACAGAGACATTCCCAGCACTGCACAGCAGGATAAAGTGGGGTCCACTTGACTGTAACCCAAATGCAGATTCACACTGCTCAAATAAATGTATATGTATTGAGCCAGAACTTGAATTCCAGCATCCCTTATCCCCAACCAAAAGCCCTGAGCACCTTTTATAGAGTCCTGCCTCCCCACATATAGATAGAAACCAGTTTGTTAAGGCTAATAGCTCCAGTAGAACTCACTCCATAGCAAGATATTTCAGTTATATTTGTGAAAAGTGGGACAGGAAAATCACGGTTCCTCATCTGAAAACCTTTTATGATATGTGGTAGCCTTGTCTGCTAAAATAAAGACTGTTTTAGGATGCACAAGCATTTTTTATTAGTGCAGAACTAATATATCACAAGGAAGGTTTTTATCTAAATATTCACATTCATTAAAATTATGAGCTTCTTTGATAGAAAAATCACAGTTAGCTTCCAAGAGGCATCATTAGTAGATCCTCACGCGCAAGAGGAGGACCAAGAACACTGGCTTTTCCCTCATTCATCTCCTATCATCTCCAAAGGTCCTCTAATTCACCTGTATGGGAAGCAGCCTCAAATAATCCTTTTGCTCCAAAAGCACCTCTATGTGCAAATGAATCCTCATAGCAGCAAAGTTCCAAGCTTCACTGTACATATTATGTTTAGTCCCCACTCATTTTAACTAAAGCCTGAGTGCTTCCCCTGAATAACTCTGTTTCCTCAGCTTAATCTTGGCTGCCATGTGAATGATTTACCCACCTGTCATAGAAGGAAACCCCTTCTATCATTTATTTTCTTTCTTCTCTCTCCTTCCTTCTCTTTTCTTTCTTTTGTCCATCCTTTCTGTATGTATATGAAAGAAAAAAATGAGGAGTGGGCTGTAAGAATGTGAAGTTGAAATTTCACTGTCACTGGAAGCTCGTGCACATCAACGCTTCTGCAGGAAAAAAGCTTTCCTACCCGAGCTACTCACTTTTACCTCTACCCTCCTCTCTCTTCCTTGCTCTGGCACATACCTCTGTGCAGCCAGGCAAGGCTGTCACAAGAAAGCGGCACAGGGATGTGATATAAACCACTAGGAATCAGAAGAAAGATGAAGCCCCTTTTTGCAGCAGCAATAGAAGCTTATGCAGGTTTGATGTTCCTCAGACTCCAGCCTTTGACAAAAACTAAAGAGAAGAAGGGGAAGGAAAAAATGACTAATTTTGCCAGAAATGAAAAACGAAGCAAGGAAAGCAGGAGGAATACAGCTCCACATGTTTCAGAGATAATTCCATTTCAGAGCTTCCTGTAGAAATGGCAGCAGTAATAAGAAAACATGTTATATTCCTTCCCAAATGCACAAGATTTCTAATCTAAGTACACAATTCTCATCCTCAAATTTAAAAGTTGCTAAGCCTTTCAAAATTTCTAATTCTTTTTTTGGATCCATGTTCTATTCAAAACTACTCTGTTTCTCCATATGCTACATTCACCTCTAATATTCACAGCATCATTTCATGGAAAAATTCTGATAGACTGAAAGCTTGAAAATATAGGCAGGTGAATCTTCTTAAAAGACTTCAAAGTGATATAATAAAGTATCCTTTAATCAAAAAAAGTAGTTGATTTCCAAAGGGTACAGTTTATATATAATGCAAGATTCCTGATTCAACCAGCTAAAATGATTTGGCTGCAATTAGTCCACAGAGCTGAGCAGATCAGAAGACCTTCCTCAGAATTGTAGTGTTCATAAGTCACAGTTAAAATTCTAAGAACCAGTCCCATGTTAAAGAGGCACCAGGACCCTAAAGTAATCAAATAGTCCAATTTATCTCAGGTCATATGTCATATTCTCAGCACAGAGTTTAAGTTTAGCATTCTCTCCAGAATAAATTACAGATATACATACACATATATATTTACACACAAATATACATACACATATATAATACATATACATACATATATACAAAAACATTTGTATATTTTGTCAATATGTTACAGCAGCATTCCGTGCTATTACCTTCCAAATACTTGAGTATCAAGAGTACTCAGCTTAATTGTTTAAATATGTAGCTGGTTTTTCCCCTTAACTTGGGGTAATGCAAGCTCAGTGAGTGATCAGCATCTGCTCTCCTCCCAGTCAGCTGAACCTAACCGGTGGAAATGTAAGAAACTCATCCAATCTTTGACACAGCTGAGGAAAAACACTTCCTGTCTACACTTGGAATATATTAAACTAGTTAAAGCCTACAGATCTGGGCATCCAAGCATTCTCAATATAACAGTGTTTTCTGTCTGTTTAACTATTGGCCCAAGTGATTTCTGAAAAAAGAAAGCAAACACTTGGAAGCAGCTTAGAGCACCCCACAAGTCCTAAAGTTTGTGCTGCTTCCACACTAAAGGTCTGAAATAATAGTCTGCATGAACTTCTGATATCAAAGATTAAATACTTGAAAGGCTGCTATTATTAAACTGCTGAAAAGAGGCAGTAAAGCATGACTGAACTTATACACAATAACTAAGAACTGCAGATCATTTCTTTAAAAGGATTACAGTCTACAGTAAGGACCAGACCCCAAGCTGGGATACAAATAGTATATCCAGAGATTTATGTAGTTTCCTCTGGTTTCAGGTATTTGTCTTCATCATCACTTTCTTTAGATTATTTATGTGCGTGGAAGCTGAGGCATCCTAGATTTGTCAGAGGCAACTGAATTTATATTAGCACTAAGTCAACTTATTAAAGAAAACACAAAGATTACTCTAGCAAAAAGAAGGAAAAAAATGTAGTTGGAAACAAATTTGAGCAAGACAGAAGGAATAAGATACAGAATTAAATCATAAACACCCACCTCTTTCACATACTGCACCATGATCTACTTCTGATGTTACCCTCTCTAATGAGTTCATGAAGAGGCTATCCCGGTTCTCTTCCTTGTTAGGGCAATATAGACAGCACACAACATCCAATATTTTCTGTCTTCCTTATCTGTCACATGGAGCTGTCTTCCTATTTCAATGGTCGTTTTGAGACCCAAAACATGCACAAATTTTGCATAGCCTGCAAACCAGGTGGCTTTGCATCATCAGTGTCACAATCTACATACAGCCACAGCCTGAACCTCAACAACAGAACTACCTATCTCTATGACTAGCTGCTTCTAACATAAAATAAGAATATGCAAATCCTACCATCAGGCAGGGCTGATAAGAGGTTTGCAGCTGCTCCACGTCCCACAATTAAATGTGATAAGCAAATCATTGCTTTAGGTGTTACACAAAAGTAGAAACAAATAGAACTCAATGTTCCCAAGACCAGTTGTATCCATAGAATTTGAGGATGGAGAACTCTAAAACACTCACACTAAGGACCAGGATGGCACATGTACTAGAATACTGCAGATATCTACCAGAGTTTTTTCTGCTGAACTGCAAAAGATGTAGTAGAAAACAAGTCTGCAGTCACAATACATGACCATCATGTAGATATTTGCTTGGTAAGAATGTGCTGTCTATGTGTCTTAGCTTCCGAGACTATCACAGGAGCACTAATGGAGCATATGTCACATTTTTGGCCATGCATCTACCAGTAAGAAAAATACTATGGTATTTAATGCAAACATTACAATTTAGGTTTTGACACTCACCCTGTGAGACTCCATGAAAGAGACAGCGGACTCTGTGTCAACAATAGCTAGAGAAAAAGCAGAAGTCAGAAAATTTTTAGACCTTAGGGCCCAAATGAAACAGAATAAAACTCTGCATGTATCAGTGTGTTTCCAGGGGAATCCAAAGAAAGTCTGTCTTTAGTTCAAAAGGCTAGCCCCACACAATGCAAGTGTAAAATAATTTACTGCATTTTCAGCAAGATGACCAAAACAAATATATTTTTGCAAATTATATTTGTTGTAGCTTGCAAATTTTTAAAGTGATGGCAAGACCAGATGCTGTTACAGCTAGTGAGTCTAAAATGGTCATTGTATTTTCCTTCTGTAGCACTTTTCATGCAAGCCTTCATGTCTTTATAAACCTTGATATATTATTTCCTGCAAAACTCAGTCAATAAATGTGGATATTGTTTTCTTTTTAAGAATAATAAAAAAATATAAGGCAAACCTAGTCTCAGATCTTGTGATTCATATTGTTCTAAGTTTTTATACATTTCCCTCAGTATTTGCATTAGCTGACAGCCAAACTCTAGATTCTTTATAAGCCTCATAATTTTCTTAGAAAGGCATTAAGCACAGATATTCCATAGGCACACTGAATCATTTGCCAGATCTTCCTTGGAAAAAAAAAAGAATAGATCTTACAGTACCTCCCCTCACCACTCAACATCTGTCTGACAGAAAACTCCTGTTAGTTTCAATTCTTTTGCTGCTCGATTAATGAACATACATTTACTTCGGCTTTCAGAAATGTTTTCCGTTGAAACAAAGCCTTTGTATTAGTTGAATTGCTTAAGTAACCCGTTGCAAAAGAGTAGTCTGTGCAATATTACTCTTTATTTGCAGATCAATCTAGACAACTGCAAATACATATTTTTATTCAGTGAAAAACAGGCATTTCCAGGGTGTGAGTCATCCAACCTATTTCAGATGTTCCTTTTAGGATAAAATACTCTTTAAATGTACCTTTTCCGACTTTTGACTGCAAAGAAAAAAATGTAGGATGATTACCTTGCGTGTTGACACTTACATTCAGTCACATGAATTCCACCTATGAGAATATCAGCCTTTGATGAAATCCTAAATATTTTAAAGTATTGTTTTAAAATCTCCATGACAAAGAAAGTAGTGCCTGCAACTCCACTGCAGACCATGTGTTCAAAGCAATGGAACTTCAGCAAGAAATTCTGAGATTGACTGGCCTCTCATGTCTCTGGAATGATAAACTTCTTGTCAATGAGTTTAAAAATTAACTTTGGCAAGGGCAAGCATAGCACACAGAACCAAACCGTGGTATTGAGGCAGCAGATGAAACATTCAGTTCCTGTCTGGTTCGTGTGGGACCTCGAAGAGTAAGTTTCATGTGAAATGTGCAGATAATAAAAAGAAGAACAAAGAAACTCAGCTATTGAGCAAATGCCCTATCTGTGCTGAATATGGACTGATCTAGGAGAAGCATTCCTTGTTTATGACCTCCTTATTTAAGCAGACATTAAGAAAGCTGCCCTGAGTCCCATGAGAGCCTGTGATTCTAAACTGTCATGGAAATCAGAGAGGAAATGCACCAAAATTGTCAACATACTTTTTCCCATTTTAAAAATGTGTTTTCTCAATATACTTTGCTTGTATATATCAGTATGTAACTGAAGATATTGATTTCCATTTTGAAGGCAAATTTGGTCTCTTGAACTTTCACACTCTCCTTCAGAAACATAGAGGCCACTAAAAGAAAACATGTTCTGAACTCTTTTTAGTCCTGTAATCAGGCACTTGCTTTCTTAATCACTTATGGTTTTCATTAGAAACTGGAAATTTGTTATAAGATTAAAAGAAAAAAAAGAGAGAGAAAAACAATTCTGTTATATAAACCGTACTCCTAAAAGTGATAAACGTTTTAGAGCAACAGACAGAAAATACAGAAATACTTGACTGTCAAAAATATCAGGCAGATGTAATAAATACATGGGATGAACAGAGATATGAAGCCTTTCATCTCTTTCACTGGTTTAACAGGCCTAGCCAGTCTAGTAAGTCTAATATGATACATACAGGTATTACCAGTAGTGAGTGCTAATTAACGTTACAAGAAAACAGAGGTTTTGACAGGAGCTGGTAAAAGAATCACAAAAGCACAAAACCACCATCAGGAATTTTATATTAAATTAAAAATAACTGCAAACAGGTTGAACACAGCGTAATACTAAACACTGACTCAAACAGTCTGTCATAATCAGAAGAGTAGATGAAATATGAGCATCCACTGAGTAGGAAAACATCACCAAAATGAATTCAGTCTACCAAACCCAATGTAGATGTGGCAAAGTGCACCATAAAACAGCATTTTGGAGGAATATAATATACATAGCATTTCAAGTAGATTCAGCTGTACTTGAGACACCTTTTTTTTTTTTCGTATCTATCGAGTCACATGTCCTGTTTTTCCACTGCAGTTTGAGTTCAGGTGGAAAAAAGGGACGAGCCTTTGGAGGAATTTGGGCATTCTCACAGATTGCCTTGAACTGTCCATCAGTTCAAGATGGTAGCAGCATTTCCAACTGGACTACCTGCAGCCCAGACAAACATACTACTCCGGGCACGTACCACTTGTGTGGTAAATTCTACATGTTGTTCAATGCTAAGGAATGCATTTGTGGTGCGGTGCATGCAGAGCAACATGCTCGAGACTGCAGGCAGCCCAGCTGGAGCAGAAGCTCTAGTCAAGCTGACCCATACTGAGGGCAGTAGGACTTGTGCAAACCCAACTCTTCTCACCTGAAGGTCATGACTTCTGTGTGTTACTCCACGATTTCCATCCCAGACTTCCTAGATCTATATCAGGCATCTGATCCTAAACAAAAAAGAGAACTTTAGTTTTGATTCATCCATGTAGCGGAACTCAGAGAAAGCATAGTTCAATCAAATCTATCATCAGAACTTTCTAGTATTTTTTCTGTTACAGAAGAGGAAACCATGGACTTCACAACTCAGTGACTTGAACGGGAATGTGCAAGGCTGGGGAGAGATCCAGCCTTCTGAGGGTATATCCCCCATCTGAGTGGACCTTCAGGGTGGACTGACCTGTGGACATGCCGCCATCCTAATGGTTTGGCTGTGGCTAACATTCTTCCATATGCAGGGGAAAAAAAACCCAAAAAGCATGCATACATTGCTCACACATCAAATTTTTCATTAAAAACTAATTTGACTTCAGAGTTGAAAGAGAAGCCAAACCCATTTGAAGAGCCCTTACTGGAATGCGTCCTGTTACTTTTCAAGGCAGGGAGGCCATGAAGCGCACACTTAGCTAAAAACAGACAACATAATTTATGGCAGAGCTCTGCTTTTAAGAAAAGTTGGTAAATTTTAGACGGTTAGAAGAATTTAGAAGACAGCAAACAGACAGGCACTTCTTGGTTACTGTTGCCACATGCAGGAACGCCCTGGGGACAGCAGCTCCAGGCCACAAAGAGGGCACCACGATGGCTTGGTGACAACTCAGTGCCTCAGCACCCTGGATGGTGTCACTTTCCTTTCGGCCTCCTTCGTGTCTTGGCCATTTCTAGACTTACAAGCGCACATACGCCCTTCGTGTCATCAGAACCCAGAGCAGCAAGGCTGCTCAAGAGGACAGGACACCAACAGAGCCCATTCTGGCCGAGTGGGGACGGGGCTGGGGACACAGAATGCAATCAGTGGGTCAGGACAGGCCTGGGAGCAGCACATGGCAGAGGTCCAGGGGGACAACCGGGACCACACTGGTACAGGGGCACCTGCAGTCCAGGCCGGGGCAGCTCCCAGAGCCAACACGGAAGGTCCTGCAGAAGCCTGCAGGTGCCCTCAGGGCCTCAGCGCTGTGAATTTAGCCCAATGTTTTAAAACTGGCCTGTCAAGTGACTTTAGAAGAAGAAGAAGAAGAAGAAAATTTACACTGCAATGCTAAAAGGGCAGTCCATGAACTGCAGGAATGAGATATTCTATCAAAAAGAGGAAATTGCTACAAGCAGAAGATCTACATGATTGAAAACTTGAAAATATCCCTGGGTAAACTCAGGGAGAATATAGTAAATTAAAAAAAAAAAAAAAAAGAAAGAAAACAGGAGGAGCTGTAGGCACTAAGCCTGTTTTGCCCCTCTTTGTACATATGTGAGATGAGGTGAGGCAGAGAGCTCATGGCTGTGTAACCCCTTCTGCCTGTGATATTTACACTTCACGTGCTATGTCTTCTCAAGAGGCAATCATTTCGTGTTCTCATCATTGCTGCAGCCAAAACGAGCCACTAAAGTCTCCTGCTGGGGTAGGCAGGATGTATCCACCAATGGCTTGATGGCACTTGCAGGAGAACCTCTGAATTGAAGTCATCTGCTTTCATGTCCTCCTGCACATCTAACACTAATGTCTTCCTCAGGCTGTCGAAAACAAGGAGAAGAAGAGGGCCTGAAATGGCTCTGCCAGGGCCAAAGACCTTTCCGAGCCATGTTTCATCTGAACAAATGACCATACATCAGACAAACTCCCTATGAAGTGCTCACTAGCACTAGGTAATGGGCAATGGAGCTGCAGGGAGACATTAGAAGTTATCCTGGCACCCCGCACAGAGCGTTAGCTTTTCTTTACATATAGTAGCGTATAGCACACTATGCGGATGGTGACCAGGTGCTCCAGAAAGTATGTATGTATTTGACAAGCACACATATACTAGGCAACTGTCTTGGTTTTAAGGACCACATTTGTATCTGCCTAGCTTGTGTCCTTCCCCCTTGCAAGAAACATTTTGAACTAGACATTATCTGTTTCTAGTTTCAGGTGACTTAACTACACAGATACCTTGTTTTCATAGGCTTGTGAAAGCAGAAATGAGAACAAATGAGAACAAAATGAGAACAAAAAAAAAGATTTTCCTTTTATAACCTTGGAAAGAAATCTATGCATTCTCAACAGGAGCTCTGTCTGGTTCTAAAATGAATTGCTGTAAACGTTTGACGACAAGACACTGAAGTTTTCATGTAATATACTGCTTTGGGGGAATGCATAATTCTATGTGATACATAATTTATTTTAGTGATCCTACTTTACTTAAGAAGAAAACTATGCAGAAATGGTAAATCCTACCAGAAACATCAGTATTTGTTTCTGATAGGCAAAGATAGGCAGTGTTCTCTCTATAAATACTTTGCTTTTTAGTTTTAAAGTGAGCATAAAGGCAAGAGTGTTCTTGTGGATTTTGAAGGGGCTTTGGAGTAAACTAGGCCATCCTTAAAGAAAGAAACCATCTTTTCTTGTTTTGAAGTTGGTCCTCTCAGCCATTCATGGGAAGGCTTTTCCAGCAGGTATTAGGTACTGGAAGCTTCTCCACTTGCTACAAAAAACTTTAGGCCAGTAACTGGTTTAAAATGACACAACTCCACTTGCACCTAATGACATTAATCACTGAAGATCATGTCATCAATAAATACTTTGACTTGGTGTTTGATATATTTACTCCTAGGCTAACTGGAAAATAATGCTTGTTGTGAGAAAGGATGCAGTGGAAAAATACATAGTCAGTACAGTTCTAGAAGTAAAAAAAAATAAGGTTTTTTTTTATGAAAGTAACCTCAATTACCATAAACATGTCTATGCCTTCTCTACTTCATTTTATTCTAATACACAAGTTAGGATGAATTGTTGGTCAATGTGCAACCAAATTCTCTACAGGAGAGTCCCTGTGGAATCACTATCATGGGAAGATGAAATGATCAGAGGTTTTGGGTAACTTTGCCGAGCCTCCAGCTGGTTCTGGCAGGGCTATATGCAAGCCATATGTTAGGGCAAGTCCAGCTTGATGCAAAGCAGATAAACCAAGAGCGAAAAAGACCTAGGGAAATACAGAAAAGAAACAGATTACATGGTTTCCCTTAAAAATGAAATATAAATGTTTTATATGGTTTCATTTCTAAATTAAAATTCAGTTAAAGCAGAATCTAGTAGTAACATATTTTAGTTCTCTATCTTGGTGTCTTACAGAAAAGGCTATCCCAAAACAATTTTATAGCTAGATAATAAAGAATAATGGCATGTCCAGAAAGCCTCACTTCCAATAATTTAAGATTATATGTGCAAGAGTCCGTACAATCTCAAAACTTAACAGAAAGAAAACAAGATATTGAAATCTCATTGAAATTACGACCAAGACTATGTTCTGGATTATATCACTCTTGTCTACAATTGTTCAGCATGTTTTGAGGTTTTTTTTGAGATCCTAATTTTCAAGCATTTATCTGCTTTGAGGACTTGCTTTTCTGTCTTTCTTATTTCTTCTTTGGAAAACCTCGAGGGCATAAGTAAGTAAGTTGCTTACATGCATAGTCCCAGGCACCACTGCTTTGCAATGGCAGGCTTCCACAGTCTAAGTGCAGTACATTTTGAACTGTGAAAAACCACAGCTCTCCATGTGCTTTCAGCCCAGTGCTGCTATCATGCCTTGAGCAGAAAAAAAAAATAAAATAAAATAATAAATAAATCAAAGTTTTGCATGCAGCAAAACAGAGGAGAAGGATTTTAAGACAGCCCAATGTTTCTTCATGCTTAGCAATTTTGTAATGAAATTTTCCATTCAAATAAATTCCACACATGAGAGAAGCAGAAAGGGAAGTAGAGGAGAAGGATCTGCTCTGGGCCCCGTTTTTCACAGAGGCAGAAGGCGCATCTGTCAAGCAGGCCTTGCTGCACCCAAATCCGTCATCCTTAGTCAGCAGGACTGAGGGAACCGGCTGGGATGCCATAGCTCCAAACCTCCTCCCCTTTTCCTAGAATCATCCCCTCATTTCTCAGCAATACTAGATAGATTTAATAGCCAGGAACAACAACCTCTTTTATAGTCGGTGATTCATTCACTGAAGGGTGATGAGTGAGGAGGGCGAGATGAAAACAGAAGGAAAAAAAAGCACAACAACTATGGTGCAGTCCTACACTGTGGAGGTTTAACACCATGGTTTGTATGAGTATGGGTTGTACAAGCTCAATGCTCTGCAAGTCAGACTCTGCAAAAGTTGTGGTGTCTTCCTCACACTCCCCAGCCCAAGAGAGACTTCCTTGAACCCCTTGATCAGCACTACCTAAGCACAGCTACTGCCCAGCACACAACATGCAATGCTTTGAACATAGGAGCGGTGGTATATCGACACTACATTGAAATATCTTCCTAATCCATGTTGTCTTGCCATAGCACCAGGTGCTGACACGACTACAGCATTCATAATAGGAGCTCTGTGCCTCACTCCCCTGCCCTGCATGGCCCAGTCAGACCCTCTTAACCTTGCTGTCCTATCCCATCCCTGTGTCCAGGCTATGGCAATACTCTCAGTGTGGTTTCCATACTGGCTTCCATACTCCATGAGTGGGAAAAGGAGTCAGAACTAGGCTGCATTCCCCCTCCTCTTCTACTAGTCATTGGCATTTCTTTGTTTCCTGAGCAAATTGCTGAAGTAGAGCTGCTCCACACATGGGATCAGTGAGGATCCTGGGTGTAGGAGGGAAGGAAATACCATTTTGTTGGAGAAAGATAAGGCTTCTAAACTGGAGAAGACTTCAAAAGCCCCAGGCCTTCAGCTGCACAGCGTGGTACAAACTACCTTTATCCTTGGGTGGGCGCTCCAGAGCTAAATGCAAACCTCCAAACGAGGGACCAAGCAAAGAGGTCAGTGAGAGATGTTGCCCTCTCTGCAGTCTCCCAATTTGATAGTATCTAAGAACTCAGAAGTCTGATTGCAGTGTCAGGATGTTCAAAAATTCAAGTGGTGGTGTGCACCATTACTGAATGAAGAAGAGAAGACTTTTTTAAAAATCTATTTTGCCTTCAACTTATTTGTCTCCTGCACAGTGACTAAGGGGGTGTGAAGCAGCTAGAGGTACCGTGCGTTATTCTGCTAGTTATAGTCGAGTTGTGCTGTCTTGGACAAAATTTCTGCCCACTCATGCCTCCAAAATGAAGTTACCAAATCAATCGACTCCAGCAAGTCTATAGAAGCAACCTGCCATCAAAAGGACAAAAAGTAATCTTTAGGCCTTTCCTTTCAACTTTGAATAGCTGCTGACACTAAAGGCACATGACAAGTAACCAATAGGTCACAACTGTAGAAACATAACCGTACACAGTACAACTAAATTAGAATTATTTTGTATCAGTAGATTTCTCTTCTAGAATTGCACCGCGAGCCTCCTACATCTTGACTACCTGAAGCAGATGTGTAAATATAATGTGTCAGTACAAAGGGCCATGGCAATCGACAGCAGTAGTCCCGTTTGCCATTCATATATGAGGGAGGAAAGTAAAATAATAGCTCTTTTCGAAGTACCGCCCCTGCCAACGTGTCTAGGATATTCAATATAAGCAAGATCTCTCACATCTTTAATTCACTGATTGAAAGTTAACTTCTGATTTATATGCAAAGAAAGCAGACACAGAACATTAAACAATCAGAAAACCGAAGACCTGGGGGAAAGGTATGTAAGCAAATATTTTTGGAAGTTCATTTTTAATATAGCTGAACAAAATGTGTATATCCTGCTGTCCTTGCTGCCCTTAGGCAGATACTACTATGCCAAGATGCCTTAATGCTACAGCAGCTATCTTCTTTTTGTCGTCTTTTTTTTTTTTGTTTAAATATATATCTATAGAAAGGCTATAAAACATTAACTACCTATGAAGCTCCAGATAAATCAAAGGATTTAGTAGGATTAGTTTCACTTGACTTGTAGTGAAATTTCTTGCAATGAAAAAAGCCAGAACTGCCAGTCAATGTACAGCCCTTCAGCTATGACTTTCAAATCTGGCTGAAGAGCAACATTCTCCTCAGCTACATGCCTGGGGTGAGTAAATATTTTGTTATGTGAGTTGATGCTTTACTTTTAGAAATACAATATAAAAATAAAGTTCTAGTTTATGAATAACCTATAAATAAATTGCAGCTAAATATTTAACAAAGATCTAGTTCCAGCCAGAGCTCTAGGTATGCTACAGAACTGTTTAGCAAGCCAAAAAGAATTTATATATGAACTGGAGAAATTCATAGCTTAAATATTCTATTGTGTATATATATGTGTGTGTGCGTGTTTCTATATGTATGCGTATGTGTACGTATATATAGCATTGCCTTTAAAAATAAGAGAATTAGGCTGTTGGAACCAGAAGGATAACTACTATTCACCGGTTTTGTGAAATAAAAAAAGAATATGTTAAAACGGAGAGAACAAATTTTAGTTAAATCTGATATTCCTTTCAGACACTTCCTTGTGTGTAGGACATTTTTTAATCTCTGCTTTTCAAATGAGCTTCCTTCAGAAACTGTGCAGTTAAGCTTCCTAAAGATCTTTTGCTCTGTACTATGCTTTTAATGCCTTTAGAGACTTGCCTCGTACTGGCCTCTGAAACTCTTCGTATTATAGAACAAAAAGAAATTTTCTTCATAATGAGGAATTGAAACCTTGTTTTCTGTTTTGGGACTGGTTTCATCAAATATAATTTTTTTTAGCTATTTTCAAAATATTTTGTTTCCTTCTCTCCAGATCAGCAACTTTTATTTATAAATGTTATATAATGTGTATATTCCGATTTATACAAGATGTTTTTATGATGCGCATAAAATTCTGAAACCTGTAATCACATTGATGGCACTAACAAGGACCAGATGTCCATTGCCTTTCTTGTACAGAAAATAAGATCAGAGTTCTGAATATTTAAAGAATATAATGAATAGGTCTTTAAATGCAACTTTTGCTTTCGCATACGGGCAGTGTTATGGAGGAGTGTCAAAAACTAAAATAGTTTTAGTCTTTAAAATTAATTTTAGCAAGTTCACAGTAATGTTCATCCATTTGTTGAAGGACAAGTAGGGCAATTAGATCGACGGTCATCATTTAAAATAACTTGAAGTTTTAACAGAAAAAACTAAAGATGAGGTTTTTTGGTAGCGAGTATTTCTTTTTCTTCAGAAAGAGTTGGAAAATCTACTGGATTTATTCTGAAGAAATACAGCAGCAATACTGAGAATTGTCCAATAAAAGATGATAAATTTGATAGACAGTAATGAAGAAAATAATTGATTATTATGAGGCACTTATACTTAAATGCCTATTCTATGTTTAGTTTTAAAGTAGTTGTAATAAGCAAATAAAATCATTCTGGGAGGTCCTAAGATGCCAGAGGTACAGTGTATTCTAATGCTTAAAACTGCATCTAACTTAAAATTGCTTCAGATTCCTTAAATCTAATGAGTGTTACAAACTGTTACATATGTAAAAATATGAATGTACAATGCAAAAATTAGATATGTAATCCAACTGATAGTTTTCTTTTAATAAAGTTGGGTGTGATTATCATTACAGCTTGTATTTTAAAATGCAAAAAAAGGTTATATAGGAGTTCAAGGTCGTATATTTAAGCACTTCTCAAATTTCAGTTTTTATATACAATATATGTAGTGCATATACTTGAAATCAGAGCGGCGTAAAGATTCACCATGTATTATGCAGTGTTTAGAAATATGGCAGGCAAAGTGTGAGGAAAATTGCTGTCCCTAAACATTTACAAATTAACAGTTCCATCCCAGAAAACCATATTTGAGGTTTTGGGTACGTGTAGACACACTGAGGTCGAGGGGATTTCCAGGAAACATTCACACATAGCACAATCAGACCTGAAATAGATGCAACTAACACGCAGAGAAAACAGTGTGAGCCATAAGGAGTGCGTATTTGTCAGTTTTAAGTTTTGTTTTAAAACCATTGCCTTTCTTCTCTGCAATATCTGAAATGCCCCGATCTACCCGTTCTACTGTTGTTGCTCTTATATGAATATTATACATACTCTCCATTCTTCACACAAGTGAAAAGTATTAACTAGGGACACACACGCTTAAGTTTTACCACCAGTTTCACTGAACGCAGAAGCAAGCAATAAAATTTTATAATACACACTTAAATATATAATTTTTAGTTAAATTGTTTTCCAAATAGATATGAAACAAAAATGGATAATGACCATAAATTAAACACAGCAAAACTAGGTCTTTTTCCAATTCTTGAGCTAACACTTTGCCTAGTATCCTTCCAATGGAAATGTCTTGCCATTTCAGTATTTATATGATCAACAAACTCTAAGTATTTCTGTTTGCTGAGGAAGAAGGAGTGCAAATTGTGAAGAAAAAAGGGATCTGGTATCAGTCACCAAGACAGAGGAGGAGCTCTTGAAAGTTAAGGCAACAAGTAAAGATATAAGGTTGGAGCTGTCTGAAAGACTTCCATTTATTGAGAGGGTAAAAGCCAACCCACTTTATAAATTTGACAGTAATGCAAAGAGCTGATAGAACCTGTGCTAATACCAGCCATGGCACCAGTCGAAGGCGCTGCGAGACGACACAACTTTTTCTCATTGCATAAACACAGCAGTAAACTTAGTACTGTACCTGTACATGGGGTTTATTCCTTTTGACTGTTTCTACTTAAATTTCCTTTGATTTCCTGGATTTGAGGGTAAACTGTTAAATACCAGACCTCCTAAGCCATTCCTCTGAACTGATGTTGTAGTATTTTACCAAAATGTGCTGCAGTTATTTACCATGTTTTACTCAAAATGATAAATCAGATGGATTTCATTTGAAAACATCATTTCTTTTGGATCTCTATTGCAAAAGTTAAGGTTTCTTTGAGTGTCTCCAAATACGTCTGTCTTCTCCATGCTTCATTACTAGACTAATTTTATGTCTATGTAACTCCACAGAACTAGTGGTGAGAGATGTATTGGTGCACCACTAAAATAAGAGTAGACTAGAGAACTGGGTTCCTCTGATTTGTTGCAAAACTACGTGTGTAATAAATGGTACTTCTGGGAATCCTGGTTCATCTATTCGCATATGAAAAGAAGAACTGGATTAGACATAAAATCTTTTAATTGGGTGATTTGTTTTTAGCAGAGATCAGGAACATGTATTCAGCAGAAGGAGGAATGCCTTTTGAAAAGAGTTTATACAATCTGCCATGAATTAACTCCTTTGTAGAAGGGCTGTTGCTTGGACCTAGGCCTATCATGACGTTTCAAGTGCTTCTTTATTCTTTTTAAAATTATTTTCAGCCACTTTGTCAGATGTGAATAAAGGCTTGATTTTCTGTAATAACCTGTTGCCATTGGAAAATACTAGGTGCAAGTGCCAGAAATCTCCACTATTGTAGGTATGAGCTTTTGTTATCTGCCAAATACTTCATATCTGCATCCACAGATCTTTCTGTATCTGAGAAATATAAGGATGCTTATCAGAAATTGTCTGATTTGGCATGTTTTTGACTTAAATGGATTCAGAAAGCTTATAGAAGTCTCAAGGTAAGGAAATCTGATTGTTTCCCAGACAAGTATCTCCATAGCTGCACTTTATTGTTCTGCATTTGGGGGCAAAGACATATGTTATCTGTCTTCTTCAAAGTGCATGGGTGTTTTAGGAAGCCTTGCCCACATCAGTTTTCAAAGAAAATAACACTTGGGCCAAGTTGCAAAGATATGGTCATTGTTTCCCCACACCTTGCAGAAGAACAATTGTTTCCTGACAAAAGCATGCACAACTGGCAGCAGGGAGGGCTACATTCTTGCATCATATAAATGTGACAACACATGAAGAGGCCAATCTTCCTTCCCTCTTACAAGCAGAGCTTCATAAGTCAAAGAGACGTTGCTGAGAGTAGTTTGGTCTCATATCCATAAGAGACCTCAATTCCTGTCCTAAGGTATGATGTGGTGGTTAAAAATATGATGTGCAACCAGTCATGGACAATCCAACGAATATTACAGATGATGGATGCACAGATTCCTCTTTGAAATGGCAAACAGACGGCGTGTGTTTCCAGATCCTGGCGGGGGAACGGGAGGGAAAACTCCTTCTCTTGTCTCACCCAGTGCTAATGCAAGTAATAACATCTGCAGAAAGATGTGTATGTGAAGAGGGTACCAGGTGCAGGGCAGAGCATGGTCTAGGCAGGAAAGGACTGGTGTCTTGCAAGTCTATGTGTCAGGGGATAAGAAACAGTGATGGAGGACAGAGGGAAGGAGCCAGAAGGAATTACAAGGATATGGAGAGGATGAGAAGATGTAGGGAATTGATAGACGGTAAAAAGTATGGAGAATGAAATAAAAATTAAGGTGGACAAAGCAAAACCATACAGAGGAGAGAGCCTTAAAACATGTCATCAAAGAGAGGAAAGGGAAACAATGGAATAGAAAAAAAGTGTTGAAGAAAAAACAGAGGGAGAAAAACATCAGAGAGAAACACATTTAAGTCATAGTACAGAAGGAGGTGAAGAAAAGCCAGCGCGTGCCAACCGTGGGAAGAAGGAAGAAATAAATGAAAGAAAAGGAAATGCAAGAAATAAATCTATTTATTTTTTGGAAACTTACAACAATAGAAAATATAGCGAGCCAGAGTGAGAAAATGAAACACTGACTGAGATTAAACAGAGCAGAGAGGGACGCAGATGCACAAGCACACCAAGCTTGTCACAAGGCACCAATGGCTCAAAGTGCGAGGGCAGCCCAGCCTTCCTGCATCATCTCTGACAAGTCAGAATATTCTGTGGAGCGTCGGCCGCGTTTTATTTCAAAGTTCTGCAGAACAAATCCCCAGGATTTTTTTTTTTTTCTTTTTTTTTAAGAGAAAATTAATTACATCCCATAATTGTCTACAACATAACAAAATGCAAACCCAGTGCCTCAAGGCTGGAATATATAAGCTGAGAGCAGAATTTGGCCCTTGTTTAGGTACCAGCTGTGCCTGAAAAATAGGTTTTCCTTTAAGAGAATTTTAAAAGTCATTTTTCATTTAAAACAGGAAAAAAAAGAAAAAAGAAATCAGAAGCTTTTGAACCAGGGGTTTTGAAACAGAAAAACAGGAGTAGCATTTTCAATACAAAGGAACATATGGATGCTGTAAACTCTTCTGGAGATATCAGTCCTTTTGTTTTTATTGAAATCCTCTCAATTAAAAAAAAGATTGCAGTGAATTTTTTTCCCAGCCAGAAACATCAATTCTAAGAACTGAAAGGCACCCAACTCCTAAAATTTAACCAGTTCTCCTGCTAAGTGCCTCATGCTACAGAATAAAGCAAAAGCCTCAGAAGTGCATTATGTTCATGTAAGCCCATCTCCCTCTCACTGCCATAGGTTTCTTCTACAAGATGTTCTTCAATGCACCGCACTGTTTTTGTACCTTGCCTTCATCTTGATCTGGTCCTTCTTCTAGTTTCTCAAACCTGTTTGAGGTAACCCACAGACAACAACATTTCTCTGATCTCAGCTCTGAGCACTGGACACGTTTTCCTCCCACCCCAGGAGCGGAAACTTTATCAGCAGGAATCCCAAACTGCTTCTGGAAAACACTTACTCCCCACATTTTCTTTGGAAAAGCTCAGAGGATCAAGTACTGTGTATTTCCTTGAGTCAAAACTCTGCTCTCTTTTGACATATAATTTCTTGAAACATTTCTGAAACGTTTCCAAAAACTCTTCAGTATTGGATATGTTTCTGCCTGTAAAAATGGAATTGTGCAATATTTCAATAGGACTGAATTGCCTAAACTGACATCATAAAATGCATATACTATTATCTATATACATTCCCCATGAAATTAGGGGATATTAGTTGGATACCCAAAGGAAAACAAGCAAAGCAGCTGTATACTTGTATGACTCTCCTAAATATTCCAGTCTTGCAAAGTACGAATCACACCATTGGACATATTTTATGAAATATCATCAAATAACTATTTTTAATGTAAATTATCTTTAAGTTTTAATTTAAATTATCTGTTTGTCAGCCAGCCAAATCCTCAGGCGTTCCTACTGGCCTGCTTAGCCCTGAGGCTTGGCCACAGAGAGCTGCTTTCCCAATAGCAATGCTCCTGCTCCTATTTTTCCAGTTACTCCCCTTCTAACAACAGTGCGTAAGTTCCTCAGAAAAGGACATTAAAGAAGCATCCCCAATGCAGAGCACAGTTGGATCTTTCTTTGTGTTTATGCTGTAAATGCTCAAGTTTTGGTTACTTCTTCTTTAAAGGCACTTAAGAGATTTTGCTGTGAAAGTATCAGGGCAAAGGGTAGGAAAACACATTTCACTATTTTTTTTTTCCTCAAGAGACATCTTGGGTGCAGAAGGATTTCTTTGATTTATAAAGTTATTCGGTCTGAAACAAAAAGACGTTAACAGCGCTTCTCTCCCCAGTGGAATTTAGTTTAAATGCTGGAAGTCTTCACTGGGGCTATCATTTTACTGCAAGAAGAAACACTGCCCAACGTGGCAAAAAGTTTGCGTAGTGATTTTATATGTTTATAAAGCTCCCGTGAAAAGGAGATGTTTGGTCAAGTCTTCTTCCCCATCCATAATCATCCCCACATGAAGATGGAATAGTTTCACTATGACTTAAGTAGAGCTGCTTTAGATTTCTGCCTCTCCCCAAAGAGATGACCCGAAATCAGGGAGATCTACAAGCCCCTTGTGACGTTTAAGTGACAATAATCTCACCAATTACTACTTACCTGTTTATATTTATGTACTTCTTCCCTACCTCCTCATAATTTTGCCTTTTATATTTATGCCAGACCCCTGAAAAATTGCAGTACTATAATCGATCAATTAAGTGTTCTCTTTTTTTTGAAAGAGGAGAGCTGAAGAAAAATCCTCGGTACAAAATGGGGAAATTCAGTACTAAATGGAGCAAAAATAAGCATGCTGTTTTATTTTTTACAGTTAGAAAATATACTTCCAATACTGCTAATAACAGAAATTTCATACGAAACCAGTCACAACAGGTATTTAGGCACTTCTAAGAGCACAGTATTTTAAAGCAAAGTATTTTAAAGCATTTAAGCAAATAAATACCTGCAGTCAACAACAACAACAAGAACAAAAGGTAACTTGCTAGCAAGGTATGGACCAGAAAGTTTTAGTTCCTTTTTCAAAAATATTGACTATGAAATATAAAAAGCAAAAAAAACTTTCCAAAGTTGATGAAAATTTGATTTTAGAGGTTTTCCAATGTATGGATTTTATAGCTTATGTTTCTAACCAGAAATTCCCATCTCCTCACATTTTTTTGTAATTTTTTTGTAATTTTTGTAAACATGCATCCTCAGCTCCTATTATCTTGTTAGCTTCTTTCTCTCCTGCTCTTCTCTATTTTGCCAGGCATCATATAAAAGAAAAAAATTGAAATATATTTATATTTTCTAATCCAGAAGGAATGCTATATTATGTGATCTTGAGGGATGACTGAATCAGTGTCTGTATAAATGGCTTTTTACTCACACAAAGAAAGGCGAAAGGCTGAGAGTTACAAATTTATTTCATATCATGTAGCAGCCTTTATATTTCTTTCCAATCATCTTTTTCATACAGACTGGGGCTGTTAAATGAAGTCTGAGCCCTCAGCTTCCAAACTCCATTGAGGGTTTGCCATTTATACCCCTCTAAAAATTTTGCTTCGCCAGCATGCAAACCTGGGCAGTCTTGTCAGAGCCTAACAAATTTAATGAGTAATTATTTCTATATATTCCATTTTACAGAGCTAAGGCAGGTATGATAAAAAGAAACCTCGTGGCACACGTGACACCCACATGGCTGCAAAAATATCCAGCCAAACATTGTGTACTATTGTTTAACTGCACATTTCCATAGTATATTGCTCGAAATTACAGAGGGATTTTTGAAGTGTCTGCTATAATTGTGTCCATATTTTAGTAAACCCATCTGGTTTTGTACAGGTAGGTAGCTTAAAAAAAAAAAAAAAAAAAAAAAAAAAAAAGAGAGAAAAAGCAGCTCTTATTTGCTGTATTCATCTGTATTTCTCCTCTGTGCTGTTACACTCTATAATTGTCTCGTAGGAGTGGAGTGAATCAATGGGAAAACTCCTACCATCATCACCCTTCAGAAACTGGGGAGCATCCAATAGCGCACATTTATCATAATAATCTATGATAACACTCCAGAGATATACCACAGTATCGTAACGCTCTTCCTAGGGAGTGAGACTCTCGTGTAGGAAAAAAAAATGCGGGAACGGGCCCAAAAATGGGCTCAAGAGCACGAGGGACTTTGGGAGCCGCTCTCCAGCCGCTAGCTGAGCGCGCCCTTGGCTACCTGCAGGGAGCCGGCTGCCCTTTCCCTACGGACAGCGCTCCCACCTTCCCCAGCATAAAGCACAAAAGAAGGCAGGATCAGGACTTTCTCTCTGCTTTTTTTTAAGAGGGGAGAAGGAGGGGCTGAGGGTCAACTTCCCACTAGATAAAAGAAAAAAAAAGAAAAAAAAAGAAAAAAAAAAGAAAAAAAAAGAAAAAGAAGAAACATAAAGAGAAGAAATTCCGCAAGAAAAAGAATAGGCTGCCCATCCTGCTTATCGTTTTGTCAGCTGAAGTGGAACAAATACTTCTGCATGGCTTTGGGGAGGAGGTGATATTTAAGAGCAGGCTGCTGTGCACTCAAAGGGGACTACGAACAGCTCCAAAAGCTTTGCCTGTGTTCGCTGCGGATCAGCAGAGCAAGGGAGACCAGCTGCTTTGATTTTTCCTTAGAGCCTGATGACTAGAACAACAGCTTGCTATTTCGGTAGGACCAAAATATTTAACTGTCTTCTCCAGGGCATTTGATTTGCATTGTCTGGCTTGGGCTTAAAGATCGCGTTTTAGCGTTATGGGGCACCAAGGGTCTTTGTAGTCTTATCGCCGCTAATCCCTGCAGCAAATTTATCTTAAAGGTCTGGGAAGCAATAAAGTTTTAAAAGTCTCTTTACTTTGATATTCTACCTTTGCATTCAGTTGCTCTGGTTTTATGTGTCTGATTTTAAGCGCTCGCTTTCTTTTTGTAGCCCGTGATTTAGGAGGGTTTCAGTTCCCTGTGACACGTATCCAGCTCTTAGCTTCTCGTCGCAAATTTCTCTTGTTCCAGTTCAACCCACTTGGACCTAAGGTTTTCCCCAAATTATGTGGGGTTTTTTCACCATTATCTCTGTACACTGTTTTATTGTGTATTTTTAAGGCTACCAAACTACATATTCTAGACTATTTTTCCATTGCTTGAATTCGTTAGCAGGGACATCATTCTTTCTTAGATTTTTTTATTGTTATTCTAAATTAGAAAAATAAGCTTACTATATAGTTTTAAAATAACATTTCTGACCTCCTGTATCTTTTGTAACTGCTCACTGGTTTTAAGGCTTTATATTCTTCCTAATGCTTCTCTCTCGACTTTGGATACTTTTTTTTTTTTTTTTCCAATTTGTCCTGTAAATTCTCTTGCAAGTATGTCACAAAAAAGTATTGATAATAATTTCTTCATTAGTATTTTTATTATCATTATTTTAGATAAATTAAGTGAACTGTTTAACACTATAAGGAATTTAGAGACAATGTATAATTTTCTTTTATGATAACAGTATTTTTAACCCATCAAAATTTTTAACAGCACTTCAGTTCACTTTATATTGACTCCAGTTTATTCTCTCATTTTATTAAGTTTGTTATAGCCTTAGCTAGATGGATTTCTTGACATTTTCTCTTTTTTTTGCTGTTTTCTTTCTCTTGGTATGTTATGCATCTCTTACCACCCATCTGTTTTGATAGTCAGCCACACAGCACAAGCAAGCAATGCCCAAAAATTCCTTTATTTCTTTCTTGGGCATTTTCATAGTTTGAGATCTCCCTTCTTGAACCCAGAAACACTTTGTCTGAGAAAGGAAGGAGTCTTGAGAGCCTGTACTGGACTGCAGGGTCTTCCCCTTAGCTCTAAATGTGCGTGATTTTTGGACAGTTGTACTAAAGTCCCTCCAGTCTCCATTTGGGGCATTTTGGGCTGTTTTAAGATTCCTAGATGTTTGGAAACTCAGGCTTGAGTCATGCTCTGAAAGAACTAAAAGGCACTTGAAGGCTTTTGTGAATGTCCTGTCCAAGCACCAAAAAAAAAAAAAAAACCCATAAATGACATAGAAAAGAAAGACAACTTGGAAGAGAGGAGAGATAAATAACCCAATAACCCTTCATTTCACTTGACCATGCGGGAAAGAAAACAGCTTTTTAACTCTGAAAATTAAACAGAGTTTTGCCAGACTTCAAGGTAGGATTTTGCTTTATCTTGATCCCTGATGCACGAGTAGAGTCAGAGGTAGCACCACATGCACAAGGCAGCCCCCAGGATTTTACAGAATAAAAACCTATTAAAAATCTTAACCGGAGAGATAAGCCTCCTTTATTCAATATACATGTGCCATATATGTATTTTCATAGGAGAAACCATTGCATAACACTTGTTGCTACTTAAATACTTTTTAAAACAGCAACTTGGGAGGGGGGGAAATCTGGTTTCCTGAATAGGATATGATTTTTTGTTTTCAGACTCACACTACTTCTTTTTCATTGATTTTTGACCTTGGTGATTTCTAAATTTAATTTAACTTGAATTGTGTCGATTCAGCTGCAAGTATCAGGAAGTAAAACACAGGACTGCACTTTCAAGGCTCACTCAATCTCTTTCATCCCCCTCTCCCCGTGCTTTTAAACACTATTGCCATGAAAAAAAAAACCCTTCTTTCTTCTCTGAGGGTCTTTATGATGCCATCACACCACCACTATTAAACCGAGTCACATTTATTTAATGATCAGTTTAACTGCTTAGCCAAGTGTTTAGTCACAAAATGAAAACCTAGCTTTAAGTGCAATCCATATGTTTTTCACTAAGACAATTAAACTATTTTTATTCTTCCTGCAGGTTAGAGTATTTTAGTGTTTTTCTCTTCTTCCCCCTATTTCAAAAGGTACCTATAGGGAAGGCTCCTCCTATACTTGTGCTTTTAAATCAGGAGCCTTGACCTGACAGCGAGCAGCTATTGACGGGGCAGCTCCGGCTCTCCAGGGTAGACCTGGCTGCCGCTGCTAATGACACTTTTGCTGTTGGCAAGAACGGATTTGTTTAACCCCTTCCCCTACTCCCCTCCCCACACACCCCCATAAAGGTGCCAAACCCCTCTGCAAGGAAGCCAATAACCCGCAACGAAGCACCGGTCTCAACGCAGGGTAAGTGAAAGAGCAGAGCTCCTGCTGGCCACGCTGACCAGATCCAGCTCGCTCCTGCAGTCAATTAAAACCATCAGTGTGCAAGAATCCCTGCAGACACCTCTCCAAGCTCAAACGGTGCCACTTCTACAAAGGCTTAGCTCTTATCCCCTCTCTGCACAAGGTGGCAGAGACGTAACATTAGGCAGATCATCTGCAAGCAATACAGGGTGTGCGAGGGGAGGAGGGGGCACGAGAGAGACTTTGAGCATTGCAGTTCTGGAAAGCACTAAGAGAATGGACAAACGAACCGTCCGGGTTACAAATCTGCGACTCAGAAGCCCAGCCCCACCTAGCAGATTTTTTATTTTTATACAGCACCTGTGTATTTTATACGAATGCAATGCAGATACTTATCTGAAAGATTACAGCGCAGGTCTGGGAAGCAGAGGGAATAAAAAGAAATCTGACGGAAAAAGAAAGAAACTAGAATGATGACAGAGGTGTTGGGGCTCTTTGTACAGGCCTTCCTTAAAGCCTTGTGAAAATAATTTCCATGCTGAATCAAGCTTATTTTCCAAGCGCTTTGTAAGGATTTGGAGTATGCTGCTTCACTACGTCCAGTTCTGAGAGCCCGACACCATCGGGGTAAATATGATTTTCCTGGAGCTCTGGGGCTTCAGATATCTCATCATTTAAAATATAAAACTGTATTGAAACAATATAATATTAGATAGATAGACAGATAACTGGGTACTTTAGACAAAGTTTTTTGGAAACCTGAAGTATTAAATAAATGTAAAAGAAATAGCTTTGTTCCCGAGGTCCCTACCCAGACAGGCGTCCCCCACAAATTCAGAGAGATAACGCTTAGACTTTTGTTTTTATTTATGATCTCCAAATTAGTACATAATACAAGCCAAGGTGCAATTACTATTTCAATTAGAACTTGCCTTTCTTAATAAGAAAATAACCATTATTTGATTTATTGCATTAGGAGAACCATTTCAACCCTTGGGTAATTGTTCTGATGTGTACTTATCAGTCAAAATGAATATTCAAGATCTCAGAAATTTATTAGCATGAGCTTCCGCTTCCGGCACCTTTGTGATCTAGATTGAAATAAACCCTGGCCGCACCAGTACGTTCTGCAACTGAGGCACTCTGCAGTTCTCCCTTTAATATGGAATGGATTGAGCTTAAATAATGCTTCTGAGACACATTTCTCCATTCCTTTGATCGTGCTTATGTTTTATCCAAACTCTCCACTCGGCGTTCTTCTTGGAGCGTTTGCCAGTTAAAACCATACCAACGTCAAATAAATATTCTGTGTCCTTTTGAAGCCAATCCTGTTTGCTCAGTCAAGAACTGCACTAGCTCTCTTGGCAGCAGCATTGTCAACCTATTCCCACTGCAGCTCCCAAACCCTTTCCAGTCACTGCCTTCCGGAAGAGGAATTTTCCGTCTTGATCTTCATGATCTTGATACTACAATCTTATTTTTTTTCTTAGGTACCTAAGCATATATATTTTTTCCATTGCTAAAGCACATACTATTTTCCTATGAATAGTTTATCGACTAACAGAAATCTTTCAGCCATTTGTCCCCATGCTTTTATTCATTTCTGGGCCACATGTGCATTTCCCTTCCTCCAAGAAGAAGGCTCTGCCTTGCAGCACTTAAGCAGATAACCCGGATCTTTCATTGAACTTGCATATATACCAAAGACCATTCCAATGTCTTTCTTCCATATGTAGACTATCAGAGCTGCTGAGGCCAGGTTTCTTCACGCCCACAAGGACAATACTATAAATATATTTTATTTCCTCATAGCTAAAAGGACATTAAAAAAAAAAATGATGAATAGATTTTCGTTAAGTAATCAGCAACCTTAACGTCATTACTTATCCATGCCACAGGCATGATCACACGAGTTTGCTTAGACACAGAATCACCCCATGCACGCTGGCAGAAGGCACATCTAAAAACACCCCTTTCTCCTGCCCGTGTAGTGGTCTTCTGTACGCTCCACCCGACATCAGTCACCTTCTTAAGTACAGCAGGCCAGTATGAACGGCAAGTGGCACCTTCAAGCAGAAATTATGCTTATTAACAGGCAACAATTAATATGAATGTGAGTCAAAACAGTCTAGTTTATGAAGTTAAGGATCCACCTAAGGAGAAAAGTACCATATCTAGAATTTAGTACAAATGGAAAACAAACTGTTTGAAATTTCCTCCTCTAGTCATGGCCTCTTCTAGCTTTCCCTTTCCACATTCTTCTCCCAGCAGCTAAGGAACACCGCCAGCCTTCTTGCAGTCGCCCTCTCACTAGGGGCAGCAGGACCAGCTGCTCTATTGGGCCATGTCCCCTCCACAGCATAGAAGGGTCCCACCAAGAGGAGCAGAGCGGGGTCTGCTGACAGGCACAGCTGAGTGAGCATCAGCAAGACTGAAGTGAAAAGCCAGGGCCAAGCTGAAGCCTCCTGCTGAGTCAGGGTCCCCAGGCCTGGCTGCAGGGTAGCTCTGGCTTGGATGAAGGGCCTCAGCTTCCTCGCAGCTCCCGAGCAAGGCCACAAGCCCCAATCCTCACCTCCTTTGCGGTAGCCTGATCCCAAGGTACAGCTGGGCCCTATCAGAGCTGTCCTCAAGTGCCTACAGTCAAACCGCGAGCGGCAGGGAAGAGACTACAGAGCTCCCTGGTACCCTGGGGCTCCTGGCAGCCATGGATGTAACATCCTGGATTGATCACCAAGCCTGATCAACACAGCTGGGCCCCATCCTCCTCGCATGTACTACACAACGGGAACCTCCATGGGCAGCACATCTCCTGTTACTCACTTTGCTTTCCACCCAATGCAAATAGGTATCATATGGTTCTCCGAGCGCTTCCTCCTGTCTCATTAGCTTCACTATGAAAACTCTGTCCTTTGACTTTAAAATGAGTTTCTTCAAGTCAATCAGCAGGAAATCTAGAGAGCTATTTCTTTTCTTTTAAACCGTCAGATGTAATTTGAATGATGCTCTGATTTATCAGTTTGCCACTGTCATGATTATTTTTGCCCAAGGGATTTTTGAGGATAGGCTTCCATCAGCTTCAGCCGGTCACAGATCAAACATTTCATAACTAATATCCTAAAAGTCAGGTCTTAGATGACAAATAAGAGCTCTTACACAGCCATGCCAGAGGCCTGTTACTTAGTCATACATAGGAAAGAGCAGAGGGACTTATTAAGAAAAAAATGCCTGCTAATTAAAGCCATTTCTAACCCTGAGAATATAATAAGGAAATGATTGTAACTATTTCTCCAGGAAGTGAACTTTTTAGCAATAAACATGCAGAAAACAAGTGACAGCTCAGAAAGCTTAAGGAGCAATTATTAAGTGCCCTAAACCCTGAACCATAGATACTAAGCATATTAAATTTATATATATATACACACACCCCAAACTTCAAACTAACTTACAATCAGGACAACGTTCCTCTAAAAAAATTTAAAGATGTAAAAGCACAAAAAAAAAATGGCATTAATTATAGAAATAAACAAGACTATAAATAACTCTTAAAAATCATGAGGCAGGGTCAATGGTAGGCAGATTAAATTCATGGAGCCTAATAGACACACAGTTTCCTAGTAACACTATGCACTTATTATATGATGGAGCATGACTTGGATTTAAAAGAGACTTAACAGCACAGAACAGGCAAGTTTCCATACATGATTCCACTTAATATGAAAGTAAAATATGAAAGTAAAAGACAAATATTTAATAATTAAGTACTAAAACAAACAAAGAAACAAAAAATTGCCTTTCAGCAATCATTCAAGAAGCATCTCCTGTACTTGCTTTAACTCCGTTGATCTAAATAATTCAATACATTGGCCAAAAAGCCATCACTTCCTCGTAAGTGACATGATGGTTCAACATTCTGGAGAAAGGTCCTTCCTCTCTATGTGGCCTCAGAGCAGGAAGAAATCAATGGACGCTTCCTGCTCACCCATGCACCTATTCAATCTACCCTAATGTTGATAGAATAAGTCACACCCAGGAGGACCTATCCTCCCCTGGTGCTGGAAAATGAGTCTAGGCAACCACCTCAACCTAGGTGCTAACTTTTAAGGTGATGAAGCTGGGTGGGAAGCTTATTTGGAATTGCTGACTAATTGCCAAGAATTGAAATACGTATATGAGCAAGATATTGTCTTGTGGATGATACAAAATTGGGTGGAGTGGCTGCCACTCCAGAAAGTTCTGCTGCCATTCAGAGGGACCAAGACAGGTTGACGAGTTGGGTGGAGAGGAACCTCATGAGGTTCAACAAAGACAAGGGCAGGGTCCTGCATCTGGGGAGGAATAACCTTCAGGAACCAGCGTAGATTAGGGGTGGAGCTGCTGGAAAGCAGCTCTGTGGAGAGGGGTTCGAGAGGTCTGCTTGACAACAGGTTGAGCATGAGGCAGCCATGTGCCCTGGGGTCCAGGAAGACCAAAGGGATGCTGGCCTGCATCAGGAGGAGTGTTGCCAGCAGGTGGAGGGAGGGGAAGGTGCCCCTCTCCTCAGCTCTGGTGAGCCTGCACACAGAGTATTGGGTGCAGAAATATTCTGGGCTCCCCAGAACAGGAGGGACGTGGAGCTTCTAGAAAGGGTCCAGCGAAGAGTGGCAAAGATGATTAAGGGACTGGATCATCTATTGTGTAAGGAAAGACTAAGTGAGCTGGACCTGTTTAGCCTGGAGAAGATTGAGAGGGCATCTTATCAACATGTACAAATACATGGGGGGAGAATGTAAAGAGGATGGAGCTAAACTCCAGCCTGGTCAACTCCATGCATTCTGTCACTAGTGGTAGCCAGCGACAGAGCAAGGGGTAACAGATACAAACTGAAACACAGGAACTTTCATCTGCAGGTCAGGAAGAACTTCTTTACTGTGAGGGTGTCAGAACCCTGGAACAGGCTGCCCGGAAGGGTTGTGGAGTCTCCCTTGGAGATCTTCAAAACCCACTTGGATGCAGCCCTGCGCAACACGCTCTAGATTTCCCTGCTCATGCGGGAGGAGTTGGATTAGATGATCTCTAGAGATTCTCTAGAAGTCTCTCTCAACCTCAACCATTTTGTGATTCTGTGATATTATATGTGTGTTGGCTTGACATACATTCTTGGAATAGGTAATACAGAACTTACTAAAAATAGCTGGAATGGAGTTTTCAAGGTATCTATAAGAATACTTTCTCTGATACTAATGAAAAAGTACAGAACTGAAGAGTTGGCAGGAATTCAACTTCCAGGGGCCCAAACTGTTCAGTTGCACTAGGAGAAATTATCTGCTCATTTGAGTACCTCTCAAGAGGAAATAAATTCAAAAACAAAGCAAGTTTTGAATACTGAAAGAAGGGTTTAGAAGCATTCAGACCCCAGAAAAAGCAATAAGACCAGTTCAGGTTAACAATTATCAGCATCCTTAACACTTGGTCTAATTTGCACTAAGCACTGTGCTTCAGGATGGTTCTTTGGCCTGGCTTAGGTCTAGCCAGACCATGTGACCCCAATATGTACAGTTAAATGGGTTTTGTACTTTTGTAGCTGTGTTACAACTCTGCTCTGTCTTCTAGATGTTGAGCAGGCCTTTACTTACCTGGTCCCATCATACTGGCTTCCTGCTACTTTCTCCAGTGTTCTTCTAAAACATAAGTCCAGTAGTGCAATCCAATATGATTGATAGCAAGGACAATAATGATGTTACAGGCAGTATCCATAAAACAACATTTTAGAACTACATCGGTCACATGGATCACTAAAATTAAGCACAGAAGTCATTAGTTCCCCATGCCTCTTCCAATTTGGTGCAAGAAAACTTATCATCATCCAGAGTTGCTGCTTTTGACATTTTTGACAGTTCTGTCTAAATGTCTCTATCAGAACAGTGTGTTTTTGTTTTCAAAAATCACTGCATCCTCAGTTGTGGCATGTTACATCTCTATGAAAAGTGAGGAAGGACTCCCACTACCTTATTTTGCACTTGTGCACACACCAGCTACTTTTTAGGAGGGTGCAGTTTTGTATAATTCACGGGTTTTGTCTGTATTAGTGTCAAATGCAAGGAAACACATGGCCTATCAAACTGGCAGAGGTTTGTCTAAGTCATTCCTACATATCCCAAACTTGGGGACTGCACAAAGTCATCTTGGGGCGAGCTATTCCAGTGCTTCACGATGCCCAGCACTGGAAAGGCTTTCCTCGCGTCTCATCTCAGCCTTTCCTCCTGCAGGTTGATTCTGCCTCTGTTGTCATGTCCATCCTGAACGCAGAATGCAAACAGACACAGGCAACACACAACAGCTTCTGAATAGCAGGGAGGAAAGCGGCCAGCATAATCTGTAGTAAATTATGATAGTTAAGATCCAAGTTTCTCTGCTAACACAACTCTTCATTTTTAATCTTAACATAAATTATCTCTGGAGCCCGGTGGGTTTTGACTGCCTCCTGCTATAAGGAGTTTGTGAAGCAGTTTGAGGATGTAAGAAAGGTTGACATGGTTCATACAACTTTTGCAACTCTGTCTATGCCTATAATTATCAGACATGTAAAGGAATGAATCTGCTTTCTTCCACTGACTGCATTATGACTACTCTTAACAAGAATAAACTGTAGAGGAGCTTGATGCCGTCCCTGGTCTAGCACTTTTTGTGATAGCACATTTACAACCCACATACCTGTTCCACCTGAGGTAGTGAGTTCGTGGTTCTCCCTCTGCATATAACTAGGATCCAGGAGTAGTAAAAGTATCTTTAGATATTTCTACTGAAAAACAAAAAACAGGATGAAGAAGAATCTGTAAAGCAAACTTGTTTTATCAATAATTTTCAGCAAAATTCAATATTCAGTAGCTAATCAAAATCTACCCTAGAAATTGCCCCAAAAGAACAGCTTTTACTAATGCATCTTATATTTGATCCCAAAGAAGTTTAAAAAATGATATGCTAAAAATACTGGTGAGAATACCCTAACATATTCCCAAAGCAGAGTCAAACTCTAAACACAACTGATATTTTTTAAACAATAGGTATTAAGAGTATTCTGAAATACATTTCTAGAGTGGAAAAAGTTACAGAAATGACTACATGGATCCTTGGAAAATATGTGTACATGAATGATATTCCAAAATAAAGTTCAAATAAGATAACATAAATTTATTATCATGGGTAGTAAAAGAAAGTATTTCCACAATGATGCTCATTTCCTTTAAAAAAGAAAAAAAAGATTAATTATAGAGGATATTTTTGGCCATATGAGTATACATACAATACTTTTGCTTAGAAATATAAGAAAGATATTATCGATCCAAAGCATCTTCCAGAAATACGAAATGCTAGTGTAAAAACTGTGATAATATAATGCCATAAAATTATAACAGATTTTTTTTTTGTTTAGTGAAGAAGTGGGTAATATTAAACACATTGCAGCAGGAATAAGGATCAAAGTTACTAACACCAAGTTTCCTAAAGAGGTGGAACATATCTAGTTAAAGGGTTGTATTCCTTTTGAAGAAAACATGAGGGAAGTTATAAATTTTTTTCTTTGCAGAAAAAAAAAAGTATTTTTACTTAAAATACAGTCAAATGGATCAATGCAGGCAATCTTAAAAACTGAATAATATTTCACCCTTAGAGCACTGTTTCTAGGTTGGGAAGAGGATCTTTTTGCCTGAGTAGTTTTCAGGCTTAGCACAAGTGTAAATGAAATGTTCTCACATTTGTCATCGGCATGTATGAGGGAAGGGAGGCCAGTATGACTTTCTGTTTAAATGATATCAGATGCAATATAAGGAAGTTGAATATACAGTTGAGTATATCATCGGAGACATCTGCTAGATTACATGGTATCAAAAGCGGTAACATTTAGTGATTATTTTAATATTCTTTGCTGGCCCCCTTTCTAATTGAAATGCATTTTAATTCCACATGGGTGACTAGCGTTGGACACAACACTCCAAATGAAGACCCTCTGCACAGTGATATTAAACACATTCATATTTCCCTTATGAAAACTTCTCCTGATGCATTCTAGAACTGCATTTGCTTTATTCACAGCTGCGTCGAATTGTCACTCGTGGTCCTGCTGTGATCAATGCACCCAGTTCTTTCCCCTCCATTATTTGAAATCCAGAAGCCATTAACTTAGTGAAACTTTTGCTCTCGAGTTTAAGTGTTTGAACGTGGCTCCTGCACTGTTGCATCTCCGCTCGTCTCACTGCTCCTTTCCTCAGGAGCATCCAGCTGGAGAGGAGGAGAACAAGGCAGGGAGAGAATGAAAGAATACAAAAGGAGAAAGGATGAAAGCAAAAAAAGTGAGCGATTTGTGTAAAGGAAATGTCTTATCAAAATGAAGAGAACACACAGTGGATCACTGAAAATGAAAGAAAATAAAAGATAGAAGAGAAAATAACAGAAAATAGAATTAAAATCAGTAGAGGAGCAAAAGAGGTAGAGTGATTCCAGTTAAATCAATATAATTTTAAAGCTAAAATTGCACACAAACTTAAAATACAGTATCAAACACTGCAGAAGGCTCCTCAGTGCATTCACCCATCTCTGTATGACAAATATAGTTCATTTCAGTAGATTCATCGTGGTTACGATAACAGAAAAGATACAGAACAGCAACTGCTCCTTGCGCTGGGGTTCCATATGGGGCATGAAAAATATACACAAAAGGAAGGAGATAAGAGTGTGGAAGGAGGAATAAAAAAATAGAGAATGCTCAAGATAAGAGGAAAAAAAATCATTATAGAAGTGATCAAGAGATGTTGTGGGATTTCCGTCCTTGGAGACATTCAGATCTCTCTGAGATCCCCATAACCCTGAACTGGCTTGGCACTGCTTTGAACAAGAGCTTGAACTACAAACCTCCATCGGTCTCCTGCTACCTCCCTCCCTCCCAGTGAGAAACAGCCGGTGCAAGTGGATACAGGGAAGGGAAGGGCCGTGGTACCACAGAGACTGAGTGCCTTGTACACTTAAAGATGGAAGGGTGCATGGTGGTTTTCTCTAGTTGACCAAGAAAGTAAAGAGAGAGAATTCAATAACGCAGGATAACAACACCATCGCATCCGTAAACATGTCCTGGCTGTGAATACATAGAGGCTGGTGATTAAAAGATTGAAGATTTATGTGGAAAACTGAAAGATTGCTATGGGACTGCTTCATAACAGGGACGGCAGAGGGGTTTACCTGATTTTTCTATCAAGACATGCCATGATTTTGAGGCATTAAAAATGTATCTGACTCAGCAGTTCAACAAGTTTCACCCAGGTTTTCTTCATCTGCTTAAAGAGACAGGTAGGAGATAAAAATCTCACCAAATGACCAAAACATCCACTATTACAACTAGTAAAAAGGAAACCAAAATGTAAAATTTTCGCCTCCATGTTCAGGTAATCTGCCTCGTAGCCACCTTGCCTCCACAGCCACCCAAAGATTCAGCACAGGGAATGGTCCCCTTGTCCGGTACAGCCAACACGGGCTGAGGTGCGGCTGACCAGCTGGATGTGCCAAACCTCTGGGCATTTCAGCATGTGCCATAGAACCAGAAGATCCGGCTTCGTAGCTACCAACGGAGTTAAGCAGCCCGACTCAATTCCACTTTGGAATCTTCTGCACGAATATGTGTTGATCATCTGTTCATACTATCTTAGCCATAGGGATTCTCCTAATTCTGCAAACTCTAAGTAGATATTTAAGCAAATACAGAAGATAAGACAAATGCACATTTAAGCTGACATGCAAGCACATGCAAGTTTATTGTTTTAAAAGTGCCCAATTTTTTTTCTTCTATGTTTTTGCAGCTTTTTGCTTTGGTCTGATTTACTTACTATATTGTGTAAAAGACCTTTTCCAAGCAAAAATTCTAACTAAAATTTAACAACTGTAAAAATAAAATATTTCCTTTTCTCGTTTAAAATTTGGGCCTGCTTTAGAGTTCACATCTTTCTTTCACAGTTAGCAAGGAGGAAAAATTTCTGACAACTTTTCCAGCATTTTTTTCCTGACAGATTGAGTTTCATCCTCCTTTTCTAAGCACAAACTTGGTTTCCTGAGCTTTGTTTTTTGCTGTTGTTGTTGTTTACACTTTGGATTTGCATGTTGTGAAATTTTACCAACCATTTCTGAACCTATGGAAATCTGCTTGCTTTTGGCCCCATTCCTACAACTTGCTCTACCTCGCCTTTGTTTCTGAATATTAAACTCTATGAAACATCTGTACTTGCTTTTAACCGTGTTTCCACGCTGAGGCTTTCTGGCAGGGTAATGTCTCATGTGTTAACCTTTTGCTGTTATTATTGCTGCGTTTGAAGATTTGGGGGTTCTTCTCCATAATTGTGAGGTTTAGGACATATGTAGTTACTTCCCACGTTCTCTCCCTCATGCTGATTGCTGTCCAGCAGTTTCACCTTAATTTCCTGAGTACTCACAGATGCTTACTCTACTCCTTGGAAAGACCATTCGGGAGACCCTGCATTACTTATTAACACTTTTATAGGAAAAGGCATGCTTCTAGCGATAAGCTTTTAATATCAACCACATTTCATCCCTTCCTCCAAACCATTTGCTGCCTTGGCGTTGTATTTTCCGGTCAGCAATAGCCACGCTATGGCTAAAAGGAGGTCGAGGAAGGGATTATCGTTAATCACTAGGTAGCTGTAGACTCCAGCTGATCTCTAACTCCATGAGCACAACCTGCCTGTTGATATCCAGCCTTGTAATATGGGAAAGTGTCAGTGATGTGCGTGAAAGCCGGCTAGAGCAAGGAGCAACCTATAAGTGATTTCCTTCTTTTGAAACCGTAAGTAATAGCAATCCTTCACAATGGCAGACAACACGTCTTCCCAAATAAATCATTGTGTTTTCGCTTTCTTTGGGGCCATTTTTTTCCCCTCACATGAGGAATTTCCACTTAAGTTAAGCAATTCCTTGAATCATAGATGGAGATTCGCCTTTTGAAGGGGCAGAGCAATATTGATAAGGAAATCACAGTCTAAGTTTCTCAACAGTGTGCCCCAACTGGTAATTTAGTCCAAGATGGCATGCTTAAATAAGGCACTTTTTTTTTTTTTTTTTTTTGCTACAACCCATTTCTCTTCATGTTTATTCATAATATCATGGCTCTCACATGGTGAGCACCTAAACAGCTTTTAACATTTATAGATAAGTCAGGGAACACTGCCAGGGATTAAAACCTGTTCAGCACAGCTCTTATAGATGATGCACGTGTAAACTTCCTCCTTGCATCAAGGTACAGCCACACCAAAGACATTCTTTATGAGAATGAGAGATCAACCAAACAGTCACTTCTCCTCCTAGACGACTTTGGAAAGGCAAGTCATGGCTGTAACATTTTCTTCCTTTTTGAGTTTTTATCTGAACACAAAAATTAATGATCGATCATCACCTGGTAAAGCCAATGAAAGTGGTGAAGCTTAGAAAGCATTTGAAAACTGAACTTCTTGGTCAATCCTGGAGAATTCCTTCTTTTCATTCTGAGTCACAGGCAGTATAAAAAAATTGTATTTCCTCCTCCAAGAGTTTGCACAGTATCCTACAAACATCAAACTGTACTTAAAATAATGTGCTAGTAGATCAGAATGACAGAAGCAAATATATTCCTTCACATCCTTGGTCCTAGAGAACGGTTTTTAAAAATTTATCGAGTAGTGTGATTTTGGGTCTGTTTTTTTGAGCACTTAATCTTGGCTATAGGAATTGAAAAGCATGAAAACGCAATCTCAAAGTGGCCTAAAAACTCAAAACCAAGCACACAACAGAGGAACAGAAAATCACAGTTATTTTCTTTCTCATGATTTCCAGGACCCACCTCATAATACACAAAGGCTAGAAACCATATTGCAGTAAAGGGATATATGTTAGGTGTGCATATACATAGCACAGGTTAGACTACGCTTTTACAAAGCAACTCTTATTAAGCTAGGTCAACTTTCCAGGGGTAGCAACAGCATGTGAAACAAGGGCAGATGTTTTCTGAGAGCTTGCAGCTGACGGCTACAGCTTTCCAGGGCAACATGAAAGCAGAATGGAAGGGAATCTTGTCAGAGGGTTGGGTATTTAGGTCTTTGGGTAAAAAGATCCCTGCAAAATTTGACCCTGTGACATTTCTTCCGGAACCTCAGAGCTATAAGAAATAAAAATGTTGTCAGGTTGCTTTCTAAATGGGGTCTAAGGTGCTCCCCTCAACACTGAATGAAATAGCTCTAATGCATTACACTTCAGATCAGGCCGCAAATACTAAAGGGCAAAGGAGGGCCTCCTATTCTATTCAGTGAGGAAAGCTTTAGTTATGTTGATATTATTTAAATTATTCTGTGACTTGAGAATAAGAGCTATTGCTTTATATTTATTCATGTGATTTTGACAATGCCCTCGAACGCCTTGAAAAAGTATGCACCTCTGATTTGCATTCTGTGCAGTCATTTGCAAACAAACCTGTGTCAGGAAACACGATTCTTCACCAAATTAACTACCATGGCTCTTGCTGCTGATTGCTTTAACTTAGCATTTTTCAAACCGGTAAAGCGTTTCTCTTGGCTCTTATTATTTCCACTGGAACCGGTGCTAGTGACTGCGTCTGTTCCCATCTGTTTCAGGTGGAAGCACTGCTACATGATGAGCATATACTCAAACAGTTTGTTGAATTGTCACTAAAGTTGAATCTGTGGTTGGATTTCAGTGCTTTGCAACACTGAGTCCTTATAAACAAGCAAACAAACAAACCTCAAATTGTAGCAAAAGTATTTAATTTCTTCTAGTTCATTTTGGCCTCAGTAAGAATCATGGTAACCCTCTAGAGGTACTGCTCTCTATTACAGCAAAATAATTTTTTGCTAAGGGCATCTTAGGAAAAAAAAAGTTTTTAAACTACATGTTCACAAAAAAAAAAGGGCATATTTTTCTTAGCTGAAACTAAGAAGAAATAGTTTGATTTAAATAGCCCCTGATGAGGCCTATTCATTCCTATGAAGGAAAATTACAAATAATGTGCAAAACAGAAAATAAGCCTCCCTTTTAATGCTGAAAACCAAAAAATAAAATAAAATAAAATAAAAAAGTAAAATTAGAAAGGAAAAAAGGAGACCCTGAGCAAGAATTTTGAGAGATTGTGGAAAAGAAGGCGAATCCTCAGGTTACAACCACCCTTCTCATCTTTACATGTCTCTGCACTTTTACCCATCACAGGTTTCACCTCTTCAGGAGCCATCAAGCACAGATCCACCAGCCTCTGCAGCTCTGAGGAGTGTTACTTTTATAGCTAATTGGTATAGTTTTCAACTCAAATATGTATTTTTTTTTTTTAGGTTCAAATAATCACTTGAAGGTTGTAAAATTCCTACCACCAACTGCTTATGGCAATCAAAGACACACTAGAGAATTTAAATCAACATGTGCAGCTAGGTTTGCATTTGAGCACGAGATCGTGATCAGATGTCATTCTGTTTGAAGTGAACAGATGCAGGCAGTAAAATATTACTAATTTACTCATACTTGTGCGGATGCAATTGTGTTCTGCTGAAATAAAGGAAGTACAACGGAAATAACATTTTGGCATGGAAGAAGCTTACATAAAACAGTATTTTGGAGGCATGTCTACATAGTCTCCAAGAGATAACTATGTGCCAGTTATGCTCTAAGGAGGGCAGCACACTGATAAGGAAATCATGGATATGTTAGTGAAAATCTCACATCTAGATTAAGAAGTTTCTTAAAAAAAAACAAGTATTACAGGGTGATTGCTTGCTTCCTCCACTGCAGCCTGGAGCATGGGGTTAGGCCCCAACGGTGGTAGACATACCCTGCAGGCCAAGAGATGCTATGAAAATAAGCAAATGTAAGTGTTAAACAAGCTGAGACTTTTAAGCAGTATCTTTTATTAGATTAACGGCACATTTTGAAAAAACAGACAACTCCGATTACAAAATTTTCATCAAATCATTCAAAGGTTATTTCTGCCTACAGCCATGCCTATGATGCACCTTGGGTCTTGGTTTACTCATGTCTTTGAGAAAGACCAGAGTGCTGAAACACACTCATAGAGCTCAGCCCAAGCATTTGGAATCAAAGGAGTAATTCTGGACATCTCACGAGAGATAATGGGCCAGTGGGGACCATACAGGAAAGTGCAATATAGCCTCAGTTTAGTGCCTAGATTGAGGTTCTTCCAACACAGAATCCCTTCGTCTTTTAATTCCCTGGACACTAATTTATTACAATCAGATTATTCACACAAAACTAAAGTTATTTCACTTCCCTTTTTTACTACAACTAGTAGCCTTTCACTGTCAAAAAGTGATCACTGACAGATCTAATGGCTGGCCGTGCCCCTGAGGGAGGGTTCCCATAACCTTGACACAGCGTGAGGGTGAGGAGCATAAATTAATACAAATAAAATCAACTGTGATCTTCAGCAGAGCTAGGAATCCTCAGGACAGAAGCCCTGCGTGGTCCTGCGTGCTCCGAACCACGTGGAGATTGTCCAGGAGCAGTGGCTTTCTTCCAGGCTGTACTGCCAGATTCAGCAGAGTTCAGGTTTCTCTATAAATAAGCTCAAATCCCACTGACTTTGCTAGATCTTAAAACTTAAGTCCGTACAACCCTAAAGCACATAAAGTGCTTTATAACACTGGGCCTTTCACGACTTGTGTGAATTACGGCTATGGCTCACCATGTTTTCAGAGCATCACATCCAGGATATAATAAAACAAGGCACTTTTTCATGGCTTATTTGTAAATTTGCAGTTTATAAATGAAGAAAAGCTTTTGTTTCCCCCTTAGGTTATACAGAATAAACCTGAAAACAAGGCTTTCTGTGATTCTTAAGGAAAAACAAAGATGACGTGCTTCAGCTAATCAATAGCAACAGCAGAAATTCCTCTCCCCTTGGTGTGCAATAAACAATACTGTAAAACTCAGAGAGGAGAGCTCATATTTACAGCTTTGTTGAAACTAAGTCTTTAGCAAATAATAATAATGATGACCGTCTAAAATAGTTACATTTGAGGTAGTGTTTTCCCACTCAAATCATTCTGACCAGCCCACCACCAGACAGCAGCAGTCCTAGATGTTCTGGGATTAGAAACAAAGTGGTGGAAACATAAGAATTATCAAGGTACATCCATGAAACTGTACAGTATGACAGTGAATCATTCCTGAGATCCGTCTCCTGGTGTAGAAGTGGTATCTCTTCTACAAACAGGTTTTGACTGATTTTGGTTTTCATGACAAATGGATTTTTCTCTCCCCAGGATGGAAAGTAAGAACCTCTTCCTGAGCTTATTACTGTGCTACAGTTTGCTCAGAGCTGCCGATTCTCACCTGGTCATTGAAGAGAAGGCAGAATGCAACCTGTCAAAGAACAACAAAATGAATCTCCCAGATCTCTCATCCATCTCTATAGTAGGTTAGTAAAATTTATCCCTTGGCACCAAATTAACAAGATTTGCAGAAGATACTCTTATGAGTTAATATGGAATGTTGGGTAGCTCACTACAAATTTCAGTTTCATATAAATGTTTAGCTACTATGCAGAGATGCAGTGCCAATTCAGTCCTGACATCCAAGAATAACATTATTGCAAATCATAGTTTGGGGTAAAAAAGAAAAAAAAAAATCCTTTGATTTTATAGTTCTTCACTGAAGCTTCTAGCATGTTGTAAGTCTTTGTTATATTCAGTAGAAATGTTTCTCCATTAACATTTCAAAACTTGTGCTCAAACTAGGTTGGTATTTTGCTTTGTTTTCTCTATTTTCTCTGCACTTCTGCTCTGCCCAATATTCATCTAAGGACAAACTGTAATTTCTTAGCTGCTTTCCAGACACATTGCTTTCCAGGGAAATCTGGACCACTGAATTCCTAACTTAGCTGAAGGTGGCTCTCTTATCTTCAAGTTTTTTTAAAAACTTTTACTGTTCCCCTTCTTCCTACAATATAAAAGAAAATACAAAAAAGCTTGGAATAGGACCACTGTCCTAACTCACTCTTCCAAAAATGTCCGAAATACATGGAAAGCTCCTTGTGACACTTCTGGCCAGGGCTGCACTTGCTTCCTTGGGCTCGGAGGCACCTGCAAACCTATTGCAAGGCTTTTCGTCTGCCCATTTATTCATACACAAGAGGCCAGTCCGGTCCCCTGTTGCCTTGTGTCTAAGGGAAGCTTGAATGCAAAGCAAGAAAACTGGTACAAAGCAGCTCCATTCCTTTCCCGTTCATGGAATCTGACGTAAGTTTGAAGGAGTTTCTTCCAGCTGGAGAGCGAGGTCCTCTGATCCTTGTGTGAACTGCCCTGCTCCCATTACCTGCATCTCCAGCAAGACCCATACAACGCTCAGGGCTCAGCGTGAAGCCACAGCTGCTCATCTTTATTATAATAATGCCATCGTGGCAAAGGGCTGATGAGCTGCTCTCCTATCACCATGGAAATAATTAATTTGGAACAAACACAGAGAAGGTTTAAGCCACCGCAGACTCCTCTCCCCTCCCAATACATTCAAGCTGCTGATTTCCTTATGATTTCACAGTTACAATTTTTATATACAGCCTATTTTTGTATAAGCTAATAAAAAAAAAAAAGTCAGTATTCAAAACCCTGGTTTAAACATTTCTCAGTCACGTTTTCTTACATTTTCCTACAGCAAGTCCTGCTCCTTCTGGCTGGCTACACAGAGTAAAGCTGAGGCACTAATGTTTCTGCCTTCACTCTGAAATGTCGCTGCAGCCTAACTAAATTAATAAAGCCCATTTGCAGCTGCCTGATTAAACACCACAGTGCTCGTGGTCTCACCGGGTGCTATGATTGAATTAGGGCCATTAAACCCTACGGCTACAATTGAATTATGACTTAAAAGATAAGCAGATGATTTGCTGGTGTCAGCTAGATAAAACATGCAATCACCAATTAACACATGCTTTTGATAACACTTCAAATCATGCTTTTATCCACAGGTATTACAAGTGTGCGTTGTCAACACGTTTGCAAGCCTATATTACGTTTTCCCGGTATTTTGACATATGAGATTTGTAAAGAGCTGCTTAATTGGTCAGGTGTTGAAAGCAAGGTAGGGGGAACATGAGGATTATGAGATTAGTGGCCCGTTGGGAGAAACCTGATGTTTTGCCTAAACGAGAGCAACTAGGAAGAGGTAATTACAGCATCCATATGCCAAAATAAGCAGTTCTGCAGTTCCCTCTCCTCTGCTCACTGGGCTTCATTTTCTTCTTTCCTACATTCTATGGAATAATCCAAATGTTTATATCTCAGCTTAATGGAATCCTGTCCCCTCTATCTGCACACTAGCGACATAATGTTTCAGGTAAAGCAAAGCATCCAGCCTCAACAAGTGCAGCTGAACTATAGAAAATACAGGTGCTGTCTCTGCAGTGGAATGGAAGTTCATTACGAGCCTCTTGGTTACCAACAGAAAGTTCCAAAGGATGACATAATTGCAGGATGACATAAAAGCAACAAGTGGAACCAGACCTAAACCACCAACCCTGGCTAGAGCAACTCCCTTTTAAACCATGTTCTTATAAACTTGCAATAACTCCTGAAACGCAGTTCATTCTTCCACTGCCTCCTACAAACATATCCATAACTAATGAGTGAAAATCCTTGTAACAGCCCCAAACGGTTTATTCATTATTCTAAAATTTTGCATCTTTTAGCAATTATCAAGTACTCAAAAAATGTAGCAAGTTCTGGAATACTGAAAATGGAGCTGGGAAGTGCCCCAAAACTTTACCAGAACAGTTTTTTGCTTTTGTTTGTTTGTTTTATGTTAGGCATAAATACTAGTCTTAGTTGCGGAGCAAAATTTCAGTAATCAGTAGTAATAGAGTTAATACAATAATAAAACTGGTATCTCTCAAGTGATAATAAAGGATGTTCACTCTAGGAATGCTTTAGTCTTAAACAGACTAAAAAGAAAGAAAGAAAAAGAAAACAACAAAAAAATCACATCAGGTATAGGATGAAGTTTACCCACAAAAATTTACCAAATCAAAGAATCTGTTCACATACGTTAGCATATTTATATATTCATCCTTCAAAACTACAGGTATATTAACAAAACACTTCTGCAAGTAACGTTTTGTAAAACAAGATGTTAAGTAGAAAAGGAAAAAAATGAAGAATGAAAGGTGTCATCACAGATGAAAGTTAGGCAGGTGATATTTGTGCTTGTGAGAACCACAGTGCATGTGTTAATTACGCAGGTAACACTTCCTTTGCAGAACAAAGCAATAGATTTTTGAAGGTGATTCTATTTTTGCCATGTGACTAAAGTGCATAAACACCCTCATCCTTATATACAGTGACCCTGAGTTTTATTTCTCTGCATCTTATTTCATCATTCACTTGACCATGTAACACGTAACAGAAAATACATCTTAAAAGACAAATATCAGCAGACTGCACAAGCAACAGTGACAACACAGGTTCAGACATGCTACTTTTAGGTGAGACTGTCCCCTAGGGACAATCAGCTTAATTGCAGCGTGCTCTGCAGCAGAAATGCGCAGCGGTGAGGTGACATTGCTGTAAAAATGATTTAATATTATGTTCTGTTATTCTCTTTGAAGATCTAACTAAAAGATCCCAGAAAGTCAGCAGAAAAGAGGCAGAAAGCAAGAAATCATCCAAGGTGGGTGACTGTTCCAAAAACATTGTCTGGTTAGAGCGGATAATTTCTAATACCACTCCTCAGGGCATTTATTTGACAGATTTTCACAGCTCTCTCCCGATTTAAATAACTTGCACACATTTTAAAGCTCTCTATACTGTAAAAACAGAATCATGGAAGAGTTGAGGCTGGAAGGGACCACTGGAGATGATCAAGTCCAACATCTCTGCTCAAGCAGGGAGAAGATGCAAAGTATTAGTAGCGGGAAGAGAACCTTAGCTTAGGGTTATAACTGTTCTATAGCTCCTTCCACACAAAACAGTTTAACCTAAACCTTTTTATAGTATTTGCAAAACTATTTAGTATTTGCAAAAGATAACATTCCCAGAAACAGCGTGCCTGTTAACTGTACAAGTCTCCAGTGCAGAGGCATAAACTCCCTATCTACAAGTTTGAAACTGCTGATGCAGAAAAAGTCAAAACTGACACATCCCAGGAAGTTGGTATTTGGTTGAAAATAGTAACTAGCAGTTTTATTGGATCCGTAGTTTAAGATTGATGGGTTTGCTATTTGACCTAGTGTTACTCATAGCTGTCCAACATGAACTATTACATGGGCTGGACTCCTATATTCTGAAGACTACCAGGGAAAGTAGAAAACAACATTTTCCTTTTAATATTAAGTAGCTGTGATAGCCATTTTTAGCCAACTCAGGCATTGCTACAACCAGAGATCTTTACAACTCCACCTTTTCCTTTCTAATGTGTGTCTTGTGGGGTCAATCTTCCTTCCTTCTTAAATTCGTAGGAAGATTCAGGCTAGAAGGGAACTCAGGGGATTGTCTAGTTCCACCTTCTGCTCAAGGCAGGAAATTCTTGCAGACATGTGTTATCCAAGTATTTTATCCTAAAGCACCTAGGAGACCTCAAAACAATTTGTAACTTACAGCTGAAATTTACCTGAAAAGTTAAAGAGAAAATTAAGCACCTGCAAAGCTCCAGAGGTCTGGCTAAAGCCCCAGGACACGCTGATCAAGCTAAAGATTGCCCTCTTCCCAACCATAGAGAGGCAACACTTCTCAGGTTGGCCAGTATTTATTTCAGCCCACTTAACAGTGACTGTGACTAAAGATCCCCATGCACAAAGGGTCACCTAATTCCAAAAACTGCCTGAAAAGCAAACCGTGTGAGGAGGGTATTAACACATCATGGCTCCTCTTTGTCTCAATCTCACAGTCCATAAAACAACACAGATAGGAACTCTATGGATTGGCAGGGAGGCTTCCTTCTCTCATTTGAAACGTTCTGGAATCTAAGAGTGATTAACCATTTCATTTTGCCTATAACACTGTTCTCTTCTCTGAAGATTGAAGCCCTTTCATTGCTAGGGCAGCCTCATTCCATACAGTATTTTCTAAAGCTTTAGCCACTCATGTTTCTGATTACTCCAAAAATGAGGTTCATGCCATCTAGCATCTCCCCTGAGAGGTTGATCTCAAACTAGGATTTCCCATGTACCAGTCCCATCATGTCAACTCTATATTGCTACCAATATATGTCTCACTACAAGCAACTTCCTATTGATCTCGAGCCAGAAGTTCTCATGGTTCATTTTCTATGCATCTATTTTTAATTTTAACTCATAGTGGTTTTATGGTAGCATGAATTTCCATGTCTTTCTTCTAGAAAAATGCTGAACCGAAGACATCTCCAAAACCAAGGCCCACACCTGCAGCTGACTGCGTGCCAAACTTCAAAACCTGCAAGCCACACTTGAATTCATGTTGTAACTACTGTGCCTTGTGCAAATGCCGAATCTTTCAGACCATCTGCCAGTGTCTGCTGTTAAACCCAAAGTGCTAAGGCAAACCAGGAACACATTATGGCTTCTGTCTTTCATTAGCTTCTCAAGTGTATATTTCAAACTGTCTCATGTATTGCAATCAAATTAGAGCTTTGAAGCTGGTAGATTGCATTTGCCTCTCCTAAAACTAAATGGATAATGGTTTGGTTCTTTTTTTTTTTTTTTTCATGGAATAATGTTATTATAAACAGATTTTAAGGGCACACTCAGCCAGGGAGATGGACACTGAACAAGTATTTTTGGCAAAGCTAACCTGCATTTAAAGAATAATGCCTTTAGTTTGTTTGTTTGTTTTCCTGAGGGGTAACACCCATCAGACTGTAATATTGTCTAAGCAGAACTTGCAAGACCTGCACTAATAACATTCAAATAGCCACACTAAAATATCGTGGTTAATCCAGTGATGTACCAAGGCTTAGCGCTGCCCACAAGGACATCACTGCACCAAGTTGAAAATGCAGGTTTTGAGATTCATTCCCTCCTCACACATTCAGCAAAATTTAGGAGCTATAAATACTCTGGAAAGAGGCAGAGCCAAACCAGTCAGACAATGCTGTACCTAGCCCCACATGGGCTTCAGTATCAGTACGCTCACCTCCAGGGTTTCCAGGAGCTCCAGCATGTATAGTCTGCATTTCTGTGCTCACCTAAATGTGTCTGTGCCTTATGAGTTGAAAAATCAGATTTTTTCTTTTTCCCCCGAGACATAAGTAATCCCTGGCATTTTGCCACCTGCTGTCCTGACCATGGTACATGTCATTTCATTTACAGACCCAAACCAGGAACATATATCCAGGATACAGAGGAAGAAGGGAAAGATCAGGAAAAAAAAAATGCATAGCCCATATGTACAATTTGAAGAAAACTGCTACAAGCAATCAATCTTTCTTTCTTCAAGTTCATACGTACATTCTCACCGTGGGCAATTCCCAGCACCTACCTAAACAAGAATTTGGCTGGCAAGCTTCATACAAACAGTAACTGCAAAAAAAAAATATGCAAATGCTGCATCAACCCTCGAAGAGTCAGAAATAGTTCTGTGTTACGGTATGCATAAAGATCTGGGCAGCAGCATATAAATACTTAAAAACAAGACATTTTTCTCTTTTTCGTAAAGATTCTATCTTGAGTTGTCCAAGATGACATAGCTGGAAATCTCTCCTTTGCCATAATATAAAGAGAGAGGTGGTAGGTCATGAGAGAAGGGAGGGGCAGACCTGAATGCTGTCTCCAAAACCCAAGACTGCATCTACCAAGACCCAGTTCTGTTGTTTTTTACCTTCTCTTTTCTGTATCCACAATCTTCTCCTCTCGCCCCACTCCTTTACAGCCTTTTCCTCTGTGGTTTGTTCTGGAATTTAGTCTTTCCCCTTGCTCCCACTGTTACTGATATATATATATATATATATATATATATATATATATATATATAAATATATATATAAATAAATATCTTTAAAAAGACCAGAGCTCAAACCTTAGGCCAGATGTTGACAAAAAGTGTCTGTCCATCTTCATAAAGATATATAAAGCTGACAGCAAAATTCATCTGAGAAAGCCTAAACAGTAGAGATTATTATTGCACCCAGCATTCCTAAGATGTTTCATCTGTCAAACATTACAAGCTTGGACTCTTGTAAAGGTACATAGCTACTTCTTTAAATGGGCCATTTTGGCCAAGAAAAGTGTAAAGCCATTCAGTTGTTATAAAAAAGAGGGGGAAGAATGATACATGCTATGATCGTCTCACAGAACAGAATTTAGCATCTCCTTTTAGGATGGACAGCTTTGAGTTCCTGTCAAGGGCGTTCAAAATAATGTTTCCAAACAGTGTCAAAAAGCGTATTGGTTGATATTAAAATTATATTAACAATCACACCAACTTCCAAAGGGAAACAAAATCTTTTTTTTAATCGATATGGTGAAGTAGCCGGAAAAAAAAAGTATTTTAGCAGGGGCAAATGGGAGAAGCAGGAGGAGAGGAAAAGGGAAGGAAACAGAGCTAGAAATTGGACAGCAAAGCTCAGGTCACCTTCCATACAGTAGCTCCCACTCCAGCATGTGTCCATCAGCTAAGCAAATGGGAAGTGCTGATGGCCATGATGAGAGGCTTGAGATGCAGAGGCTGAACTAGTGAAGCACAGGATGGTCCATTTACACAATGAAAGAACAGAAAATGTTCTCTCCTTTGAGAATGAGGGGATTTGCTTTTAAGCACATACTTCTTAATATAGCATTGATGCATATTATATTGTAACAAATTTAATAAGCTTTTTTTTTTTTGTAGATGGAATTCCTTAGAAAGAGATTATGCTTTCTTTGCCGTTCATCTATCTTACTGAAGAATATAAAATCAAGTGTTTTGAAATTGTTGTTAACCTTAATGACTTTACTTTTCCAGCTATAGATCATGTTGTATGAGGTATTGATAGGATACAGAAATCAGTAAAACATGTACACATACTATTTGTTTCCTGTATTTGAACAGTTATTTATGTTAAATTTGTTGGGAGAGTACTCCATCTGAAATGTCATCAGCACACCAAATGATAAAATACACACATGGCAAAGATGGGGTGTTTAATTTTCAGCTGCCACATGTCAAAGTGTCTTCAGTGAAACCTTTGTCACAGCGCAGACCCAACAGTGCTCCAAGACACAGTCTCAATCTGCTCATGAGATTCATGAAAATTTCACCCCGATACAGCCAAGCAGAATTCAGTACAAGTCAATCACTATGAGCTTTTCCAAATATCATGTGGATTTGAGAGAGACACTATTTTCCATCTGAAGTCCTAATCTGATTGCTTACTGTCAAACTCAGACTGTAAAAATCCACTTATCCCCCAATAAATACAAATTAGTAGAATTAACACCTCAATGACAGCAGCTCCTAACACCTTACAGTCTCCTAGGCTAATGCTTGAAATCATCTGGAAGACTCCAGATGAGTCTTTATCGTGCTTGCTTGAATTCACAGGGCCTTCAGACTACTTTTTGAGAGAATAGAGAGATTTAACTGGCAAAACTTTCAGATAATTTGCATATGGTCAATGCATGGCAAAGTCCTTCTCCCATCTCTCCCCAAAGAAACGGGAGGTTTTGGTCATTACTGCAAGATTTCCCATCGAAATGAAAACTACCACACTCGTTGCATGACATAGGCACAAATATTTCCATCCAGGATATCTTCTGACATGATGAAATCGTGGTCTGAAATACGGGAAATCTTAAATGTCTGTAATAGTGTCACAGCACAATTCACATGTGGCATTCATTTACACTAATAAAGGCGGGAAAAACCAAAAATATACATTCCCTAGCGATCTCATTCAGGCCCCTTTGCTTGAGAGGAAATCTATCGACTTAAAAAAACTTTGGGTCATACCTTCATTACTCTCTGCCATCAGGTGGAATCAGCCAGCAGCGATGCTCTCCTGATACCCCTGCTATTTTGGGATCTTCCTCAGACAAAACGTCATTTGTGATCTCATATGACCTTCCTTTCATTTGACACACCTGGCTCAAGCACGTAAACAGTATTATACAAATCATAACAGTAATAACTAGAACATACAGTCTCATTTCCTCATGCTCTATTAGAGTGTGTCATTGAATAGATGTATACACACAAGACTTCTTAAAGGCTAGTAGCAAATGTATTTGGAGCCAGTAGCTGTAAAAGACAGCAATTCCTTGAATCTCCAAGAATGAAAATGAAAGCAAAAAGCAAATTCATTTAAAATATTTCATCAGCCAGGAGTCCCATACTCCAAATAGCCTAATAAATATCTGGCAGAGCCAGACAGATTTAAGCTAGAAACCTGTAGTATTTAAAAAACCTCCTTGCTATAAAATCATCATTCAATTCATAATAATAAATTCTGCATTTGTGAAGCAAGTATTTGCAGGACCAAGCGAGCAAACCAGAGAGTTTACTCTCCTTTATGTTCTTCAGCTTATTCACAGCATCGCTCTTGCTCTCTTCTATAGGAAAGGACTTGGTTAGAGATGTCATTCTTTACCTGCAAAGTGACATCGCGGGCACAGATCCGGTAGCATCTTGGGCAACTGCTTTCACATCCGAAAACAGTTTGCATGCAGTTATTAAAAAGATGCAGAAAGGAAGCAATTTGGGAGGGGTGGAAAAACAAGAACAGCACATACTATTTTTGAATAGGAATCAAGTTTACAATTTAAAGCAGATACCACCGATAATCCCAGGCTCAAAACAGATTCTGGGTGTCAGCCCAACTACTAAGTACTTAAAGGTGCTTCCAACAGCTGCAATAGTGCAATTCCCATGCTGTCAAATTTACTTCTAAAATATTGCTCTCATATCAGAGAAAGAGACCACACGCCCATAAATGTATAGCCATTTAACACTCACTTATGGATATAAATTCCCAGATGATGAAAACAAAACCAAAGTGCTACAGGAAAAAAAAAAAGTTGGTTAAGAATCATCTCTGGACTCTACTGGACACAGCAAAGTAAAAGCTTTGCTACAGACTGAATATCTGAAGATTTTAATTGCTCTGTCACAGAACTTTAGGGTATTTGATAGACAGACTGGATGTCATCCCCAGCCAGTTTAGAAGGATGCTGCATAACTTTTAACAGATAGGTTTTTGTTCCATCCTATTAACTTCAGAAAGTAATTTTCCATAAACATTCTGTTTTTACAGTTATGTTTCTGAGCTTTTTTTCTCAGCTGCCCTGCAACCCATGAGTACTCATGCTGAGCTTGTGATTAAAAAAAAGAAACAGTAAAAATACTTCATCCCACTTGAAGCTCATTACAGCTGTGCAAAATTATCCAGCAGCAAACACTGCTGATGTTAAAACTACAGAGACATTACAGCATATGTTTACTGCATCTGATTAATCTTAACAAAAAAAAAAAAGCCCCTTCCAGAGGCTAATAACCAAAGGCTTGCTTTTAAAAAACATCAGACCCTCTTTGAGGAGAACCACTGTGATGAAAACAGGGCAGTCAATCATGTAGTTGACAGAGGAGTCTTCACTGGGGCATTCTTCAACCCTAGCCAGTGCTGATCTGTGTTTCCCAAGGCTTTCTGAGCTGCTCCATCAATCTCCATTGCACAAAACATCTGTTCACTGAAAAAAAAGTAGAGAGCAGGACTTTACAGGACTACTGCAAATGAGACTTAAAAAGAAAAAGACTAATGAATTTGTCTGAGATAAATGGCCAAAAAATGATGGCCTAGGTTCTCTCACTACTTTGCACTCAGTGATGGAAAAGGAGCTGCAATAATTAAAAGAGGCAATAGTATTTCAGTTGTAATGAGCTAAATGTTAGCATTGAAAACGAATCTGAAAGACATTCGAGAAAGTAAAGAGTGTGATCATTACTCTTCCAAACAAAATCAAATAATATCTGGAGCCTAGAGACAAAATCCTTCATTACTAATGTATTTCCAAGCCTTGGGTTTGACAGCACAGGAGGCGACAGACTCCCTGAGCTTAGTACCTGGCAAGGGCTGTCCAGGTAGACTGTGCCCAGGAAGATGTCTCGGAAGCACCAGCGTGCTCCCAACTACAGGGCAGCAGAGGCGGTGGAAACCCACAAAGACCCTGTTCAAAACAAAACCACTGAAATTGGACACAGTTTATAAACAAGAATTGCTGCCCCCGCAGTAACTAGGTTTATTTCTGCACTCTTTAATTTTTTTCCTCCCCAACCTACTTTAAAAATCTGTTAAATTAAAAGTCAGGAATGTGTGAACTTGGGGACTCACTGATAACATTGAATTTAGGCATTTCCCAGCTCTCAGCCAGTGTTTAATTTACTTGCTTTATTTTTTTGGCATTTGTTAACCGAAGCCAATGACTATTTTAATTAAAACACACATATGTGCAATCTTTAACATTTGAAACCAGCTTTAGATGCTCTTTCTTGTGGTTTCCACACCCCTCCACATGATAAGTGTACTTATAATGTACGCTTACCCAAACTGGCCTTAAAAATTACATTTACTTGGGAAATCTCACCTGTCCTTCATTTTTGCTTTGCAAAATGAGCCTCCAAGCACAGCTGGGCACTGAAGCATCCTGAGCAAAGGGAGTGTGCACAAACACACAGTTAAATGAGTCTTCCAGCTTGCACATAACCGAGACCTGCAGTGTTTTACAAACTGATTCTGAAACTTGCATTTATTCGCACATCATGCTCCCTGCCCATACCAAGAGCTCTGTATCATCAGTCCATCTACCCACCACACAGTTTTTCTTCTTCCATGAGTCACCCAGATAGCCTGGGGCTCGCATTTTACGTCACTTGCAACATCTGTGGTGCAGAGTCTAAAGAAGAGCTGTAGCCCATCACATTCACAGGACTCAGTGTGCCAGATGTGGGCTGCTACATGAATTCTTGCGCTGGGGTTCAGCTCTGGGGAGGGCAAGCTCAGGAGTCTCAGCACACACAGGTGCTAGGTTCTCTTTGCTGTTACTGTTTTGTTTGTTTGTTTTTAAAAAACAAAATTTTGTCCCCCCAACACGATACTTCAGGCCAGATTGAAGAGTGAATTCACAGCATCTACATAAAAACAAAGCAACCTGGAAAGCTCCTTAAAAAAAAAAAAAAAAGTGGCATATCATTTAATGAAGCTCTTAGTGACAACATTAACGCTCTCGCCAATTAAAAGTAAGCAATGAGACTCTGTGACTTCTTTTACTATGGATCAGGCACCTGTTGAGAAATCAGCAGATTCCAGATTTGTCTGAGACCAGGCTGAGATGTAAGATCTTTGAATGCCCGTGCAGCAAAGAAGCTCGACTGCATCTGGGCTGTATCAACAGAAGTGCAGCTGCAGGTCAGGAGAAGGGAGTCTTCCCTATGTGGTACCTTGAAAACATCTGCACCCAGTTTGGGTTCCCCAGTAAAAAGGAACCATTGCCCCAGATGGTTGCGGGGCTGCAACATAAGATGCATGAGACATCCAAGTCTGTTCAGCCTGGAAAAGGTAAAGGGTGATTTATTGCTGCCTATAACTTCCTAATGGCAGCATGCAGAAACGATGGAGCTAGACTCTGCTCAGACACACAGATAAAACATGCAGGCACAGGGACAAGCTGCAACACAGAAAAATCAGATTAGAAGAAACGCTTTTTCACCTTGAGGGGAGCCAAATATTAGGATAAAGGCCCAAGGAGGTTGTGTGATCTCTTATCTCTGGAGATACTCAAAATTAGCCTGGACGAGTGGATTGGCATCTCCATCTAAATGGAGTGATGTACTCAGAGGAGTACATCAGAGACATCCAGATGGCCCTTCCCAGCTAGCTTTTCCTATGAAACCATGATCCAGAGAAGTGATCAAGTCAAATAAAATTCCAGCCTTGAACTTCAGTTGCAGTTGAACTAATGAGTAATGTGAAAGAGTTTCTGCAAGCACAATCAGCAGCACAAGGAAGCCTATAGAAAGGGTGAGCCCACTGCTCCATGGGGCAAGTAAGCTACTGCTAAAACACATAAAAAGGGTAAGGTACTCAGAGCCTTACCTTGGTTTTCACTGGTCAGATCTGCCCTCTAGCCTCTCTCGTCCTTGGGCCTGGAAGCAACAGCTAGCGAAAATGTAACACTACCCACTGCAGAAGATACAATTTGAAACATTCCAACATGCATATGTCCTTGGAAGTGGGCAGTACAAAGGCCTGGGTGCTAATTGAGCTGGCTGATATCATTACAAGGCTACCACCTACCCTTATGAAAGGTCCTGGCAATTGAAGCAATTCCTGCTGAACGGAAAAAAGCAAACATCTAGATGCTGTTCTGTGACAAGAAGCAATGGACACAAGCTGCAATAAGGGAAGTTTCAATTAGGTATTGGGGCAAGGAGAATCATTCACAATTGAGGCACTTGAACATCAAAACTGGTACCCAGTAAATCAGCAGCGAAATTAAACCTTGAATCTGATTAAAATCCAGCACAACCAGCTCTGAGCCTTGCTTTGAGCAGGGGAGGCTGGATCACACAAACTCAAGAAGTCCCATTCGATCTAAGTTATTCTGTGACTCTGTAAAATGTAACACCAGTTCAAGTGCACACATAACAAGAGAATAACACTGGTCAGCACCCAGTCATGATGTTTCCATTGCATCTAATCTCCCACAACGATTTTGGATATTATCTTTGTTCTCTTCCACATGCAGTTTTCAGACATAAGGTGAACATTACCTATCATCTGCATTCAGATGTGTCCTTTTTCCCCCCTTAGAAAGGGATGAATTATCCTAAAAGACAGGTCAGTTAAACTCCCCTTTTCCCCCTCTCTGAAGGCGCCTGAACAGCTAACTCTGATGTATAGTTTGTGCATGAGTATCAGGTTATACACATAAGATATGGAATATCATAAACAAAAGTGATTATTAGGGCTTCACTTCTGTGTCTGAGGCTCTGTTAAATGGTTTTGTTCCTGTTGATCAAGTAAAATTTTGGCACTATCCTGCAAAAAGCTCAGCATAAATATAGAAATTTAAATGATAACACATTACTGACTATGGACTAATTTAGAGTAGCTGTGTTTGTGCAATCTGAACTCAGTTAAAATTCATGATCTTTAGTGATTGGCAAAAGATTTTTCTGCCATGTAAAACAATGAATAAACTTGCCAACTCAGCCACATTCCCTTTTTCTCTGCCCTAACAGTTCATACTCTGCACCATCTGTTTTAATCCCTCACTAATACTGCATCTGCTGCTTCAGCATGAATCTCAGAGCACTTCAACCATTGTTTTAGTTTAATGTCATACCAAACCCCTCATTTTCTCACATCCAGAGACAGAGCCGGAGAGGCATGTGCATTTCAGAGGGGCAGAGATCTTTTCTGCAATATTTAGCCCTTCAAATAAGTTTACATTCTCCAAGCAGCAGTTTTTCCCAGCTTGAATGTATGACGACGAGCTGCAGCACTGAGTTTTGCCTGGAGAAACTACCTGAAACCTTCTCAACAACTTAAATAACATTTAAAAACAGATCAATCCAAGCATCTCACTCCACAAAAGTCAGGCCACAATCAGATCTTTAATAAAAGCACTTTTGAGACACTCTGAGAGAAGATACCGCAGATGTGACAACTTAGAAAATCAAGTCGGGTCGAAGTATGTCACTGGTGTTTTCAGAGAATCAAGCATGATTCCAACATGGAACCATCCCCTCAGTGGTTTCCTCAGCCATTCACCACACACTAAAAGGCTGTTAAAAATTAAACATCCCTTCTAGAATTGCTATGGAACCAGCACAGAAGGTTCTTGGTTTTGATCAAAACTGTAGTGGAAGTTAGAGTGTGTGTGCAGACGATGCATCCACCATGACTTTAGTTAAGTAACTACAGTGACCTTTCTCACTAGGTAAACAAACTCTGACACTTCCTTGGTGAAGGGATCAGTTCTGCAGTACTGAGAGGATGACAGAGAAGAGCTTGTTCTCAGAATAATTCCCAGCATACACAAAAGAACTTTGGAAGGTTGTGTCCCTGCATGTTGTTCTTTGGGTAGTGCCACCTGCTCAGTATCTGTAGTGATCTGGCTTGAATGGCCCATCTCTAGATAAACCTAGGTATTTGGCCTGCTTCTCACTCAGCTTTGTCAGCTTCACACACAGTTTATCCAGATGTGCAGCAGCCACAGCTTCATCCAGCTGAAAAACAAAGCATGGAGATAAGAATATTAGCAGAATGAAGTCCTATAATTCATAAAAAAAAACCCCCACAAACTCATAGTCAACTGTGGGAACAGAGTATCTGAAAATCAGCAGCAGCCCCAGGAAGGATTTAACAGGCCGGCACAGGAAGAGAGTAATAAAAAAGGTCTTCTGCCAGCACGACCTCTCTGAGCACAGAGACCCTGAGCACCAAACTGCATTCAGAATGAAAAGTCTCAAGCTTTTCAGGGAGTCAAATCCAGCTGAGAATTAGTAATATAATCAAGTTCATTTCAATCTCATTTACACATTCATATCCATCGACAAGAACAGAAACCAAGCTATTTGGAGATAAGAATATCCAGCTTGGTAAAACACAGTAAAGCCCCAACAATGTTTCCACTACAAAAACACTTCAACATACTACTGTCATCATAAGACTGTAGAGATATTCTATTATTGACAGAAAACAATACATGTCGTTTCCAGACAGTTCATCTTTGGGGTAGAAATGTTAAGAAAATTCATTTGAGAATAACCAATTCAGTAAGAATCCTAGAATTTATAATCATGCCTCCATGAAGAATAAAACCAAGGTGTGCAGTGGGAGATATGTTAACAGTGTATTTTATAACTCACTTTTTCTGAGCCTAACAGGCTTTTCTCTATTCCAGAGGTATCAGACAAATACCCACCTACTAACTCAAGCAATTGAAAAACAAATAAAGTTACAAGGCAATTAAGAAAACCACAAGAGATGGGTACAAGAGTCAAACTAAACAGTAATAGGAAACTTCAGTTGCTCCATCAGAAGGGAAGAGAGAGCCACAAGAGACTCAAAGGTGGAAAGTATAGCCTTAAAGGATCAGTGTTGTTAAGTTACATAAAGACTATTTTTAACATCACTTCTAATTCCTGCAATATACAAGTATTTATTGCTAAGGAAACAGATATAAGTCTAAATTTCCAGCAGCACAGGCAAAATTATGATATCCCCTCCATATAATCAAACACATGTGAGAAGCTGTAAGACATTCAAAGAGAAATAAATCAACCAAACAATGAAGGACCAGACCTTCAGCTTGTGTGAGCCAGCATCTCCTAGATGATTCAGTGTCTAGCCCTAAATTTCCCACTCAAAGGGAGTGTAGTAACTAGTAGTCACTCTAAAAAATTTTACTTCAGTGAACCAACTAATAGGATGAAAAGTTACAGTTATACACAGTGCAGTTCCCTGGGGTTCTACCAGCTGATAGTAAGTAAAATGGAACTGCTAAAAATCTATTCAGAACCAGCATGCCTCAAGATGTACAAGAGAAATGACTGAAAAACAAGGATCAAGCAAAGAACATAGCAGTGAAACATGAAAGCTACTGAATACTATGTAAGATTCAGAGAGGAGAAAGAAACAAACAAGAACCGGCAGCGAGTGAAAGAAAATCTAACCAGGAAGATGAGATTTAAAAGGTAAAAAAGTATTTAAGCTTCGGAGATTCTACCAGAAGATTAGAATTTGAATACACATCTGGCCAGCTGGTGTGCTTCCAGCAAGATAGGTTAACCACAATCTCAAAAGAAGCTGTTGGTGAGTCAGGTAAACTCATATTCTTACCTAGTACACACAAAATCAGATAGCTGAGCATAGAAAAGAGATAGGTTTGTTACCAAGGAGCTAGATACAATAGTCTGGCCAGATTTCTGGGGAAAACACACAGCATTCTTTGATTACTAGAATATAATTTTGATGAATATCCACAACAACAAACGTGAATATACTCTATAATGGAAGGAAATTTGTACCTAAACAGGCAACATTAGCCAAAAGATTATAAAAGAAAGCTCCTCATGTCAGAACCAAGGGAAGATGGGTAGAAGATTCATTCATTCTTTCTTTGAAATTCATTCACTCTTTGAAATCTTCTATGAAGAGCCATGGGTAAATAGCAGCATTTTGCCACAATGTGTGTTCCTGAACAGATCACTGGCATAATACTAAACAAATAAATGCAATTCAGTTTAAGTCACCAATTTGGGCATTATCACTCATTTTCAGTTCAAGTATCTTTATTACAAATTGTATTTAGGAATTTTATTAGCCACATCTGAAGATGATGATCAACAAGCTCTCTGACACATAATCAATTTCCACATTAGATCTCTGATTACTAATGGATGGTTTTGGAAACTTAGAAGTTCTTCAGCAAACACTTCACAAACAAGCCCAAACATACCCACTCTATTTCCCAAATGAAAAGCATTTTTACATTTAATGTCACATCTGGTTGCATTTCAAAGGCAGTGGGATTTAACTCCAGCATCTTTTTCAATGTCTATCTCAAATTCTCAGGCTTGTTTTGAAAAATTAAAACCAGACTCATTTTATAAAAGGAATCTGAGAGTTATGACATGATCCAGATTTCTCCAAGAACAAAGAATCCACAGATAAGTTTAAAAGGAAACCCAAGGGAATCTGTGTCATGAATATTTTGTGAAGATATTGGGACCAGATTGTGATAAGTTTTGCTCAGGTGCAAATGAACCCCAGACTCTTTCAACCACAGTAAGAAAGACAGAAAAAAGTCAAGTGAAGCTTCCTAATCATCCTGAGGCAGCACAGGGCTTCCCAGCACCTCCAGGTGGAACTCCCTGAAAACTTATGCCAAAAATTGAAACATGAACATTCCTACTGCATGTGAAAGATGAGTCCCAGTTCTGCACAACATGCTGCAAGAACCAGCCCACTTCAAACTCAAGAGGCTCAGCACGACTGAAGTCAAGAATTCATTGAGGGACAGAAGTTCCCCGAGAACAGTGAGTTCAAGCACAGACAGAACTGAGTTACCTTATTCCACCTGAACTTGGGCTATATAACTCACCTTCTTTGGAAGGAAATGGACTCCAACAGAGTATTTGTCACTATTGGTCCACAGCTCGATCTGTGCCAACACTTGGTTGGTGAAGGAATTACTCATAACAAAGCTCGGGTGACCCATGGCACAGCCCAAATTGACTAGTCTGCCTTCTGCTAGCAGTATAATGTGGCGGCCATTCCTCAGTGTGTACCGATCCACCTGGGTGGGAAAACAAACCAAAATCAGTCAGAAGTGAGAGTACTGACAACATTTATTTATGTAAAGTTTGGTAAACAACCTGCTCACACCAGCAATTCAGCAGTAGGATTGCAAAAGGGACTCTGATTATAATTGAGAGATACATCACTCAGTTCCCAGGCAGTGTCTATCAAGTCTGTAACTGTTTTGGATTTCATACAATGTGTATCTTAGTATATGCTTCTCATCTAACCACTTATCCAGCTCTTCTAGTTCTGCATGCCTGTCATCTCCGATGGTTGCTGTGGGAGCATGCTGCCAACAGTGAGATTTAATTCATGTATGTGTAGTTATAAGAATTGGTGTGGAGAAACAGCAAAACACATTTAGAGGCAACAGCACTTGCATCTAATATAGAGGTCACAGCGAGAGTCCTCCGCTTACTGGATTTACTCCCCTACAACTTTCTGCCTCTTCTCAGCCCTTGCTTTATCGTCAAAGCACATTCTGCTCTTATTTGCAGCAGCCCGCACCTGGGTGATAGGTCTGCAAGCTCTTCAGCATTATTCTAGGGTTTTCAGCCTCACAGTTTCAAATCTCACCACCCACCTTGAATGAGCCCAAGTCCAGTTGAGGGCAAATCAATACAAAATGCCCTCTTCACCTGTCCAGCCAGCAAGTAACATTACATCTGTAGCTGTGAAGAACCAGTGTAATAACACTGTCCTATATCCTGGTGGATTTCCTTTGCTCTTGGAGCTGAACACATCAATCCTCCTTCAGAACAACTTCCAAGCAATGCTAGGGATAGCAAGACTCTGCATAGGACCATATCTCATACAAATGAGTCCCAGGCAACGTAGATTCTCTTAACATGTGCCTCAACTGCCCGGCCCAGACTGGAATCCTACAATATTAGCTCTTCATCCTTCACACCTGCAGGAGATTAGAATATTAAAGCTTTGAATTAAATGCCAATATTGCCTATAAAACATATGAATATTCATTATTTAGTGGTAGTCATTGCTCATCTCTAATATCAAACAATTGGGAGTAGATTAAATTTCTGAAAAGACTGAAAAGATAAAATGTCAATTTTAACAAATCTAGTGATATCTTAGACAAATTCATTTATCTTTTGTTTTCATGGCATGGGTATTGTGTAAGACTTAAGAGGCTTCTTCTCCACCCTGTATTTACACTTTTAGTCTTGATTTTATTCAAATGGAGCAAAAGCAAACACATCACTTTGTTCTTAAAGCTCTAGACTGTAGCACAGGTGAAAAGCCATATGGAATCTGCAGCCTTAATTGCACAATATTACCTTCTGCAAAACATTTCTACTCAAGCTCTTCAAAAGCAGTTCAATGCGTATTAAACCTTCAGAGAAGGTGTGCAGTTGCATGCCTTTCCTACACGCCTTTTCCAGCAATTTCAGAGTGATTTATGGGATTTGTATGCTGGAGATGGCTTCCCCCATCCTGCGCTCAGCAAGACTTGTATGTACAGAGAGTAACTACCTCAAAGAGAAGCTCTAAATAAAATCCTTAATTTCTCCTTTCTAAGAGTACAGTGAGATAGGATTAGTAAAAACATTTTCCATGGTACAATTTTTGCATTTCTTACAGATGGTGGCTCTTCAGTACAGATCACTGTGCTGAATCCATCCAAAAATCACAGCATGCATCATCAGAGGACTTTGGGGAGGAAGTAATGAAACCAAGGAGGAATGAGCCATAAGCAAAGGACTCAAAGAATCCCAAGAAACTGTACCATAGCAGCAGTGGGGAGAAAACTGCATGTCCATCCTCATGTTATACTCTCGTGCATCTTCAGACAAAAAACGCAGTTTTATTCAGAACTAGCAAAACAGTTACAATAGCATTCCACTATGAACAGCAAAATGTGTGCCAGTTTCATTAAGAGCAAATCCTAAGTTCTTTAATTTGGTACACATGCAAAAGTCAGGAAATTCCAAATTATCAAAACACTAGGAATTTGTCACACTAGAGCAAAAAGCTCTCAAATCACTTAATTATCTTGCATAAATATACGCCCTCTTTCCAAATGGGCAGAAGAACATACCATTCCAAGTTTCTCATACATTTTTAACAGTCAACCCTGTACAGATTAATATGGCTACAAGGCATCACACTTAAGGGCTGCTGTTCTTAGGTCTGAACAGCATGGCTTAGGTGTCAGGCTACCTAATGCCTTGACACTGGATACTGTACATTCATATACTGACACAAATTGTGACTGGGCAGCTGCTGGCCTGTGCATGGAATCACACAGCTTTGACAATTTGCTGGCCTGACTCAGATTCAGTGCATAGAGGGAATGCAGGAAAAACGTAAAATGTCTTTCCACAGAGAGAAACACAAAACAGCAGCAGAGGTGTAAGTCAGTGCTGGAAAAAAAGCCTCATCCATAGGTGCATAAAGTTGATTTATAAACTCAGAAAATTGCTAGACAAGTAAAATTCAAGTCATCCAATTACTAAGCTTATATCAAGATTTCTGCAAACATCTCCTCCCTTTCCTAATTTGCATTTAGCTTGCTCCAGACCTTGTCTGATTTGCTCTACCTTTGTGTCATCCCTTCACACCTGGCAATAAAACATACTTAACAGAGCCAGAGGTCACAGATGTCACCCTGACCTTTCCTTCCCCTCTGTAGTTGTGCTTGTATTACAAGTCATTTTCTAATATCAGAATGCAGCTGAGTGAGATTTTATCCAGAGTAGACCCATATTGAAAACTGCCAGGTTTTCAGGAATAAGTTTACTTGATACTCAGTCGTATTTTGAAAGCAACAGATGAATCAGCTTGGCACACAGACACATCTTCCTGTTGCAGGCATTAGATCAAGCTGAGTTAGAACTGTCACACATCCAGTGCTGCCAGAGACCCTTTCTGCAAATTTTAGCTGTTGATCTTTGAGCTTTCACATGTATGACACACTCAAAACTCTGGGCAAGGGGCTTCACATTTTTCACTGTTTGAATAGGACCCTCCTTTGGGGAGGTTCAAACCARAAAAAAAAAAAAAAAAGGATAGGAGGAAGGCCTTACACTAAGCCATATGGATTACCTTGACTATAACTCTATCCTTTTGAAAACAATATGTTGTCTTTAGCCAGATACTTGTTATAATTTTCATGTCTTGGATTAAATTGCATCTTTCTGTAGGACTGGCTGCTTTAAAACATCATACCTAAGGGACAGGGTCTACTACCTCCTCCAAAAGGAATATTTACAATTATATTCACAATTTTTCAAGAAGGACTAAGAGCCACACTGCACATTCACATGCAGGTGAGTTTGTGTGCTACCATAAACATCCCTTTCAGTCTTTGACATTTGCTTTTTGAACAATTTCAGTTTTAGTTTTGAAACCTGAGCAACACAAGAACAAGCAGTTAACTGCAGCATCCTCTAAAGAGGAGTTTGTTAGTCGGCTCTGCTCTAAGGTCACAGGCAAGAACAGACTTGAATGCAGTTAGAATTTGGCTCAATTAAATCTGGATTTATACGCTCAAGTTCTGTGCTCCAAAAGAAAGTAGGATATTGCAAAGACTCTCAACTGCTTGCTACAGGTTCAACATGGGTGGCCAATAAGCCACAGGGGAGTTATGAAAATTGGAAGAACAGACTGAAATATAAGAAGGATGCTTAGATGTGTTGAAAGAAAACACCACATATCCATCCCAGAAACCTACCATTAGCAAACACACTCCCTCTTCAAAAGGGAACTAGACATTGTTCGGTGCAATTCAGAAAGCCTGGTTTGCCTTAAGCAATGTTCTCTCTCAGTGATGATGATACATAACAATTTTGATAGAGTTTAGATCTGTTTAAGGACTGTTTAACTTTGGTTGCACAGCTGAATTTTTTAGATGTTTACCTTCCCATGTGGCTACAGCTTTAGAGGGACATAGGAACACAGTGGGAACGCAAGTGGTGCAAGCATAAAACATCCCTCTGTGTCTGCCCACAGACTTATGGTCCACAGGTTTCTAAAATGAAACCACTGAGTCTGGAAGAAAACTGATTTTGGCAGAGCCCCCAAAAGGCTTTACCAAAGCTTCCATCTCTTAACAAAGGAGTGCTTTGAAGAGGCAGAAATTTTTTCAAACCTTGGCAGAATCTCAGAAGACATTATCTTGAGACTCATTCTAATACTGGCATTATGTGTTAGGAATGAGATTCTTCTAGTGCAAGACAACTCATTAGCAAGAGATTTCCTGTAAGGAAGTTCAGCTCAAGACAATCTACAATCTGTAATGGCCTGTTCTGTATTCATCCTGTAGGTTACTTTTTAAAGGTAAGTTTGGCATTGTTTTCAGCTAGTGGTTATCAAAGAAAGTCCGTTTCCATACCCTCCCTCCCATATCCCAAACAAAGCTGACTTCTAATAAGGAATGAGCATTATGGAATTGTCTACACAATCACCAAGAAGGCAAACTTGTGTTTGCAAGGGAAGTAGGAACACATGGACAAAGATCTATCCTTCCAGGCACCTCTTGCCAGAGACCCTGCTGTACTCACGGGCACAGGCCAGAGCCAATTGCTTTAATATCAATGCAACAGAGTTATATGCAATTGTTCTAGGTTAATGGGAAAAAGCAGATCACAATCTACATTCCCATCAGCCTACAGCAAGATTAGCTTCCAAATGAGCTAAAAACAGAGATAAGTATCTGAAGAGTCCCCTCACCCCTTTCTGGGGCGTGACACTGACTGGCTTTTCTTTCTAGCAGGAGACCTGTGTAAATGCTCTTACCTGGGGCTTAACATTCACAGCCTCTACTGCATTTTCATTCAGCCACTTGGCGTCAACTTCCACATCAAAATGGCCAATATTACACACTATTGAATCATCCTTCATCTGCTCAAAATGCCTGTAAAAAAGGTTTTATCAACAGTTAATGGACACATGAAAAGACACACACAAACAAACAAACAATTCTCTTTCAGTACAAGGATTTGCATTGGTCCATAGCTCTCCTCCTCAAGGAGGAATGAAGAGTCTTAGTCCCACTGATTGCATTTAAGCTCCAAAACCAAGAGCTGTGTAGATGCAAAGCCAGTGGGAAAAAAAAAAAAAAAAATCGATCTTCTAGGAAGGGGATCTTCCTAAAGATATAAGAGCATGAGTAAAAACCTAATATGGAAACCAAAATTAACTTTTGAACTGATCTGAAGTAGAAAATCTGCAGTTATTTTGCTCTTTCCTACTATTTTTTAAAGTTTCCAGCAGTTTTACATCTCCAGAATCTAATGGTCTTAACTCTTCCCACTTAATTTGACCTTCTATTCAACATGTACAATCACAATGGCAAAGACAGGAACGAAGGTGTAGAATGGAGGAGCTATATGTTGAGATCTAAGTGATAAAAACTGCAGGGTAGTTTATTGAGAACAGGTTAGTTTCAATCTGCTATATGTACTCACAGATGGAATCACTTTCAGCCTCTACCTACCTCCCCCACCTTCTGCTCACACTTATCTGTCCTATCTTGAATTCACTTCAAATGCTCTCATTCTCCAAAACTATCTATCCCTCTACACCTTTTATTGATTCTCCAGCATTAGATGCTGTGAGACAGGAACAATTGCAACTCAACAATATCCTGCAGAACTGAAAGACCAAAGTCCTGATTTCCAGAAGTAAATCCAGATGTCCAGCAATAAGACCTATACGCTAAACCTCACCGCACTGCTGACAAGTTATGACTGTGTAAATCTAACTGCACAGGAATTATTCTTTTTTTCACTACAGCAAGTGGCTAGGCCATACCTGCCCTGAACAATGTCAGTGCACCCCGTGGTGGTAACAAAAATATTGCCTTCTTTGCAGGCCTCCTCCATGGTTGTAACTTCATAACCTGAAAAAGAGAGGGGAAAAACATTAGGATGAACTGCTACTAAAAAACACTGCTGCAGGAGAATACACAGAAGTGTAGCAACAGCTTCCAGAGCATGGCTAAGGCACAGCTTTGCACTGGAAAGGCAGAAATCATGGCACTGCTCTCTACACATATCCAGTAAAAGTAAGATCTGGTGTTTTACTGTGGAGACTTCTAGTGAAGTCTTAACCCAAACTGAAAGTTTATATCATCATGGAGTGGGGTGCTTCTCCCACTGTATTGTTTCTACATTTTGACTCCAGATACATCTTCAGGGACTGTACTAAACTCCTTCCTGCACATTTGTAACGCAAGAATTCCACACAAGTGAGCTAAGCTAGAGAAGTCATCTTCACCTCCAGAAGAGGAATAGGGTTAAAATGCACCGAAGTTGTCATGAGTGGATATCATTTGGTGCTATGCACAGCAACCCCCACATGAGATGCACTGAGTTCTACATCTCCTTTGGTTCTCACCTTCCATAGCTGCCTGCAGGGCATTGATGGGATCGATTTCAGTGATGATGACTCTGGCTCCAAAGCTCCGCAGGGCCTGGGCACAGCCTTTGCCCACATCACCATAACCTGCCACCACTGCCACTTTTCCAGCAATCATGACATCTGTGGCACGTTTGATGCCATCAATGAGGGATTCTCGGCAACCGTAAAGGTTATCAAATTTGCTCTGAGGAAGACAAAGTAACAACTTAGGACAGATGGAAGTAATTCATAAGCAAAAATCCTTTGGAGAGCCAAAAGAGATTTATACAACAGTACTATGAACCAAGACACTGACAGTCTCAGCTAAGTGATTATAATGAGGAAGAAGAGACAGGTTTGATGTTTTTATTTATCTGTTTTTAACCAGTATAGCTATACCGGATACCAGGCTTCAATGTGCCTCTGGTGAGAGGTGGTTCACAAGTGGACATATGTTCACTGGTCATGGATTAGACTTGTTCAAAGCTCGTAAGACCTAACCTTAAAATCTCCACTGAAAGCCTGAACAACTATTGCCTACAGAAATAGGCTCGAGTTTGATAAGTAGATATTTACCAATTCTACCACTGCTCCTTGAACAAACTGAATCAAATATCACAGCCAAAAAGCAGAACACCTGGTCAATTAACGAGCACGAGGTTACACTTTCAAGACACACACCCCCTCCATGAAAGCAACAAGCAGTAAGTTGCCCCCACTCATCAGACAGAGAGCAACGCACACGGCAGGCCATGAAGATCAAACCCGTTTCTTCCCCCAGGAAGAGTTACACATCCTCACAAACAAAACCTTGATTTCAAAAAACAGGGCTGCTACTTACAGTTGCATGTCACATTAGGAGCTCATTTTAACACAGTGAAATGGTGAAAGAATTCAGATAAGAACCACCCGGCAAGAGTAAGAATAAGTAAAAACACCTCCATGGGACTGACAGTATCACAACACTAAACAAGTCAAGGAAAAGACTATAACACAATTAGCTGCATTACCTTTGTGACAGAATCATTAACATTGATGGCTGGCACTTTCAGGGTCCCATTGGCCTTCATCTTGTACAGGTTATGAACTCCAGTGGTTGTCTCCTCTGAAATACCTCTAATTCCTGTGAGGAAAGCAGACGGATTCATCCTAGTTAGAATTAACACCGCAATTAAACACATCTGGATGCTGCAGCATCTTTCAGAGGCTTCTGTTCTGAATGCACTCTGCAGGAAATAGGGAAGACATGTGAAACCTCATCTGCATTTTCAAGTCTGAGGCTTCAAAGAAGTTTCTCTCTCACAAGAGAACTAAGACATCAGGATAAAGTTTTGTGGAAGAATAGGAAGGAGGAAGATATAAACTGAAAAACCACATCCGATGCCAGAAGGTGAAGGGCTTTCCAAAGAAACAAGTTAGTCCCTTGCCCATTACTAAAATTAACACTGACAGGCAAAAAAAGGAAAGGAAGACTCCAAATAAGCATTTCTGATTTGAAAGCATTACTGATTTCATCTTCTATTGCCCTTCTCAGACAATATACCATTTCCAGCTGTAGGAAGAGCAGCTACAGTTAGCAAAGATCACAAGTAGTTTTTGGCAGAGACAGATATAGATCTCGGTTTTCCAGTCCCTAGCCACAAAATTCAATGCTTAGATCATTCAAAGTACTCATTCTACAGCAGTTAAACACATGCATTAATACTTCTTTACCAATGACAGAGTCATTTCTGAGTACAAGGGTAGTGGCTGTTGATACCAACTGTACTACTTAAGTGAGGAAATAAAGAGTAGTACATGCCCAGGAGGAACTACAAATGGATCAGCTTCATTAGACCTGTCAAACTGAGTTCTTACATAGACAAAGCACTGGGCAACCAAAAAAACGGGGTTTTTAAATCACAGTATGAACTGACTCTAGACCAAGGAATGAGGAAAGATGAGGTGCTAGGCCATTCTGTCGCAAAGGGGATGGTAAAAAAAAGTCCTGTCAAAGGTGGGTAAAATGGCCACCTCAGTGATGTTCTGTTTCTAAAGCTTAACTCAGTCTGGTGAGGTGACTTGAAGGGAACAGAGCCTAGGTAAGGCTCTAAAGCACTTGGATCAACAAATAATTCAAATAAACAATTTGCCATCCCCAGTCCTCCTGTGAATAATCGACTGTAAGGGTGATTAAATACCATCATCCTTCCCCAGTCTAGACACTAGCAAAGCAAAACTTAAGTTTTATGTGAATTAATAGCAAGAGTNAAAAAAAAAAAAAAAAAAAAAAAAAAAAAAAAAAAAAAAAAAAAAAAAAAAAAAAAAAAAAAAAAAAAGAAGAAACTCAAATACATCCTTGTTTGAAAACACAGCCCAGGAGTAGGAAGCCAGAGACAAAGCATTGCCTAGAAGCACAAACATCTCAAAATAAGATCTTGCTACCAACTCTTGTTCCAAATTAGATCCACAAGATAAAGCCACAAACGCATGACTGTGTTTAAGTGCTCACATTTCAAGGGCCTTTAGACTCGGTAGCCAGTTGTCTACAAGTTTGTCCAGATATTCTGCAAACTCTGGATATTTCTCCTCTTTAACCTCTCAATACCTCATTGCATATATATTGAATTTGCCTAGTTGCTACCAAGGGTCATCCCTTGATTATTTTGAAAATCTGCATAAGAAGTTACTCCTAAATAAAAAGAAGTACAATACAATTTAAAACAAACCTATCAAGTTCAGCTGAATTTCAGATGTAGAGGACATGATAATGATCTTTTTTATTAAGCTCTTGAGGTGCACTGTAAGACATTTTACTGAAGTATGAGACACAGGGTGACGGAAAGGCAGAAGGAAATCGGAATTCTGCTCAGCAAGGCAGAAATCACCAATAATAGTTGCAGGATCTTACAGAGATCCATGTGACACTTGTAGCTAATTCAGAATCCCATGAAAAGGCAGATGAAAACAGTGAAGTTGTTTTACATAAGTTTAAAAGATGGTGAGTTGCTGCTGCCTCTCCACACAAGTGACCTCTGCCACTTGTTGGAGGATGGCAGGGGACAGCAGTGGCAAAGTCCAGAAAGTTGCTCTATCCTTCCCTGCATAAGCAATCTCACATTCCTATCACAGCTGAAAAACAGAAAGACTAAAATGTATTTTAAAAGTCACTTTCAAAGCTCCAGAAGGCTTAAAGTTTGTAGGAAAGCAGCTTGCTGCATCCTGCCACCATCTGGGATATGTGTATGCAGGATAGGGGCTCCAGAGCAGGCGGAGCAAGCGCTCACGATGCTCTCTCATCCTGGCACCTGCAGCGGGTCTCAGCACCCAGGGGAACCCACGCTCAATGGGGAGATGTGGTCGCCTAGCCCTGCCGGGAGAAAAGGCTCCAAGATTTCTGGAGAACCTCCTGCATGCAGAGGAAACAGGAAGAAAACTCCCACCAGCTCAAGGCTCCCAGGTGTAGTAATTGATCTTAAGTCATCCAACCTCCTTTAGTCTGGCTGATGACACATGGATGCTTTTCTTGGTTCAAAACCATATTTGGTGCTTTAAAAAAATTCGCTATGAACTGCTCCATCCCTTGGTGAACTGTGCAAACCATGCAGGCTGATGACTTGATTTTATAATCTTAAAGTTTGACTCAAATCATCTTTCAAAATGGAATCTATATAAGTGATAGAGACCTTGATAGAGTCTAGAAGACTAGAAGGGTTAGACTGCTTCATGCTCAATATCAGAAATTTTACTTCTACCAAAACACAAGGTCCTAGAGAGCTCGTGGTGAAGCAGTATCCCCGATTTCAGCTCTGCAGCTGCTTGACCCCTTCCTAGCTTGAGGAGAGAGATCTGGCTTCTTTCACTAGTAGGTCAACCCAAAGCATGTCAAATGGCTGCCCAGACTTACTGGTGCTGAGAGAAATGGACAGAAAGTAAAGAGATATTTGCTCCCTTTTGCTTCCTGATGAGTTAGAAGAACCCCTATAAATAGGCACCAGCAACTCTACAAGGAAACATGACTCTTGATTAGGCTGATCTGTCCCCCAAAGGTCTGTTTCTTCAAACTTCCAAGTCTTAAGATAGCCACACCCAACTTGGCTGCATGCAGACAGAACATGTTCAGGCTTTGGTACTTTCCAGGTTTATTTGCAGAGGCAGGACAAATTAAAAGAACACTATCTATGGCACAGCAAGATACGGCAGCCTTAACAAGTCTCCAAAAAGCAGCAATTTACTGAAAGTGGCAGTTTTCCAGTAAAACTGCCTCACTAGGTACAGTAGCTTCCTTCCTGTAAAGGAAATCATCTCTATGAAATTGTAGCAGAGACCTCCAAGTCAAAGTTGAATCCTGTCTTCTGGTCTACCTGGAGACTAAAGAGACATGCATTCACAGAGTCACAGAATGGTTGAGGCTGGAAGGGACCTCTAGAGACCATCTAGTTCAACCTCCCTGGTTCCAGCAGGGACACTCTGAGCATGTGGCACAGGGTCACATGCAAGCAGGTTTGAAAGATCTCCAGAGAAGGAGACTCCACAACCTCTCTGGGCAGCCTGTTCCAATGCTGCCATCCTCATAGTCAAAAAGTTTTCCCTCAAATTCCTCTCTTCAAAAGCTCTCCAAGCTGAAATATCTATGTTTAGATTTTCTTCAAGATACCTTTACCTTTGAGAGCTTGATGTCATAGCCTTTATTGGCCCCTGCTGTCCTAGGCAACATTTCCACCAGGTGTCATCAATTTTGAAACTCTGCAGCACAAAGCACTGCAGGCATCACTAGTTTCAATGACCTTTTGCAGAATGGACTTTACTACAGAGAAGTAGTAAAGTAGCAGCAAAGTAAAGCAGAGCAGTAGTAAAGTAGTAGCAAAGAAAAGGTTGAACTGAAAAAACTTGTGAAATAATCAAACCTGCTTTGCCCTCCTTCTACCTGATAAATGAACACATCCATATTAATGGTTCATAAATGATTCAATGTTCTCAAATCTTCTCTGAAGAGTGGTCTTTTGCAGATACGAGTTTGGATGGCTTCCTCCACTGTTCAGTTCTTAAGTTCTCTCTCTTATCTTTGTTTATCCTGGTTGGAGGGACACTTCACAATAATAATCTAGTAGTATAAAGTCATTCTGCCCTCTAATGGCAAGCTGAATTAAAAGAGAGGAAAAACTTGTGATAAATAGACCTATGGAAGCTCTCAATAATCCTCAATTGAATAAACTATAGAGACTAATTTTCAAGTCTTAATTTAGTCCTAATGTGCAACTAACCCCTATTTATTGTAGAACTGGCAGAAACATGGAAGACAAACAGGCAGTCCACTCAAATTAGGCCAGAAAACTTGTCCAATCCTTAACTGGCAAAAGGCACTTTCAGCTGCTCCCTTCCGTGCACAGCTCAATTGCGTATGTTAATATTTGAGCAGCAGAACCTTTGCTAGATCCTCTGCTTTCCCCACATCTCCAAGAACAGTACATACCGGAACACCTCCCATGCTCAAGGTTCAGTCTTTCCAAATAGTATGCCTGCTCTGCTGACATTACTGATAGCCCCACCTCTCCCCTGAAGAGGACATTAACCATTAACTGTGACATTAACCATTTTCAGTGACCACCAAATATCACAAGTCCTTGGTATTTATTAGCCTCTATTATCCTCAGGATACCAAAAAAAAATGCTGGATACTACATTGGTATTTGCTACATTCAAGCAATCTTTACAGCACAGGGCTAAGTGTCAAGCTCAGTTAAGAAAATCAAGACTACACAGTGGATACATTTCAGTGTCTAAGGATTGCTGGACTCGATAGCAAAACAGATCAAGTTCTGTCAACTTCCACAGAGATCAGTCTTGGTGAGTTTGCTGATTTGCTGCAAGAAAGATTTTCAGCTATCAGTCCAGATGCCATGCACATTTGGGCAACAGAAATGTTGACAGGTAAAGGACATCTGGCCTAGCTCTTTAAAAATGCAGCTGAAGGGTTGTTCTTGTGAACTCAGGAAGCAACTCTGGGTATAAGGGATATTCCTCTTGATGGCAGACCACTGAGGGATGCAAAGACAGGAGACAATTTAATGACCTGCTGCTTCACTCCACCACGTAGAAACAAGAGTAAAACAGTGGAGCGGATTAGAGGACAGGAAAAAAAGGGACAAATAGCAGGAATTCTAGACATGTGGAAGATAGCTCAGTGCAAACACCACAAGGATCAGAGATACAGTGCAGATGTGTTACATGTATGCAGCAGAGGAATACTCCTGCAGAAGAGAGGATATGAACATGAAAAAGTGCATTTTTGAATCTGTGATAGCAGCAGAGAGATCAAATGTTGTGACCGATCTTGATGTTCCCTGTTATCAAATGGCAGGAAAACAAGAGATTATCTAACAGACAGAGCCAATCTAGGAAGTAAAGTTGAACTTTGATGGAAAAGTACAGATCTGAGCATGACTGCACAGATAAAGTAAATCTGAGATTACAGTTTAAATAATATCAAGGTTTTCACTGCAGAAGAACAACTGACACCAGGTTCAGGGTGACAAAAAATAAAACTAGTCACACAAGCAGCTTCCTCTTCCTTGCTCACCCACCCTCAAGGAGGTCAGCAACAGGGAGTCACCCCAGTCTCCTACATTCACACAGCTCTGAGATCTGCTGCCTTCTAAGCTTCTAAGTTATTTTACATAAACACATTAGCCATAGCACTCAAGGTAATCTCAGCTTTACTAACTTATACTTATGGTAATAAGTCAACAAAGCAAAAGGCCCAAACCCGACTTCACCAGCATCTTTGCCAACAAATCAGATAATAATGTATGTCTTGTAGTGTATATACACTGCAGAAAACTGTCCCCTGTAGAAAGCCTGTAGGTTGTCATGCTTTGATCCACAGGTGCACTAAGAAGATGAGGAGGGTAAAGCATTAATCTTTAAAAAAATATTATTTGCAAGCAGCAGCCATTAAGTAATTTTAAAACACAGCCCATTTCCAGGAGTCCCAACATCAGCACCACTTGACATTTTCAGGTAACAGGCACTGTGGATGGCCAGAAGGACAGGTCACAGTAAGTACAAAGAATTGAGAGAAACAAAAAGTCTTGTAAAAAATTCCAGTCTTGGACTAAGTAATTTTCATGGACACATCATGGCCTATTTACACATTCTTGTCCTCCCTTCTCTCCTCACCCCTTTAAACAAGCAAGGGATTCCCAGTGAAACCTAAGTGCCTCCCAAGAACAGCTCTACTTGATGTTACAGGCTGGAAATTACCTTTCAAAAGCTGTGGGTATTTGGTATGAACTAGGTTGGTAAGATCTCCACCATCATCCAAAATCATGTTGAGGGGCTGCCCATCCTTGAAGTACAGGGTCTGCTCAATGCACCACAGATACTCCTCGTCCGTCTCCCCTTTCCAGGCGAACACTAGGCAGAAACACACACACAGTTAACCAGTTTCTTACTCAGTATGTAAGAAAGCAGATGCTTATCTGCACCTGAAGGCCAGAAAAGACTTCTGCATTGAGAAAGAGATATTAGCGCAAGCAAAAGTGAATTCATTTCACTTTATATTGCAAGTTATAAACTTGATCAAAACCTGTATTTGCTCCCCTCATTCTCTTACACCAGGAGGAAGAAACCAGAACAAATCAAACTAGACTGACACCAACAATACTCCATATTCTCCTTTATTTCACCCTGTGCTGCTAGGAATTGGAAAGAAACACTGGATATACTGATACAGGCAGATGAAAACACAGCTATAGCAAAGGCTAGCAAAACAGAAGAGGTACCATATACTTCAGCATGAATTAAGCACCAGGTACAAGCTCTTTAGCAACCTTGAAATCAAATTCTATTCTACAGCCCGGTGCTAAAATCCAAGCTGCTGTGTCTTCTCTGCTCTTGTTAGGACATGTGATTAAATCAGCAGCTCCACCACCAATAACAGTCTGCAACCACTAACATGTTTTATCTAGCACTAGCAATATTTTTGCCTTTCTAGGCCTTTTATTCCCGATTTCACATGGTACTTGAATAGCAGCATGCTACTGTAATTAAAACACATTAATCTTATAATTTACATATTCCAAGTTGGGACACCTTTTAAATTGCCCTACTTTCATTGTTTATGCAGAAAAGTGCATTAATATCTCACATTGCATAAAAGAATCAGCGTCCCTTAAAGACCTGGTAAACTCACTGTGCAAAAGGTAATAACAAAAACAGGAAGGCCCCAAAAGCAAGCAGAAGCCAAAAATTTAGAAAACACTCCACTCCTACATTGCTGCTCTTCAGCTGAATTTTAGGTGTTATTGAGAACAGCGAGGAAGGTGATATCAGATCTGGACCATCCCTCATGGCTCCCTGACAACATATGCCAGACAGGCAGAAGGTGATGCCCACAGTTAATAGAAGAGTCAAAAGAGGGACAACTTTCTTCACTACCTTAAAATGGATGACAGTTGGGAAAGGATTTTCAGAAAAAGGGAAAAACAGAAATGGAAAACACAGCCCAAAACAGAACCAGGCTGTCAAAAAATGAGATTTAGCTTCCGCCAGCACTCAGGCTCAGGCCATGCAGTTGCTAACATGCAGACTCATGAGGACAATACAGCCCAAAGCTGAACACTGCAGCAGACAGCTTAGCAATTTCTTGCTCATCAACATGAATGGTATTTACTGGACAAAAATAAAACAGTAGCATTTTGATAAGCCATTTCAGGGATGTTAGACTGAAAAAAACCTGCTCTAGCCCTGGCATTAAAGCATTTTGAGTATTGACCCTGTGACTGTAACATAGTACTCTGCAGTCAGCATCTCCTCCTCAACACCAGTTAGCACTAGGCTTACTGGAAAGCACCAACTGCTGTGTCTGAACACACCTATGCACCAATTTCTTCATTACCTAGACAGTTTAATCACCTTACTGCCCAGACTTAATTCTACCAGCACACAACCTGGAGCCTTCGTAGTCTAACACAAGATCAGTCATTCTCAGGAGTGCTAGACTGTCTGATGCAATACAGCTTGAATTAAATGTCCTCTTGTGTAACAACCACTGCTTTGATGCACTATTTGTACCCTGTAGCTTAATCTGAAGAACTTGGTTTGCACACAGTTTGCTTTAGCTAGAACAGACAGTACACACTAATTCATCGAAGCCAAATGAGCACATAGACTTACCAGGGATACCAGCTTTTGCAATAGCAGCTGCCGCATGGTCCTGAGTTGAGAAAATGTTACAGCTTGACCATTGTACCTGGAAAACAACGAAGGTTTTATTTGCTGAGCAAAGTTCTGAGATATCAGCCATTCTCACCCAGAAACAGGAGTTAAAAAGAGAGTAAGAGCAGAAAGACATATTAGTGCAAGTTTCTAACTTTCTCAGTAGCTCTGCAAAAGCTACAGGATCTAAGTATCTAAGTAGGACAGGGAAAATAAAGCTACTTAGGAAGAGCGCACAACAGAGCTTCAGCTGTGCCATATACTCAGCCATCTCCTTTCTCTTGACAGCCACAGTGCACAGTCAGCTACAGATCTGCAGCAAATGCTCTGTATGGTGAGTTTAGACAGCCCGAGTCACTAAAGTTCAGATTTTCAGGACAGTCGTGTAGTAAGCATCCAGTGAGGAGGGTGGACACAAAGCAACACATCTGCTGGAACTTGGGTCAAAAATGCAGCTGAAACTATATTTGGTCAATACACAATCTCTAAGATTATGCTCACCCAACTCTCATTCTGTGCTCCAGGCATGGAAGTTTTTCCAGTTGGGCTAAGCAATTTCCACCTAGATTTCATAACTAGGCTCAGCCACCTAAAAAAGCAACAGCAAGCTGCTGAGTTGCACTGAATAGTATCTGTGAATCTGTTGCAACTCACCAGCTCCCTGGAAAGCTCTGCATCTGACAGACACATACTTGAGTTTGTACTCTATCAGGAATCTGCATGCTTATTTATAACAAACTTTATGGAGAGACATCAATAAGGTATAAAAATCCTTTATCCCATTTTCATACACACATACACTTTTACGAAGAACTAATATTCTTCAGAGCAAGGCTACAGTAGCAAATGCTGTGGTTCCCCATTTGGGCCTACACACCCAGTAGGTGTTTGTTACTAAAAACATCTACAAGGAGTATAGGAAAGCAGAAATCAAGTCAAGCCCCCTCCCTCCTCACCTGCATTTGTGTGAGCTCCCACCATGTCACTGCAGATGCCATAAGGAGGTATCACAAAATTCAAAGTATACTTTGCTTGAAACAAGATGCAAGATAAAAGTAACTTAAATTTTGCATCCCCAAATTTTTAACAGCATTTTGGGAAAATGACATAGACCCAGGAATAACTGGCATACCTGGTAGGCTTAGAGGCTAATATTTGTACCCTTACATCCCTCTGGTTATGAAAAGGATACATTTCTATTACTGTTTTAGAACTCACATGGACCTGAGGCAGAGTACATAATCTTTGTTGGCCTAGCCTAAAAAAGGGATGCCAAATTCACCACAGCGCAGTGAGCTCTGGACTCTGCTGCTCCTCAGCTCTGAACAGGCTGGAGAACACCTCCATGGACAACAGCATGTAGCCTACAAGTATCTAGACCAATACCATGCTTTCAGGCAGAAAAACTACAAGGAGGAGGAATTTCAGATGAAATACTATGTGCTTAGCATAATCCATCAACAAGCTCCAGCCAGATCCCTGCTCAGCAAGAAAGCTATGTGGATTGTGCTAAGATGCCTAGCTCTCTGCTCATTCCTTCTGTGACACTTGGATTTCATTCTGCAAGCCAGCATAGGTCATGATGCACCTCATAGGTCACAAGCACCTCAACCCTTAATCCAAACTGAGGAAACCAGTCCAAAGTCACCCAGTGAATTCAAAATCAGTGGAATCTCTGATCACTGAAACGGTCTGTGGTAATTCCTGCACAGCTCAAGAGCCAACAGGAGCCCTCGGGTAGTTTCATCAGTTTTCACTGACTTTACCAGGGTATGATGTGGTCCTTAATCCAGGTTAATCTGTGCTGGAGGCTGCAACTAAAGAGTCAGCATTAGCAGCATACCAGCAACAGCAGTGCATGCCTGAGCACAGCACAACCATGTGGGCGCAGCTTTTGGCACAGCTCTTCAGGGTGCTGTAAGGACAGCTGCCTCCAGCCAGGGGGGGCTCCCAAAGCCACCATCCTGGCTCTCAATAAAATGGAGGCTCAGGAAGATGCAGTTTGCCTGCAACCTGAAGGTACATGTGTCTGGGCTGACAAGCCTTTTGCTGAAGGAATGAAGAAGCAAGGCTTCCACCTGGAGACTGCAAAGTGGCCTCTTCTGAGAGGTGAGAAAACTAGCCAGAATCACAGAAAGTAGTTACAAAACCAGCAGCATCGCCCTAGGCAGAGCATTATTTAAGAGCACATTGTAGGAGAAGCACAAAGACACTTTACCTCAGCTCCCAGCTCTAAAAGGGTCTCGATGAGAACCGCCGTCTGCACAGTCATATGAAGACACCCCGCGATGCGTGCGCCTTTCAGCGGCTTCGACGCCGCATACATCTCCCGCATCTTCATCAGCCCCGGCATCTCATTTTCCGCAATCTCAATGGCCTTGCGACCCCAATCCGCAAGGCTGATGTCAGCTGCAGGCAAAGGAGGACAGGTGATGGCAGTTAAACAGCGGAGCCCTTGGCACCTATTCACACACTCGCAGACAGCACTGGCTGCAACAGCTGAATAGGACACGGAACAGCTGGGAGACAGTTGAGGGAAAGACAAATCCCATCACTGTTACTCCCTCATATTGGTACGCAGGCTTTCAAACTAGTGTAGACCACACTTGGACCTAATGTTCAGAAGCCCTGCAGCTCATTGATTCTGATCCCTAGCTCCAAGCACCCTTCCTTACTGATATTGCCTCGTATCTGATACTTACGGAATTTTATTTTCATAGCACCATGACTTGCATGTGCCGGGGCTGCCTGTATAGCAGTAGCTTCCCCATTGAAAACAGGCTGAGCATGATACTGCCCACCAAGACAACACACTTTGCAGGTGCTGAACCCATCCCAGCTCCTGCTCCTCTCTCCTTATAAAAAAAAAAAAATAAGCTTCAGTATTTGATCAAGAACTCAGCCAGACTATTTTCTCTCAGCTACTTAGCGGACAAGGCCCATTTAAAGCACTAAGTAGAATGGGGACCTCTGATGCAGGTAGCCTTGTTGAACACAAGATAATTGCAAGATTTGGCCCCAGAAAGAAGCCTAGGGGCCACTGATGCCATTGCCAGCACATCAGTAAACTGCAGCACAATCTTGACACCAATGGAGGCTACTGAAGAGCCAGAGCAAGTGGAAGCACCACAGTAATAACAGTGACAAGAGGAGGGTTTCTTGAACCGCATCCATTCTACAGACTCAGTGGTCTTACCCAGCTGCTGGGGAAGGCTCTACACCATTTTGGATTCACAGACCTCTCCTCAAAGGTGAGTTCTTCAGGTGCTCAAACCTTAGGATCAAGAGTGCCTTGCTTTGCATATGGTCTTCACCAAAGGCAGAACTCGTGGGGCAGGATAGGGGGAGCGGGGTGGGGGGCAGTGAAGAGAAAGAAACAACCAAAACAAAAAACAAAGCAAAACAAGCGTAGTTCCCTGTGGAGGCCAAGGCCAGGCTAGGGGAGCACGGAGCTCAGCCCCTGCCCCCGAGGCGCGGGAAGGGCCGCCGGGCGCTGCGAGGGGCTCGGGCTCCGGCGCCTCTGCCCTGCCGGCCCGGGCCTGTCCCTCCGGCAGCGCGGCCGCTGTTCGCCAGGGCTCCCGCCGGAGCCCGCGCTCCGCTTCCCGCGCGGCTGCTGCCATTTCCCCTCGCTCGCTCCCTGCTTCCTTCCCTGCTTCCTTCCTTCCTTCCTTCCCGCCCGGCGAGGCCCGGCGCCCGCAACAGGCCCGGCCTGTGGCGCTGCCCCGGGGCCGCACTCACCCACTTTGTAGGGCAGCCTGTCCGACATGTCGGCGGGCAGTACAGGCCGCGGCACCACAGGCACGAGAGAGGGAGAGAAGGAAGCGGCGGCCCCGGGCGCGCTTTAAAGAGAGGCGGTGCCGACACCGAGGGGCGGCTCCGGCCGCGCGGCCTCGTGCGCGCTCGGGCCGCGGGGGCCGGGCTGGGTGCTCCGGGAGCCGCCCGTGCGGCCGCCCCCTCGCCCCGGGCCAGCACGAACGCCGGGGAGCGGCCCCAGTGCAGCCGTGATGCCGTCCTGGAGCCCCGGGGCGCCGCAGAGCCACGGGCGGGCCCAGGGCGGAGCCACGGGCTGCACTCGGAACCCCAAGCCGGAGCTGGGCCGAGTGCGGCACCAGGGCTGGCCTCGGGGGCCTCCAGCACCAGAACAGGCCGCAGGGAACGTCTCGTCCCCACTGCCCCAAAGGAGGCCCTAGGTCAGTGCCAGGGGGACCTTGGAGCCCCCGGTACCACACGGGATCCTGGGCAGGGCTGAGGCAGCTTTGGAGAAACCCCCCTGCACCGCTCCCCAGCATGGGTCCCAGCGCCAGAGCCTCCTGCCAGCAGCGCAGCCCCAGGACGCGTTCCCTGGTACCGGAGCAGGGCCGTGGAGCTGCTGCCGACACCGGCCCCACGTTACGGCCCACTTGGCTCTGCCACAGGCTTCTTGTGGGGCAGTGTCTCCTGCCAGCCGCAGCAGGAGGGCCGTGCTGCTGCGGGCGCCGCTCTCTGAGCTCGGCCTCGGCTGCAGCGTGTCCTTGTGCGCAGCCTGCGGCGAGGGAGACCATCGGTGGCGAGGGAGCCCATTGGCATCGATGGAGCCCAGCGAAGGAGCCCTTCGGCATTGATGGAGCCCAGCAAGGGAGCCCATCAGCAGCGATGGAGCCCAGTGAGGGAGCCCATCGGCAGGTGCAGGGAAGGAGCAGAGCAGCCGGCCCATCAGCCACGGCCCAACATAGCGCTGCCCGTGGCCAACGCCACCGAGCTGATGGGAGGTGAGGTCCAGGCTCCACCTCGCCACGGTCACGCGTGTGCTGGCTGCACCCTTACCCTGCTCTAACACACGAGGCGCCTTCCTGGCAAGGCTCACAAGCTGGGGAGAATTCTGTATTACGTAATAGGCTGTGCGCTGCACTTATCAGTGTAATATCTACAAGCAGATGAGGATTTCCTCACACTCAGAAATTCTCAAATATTTTGCAAAGTTTTCAATAATTCTCTGAGAGGGTCAGCACAAACTTTCTGCCCCCCACATTGGAGGTTCAGTATTTGTTACCTGAGCAACAATTTATCCTCTGGAACTGATCCTACAAAGAGCAGTTCAGATGGAGATACAGAAGTCCCAATAGCCTGCAGTTACATAGCCAGTGTATCTGCAAGTGCTGATATTCGTGTTTGATGTTCAGAGTGCTAGCATGCGTCATATCTGCTGCCATTCCCAGCAGTTACGTAAGTCAGCAGGTCCCTAGGGGAGCAGCAGGTCAGTTCCCCTGTGACAGGTTCACCTAATTCAGCCATAGCTGCTTCTTTCAGTGGTGGAGAGGTAATTTGTTGGTGTACGTTACTGTCCACCCTTTCTCACAGTTCAAATTGACTGGCCTGGGATGGTAGTCCAGGTTCTGGGAGCTGCCCATGTACCGCCCTCGTACCTATATCAAAGATGGATCTGCTAGCAGGATGCAGCTTCTGCTTGCCTCTGCATGTCTGCCTCTGCAGACATGTAAGTGAGGGACTCCTCAACACTTCCATTTTATATAGTATGGCCTAAAGGCAGCAGAACACCCCATATACACCTTGTGTTAGAGGCAACCCACAGACCCCACAGCAAACCAGATTGTCATTCTGTCAAATACAGCAAATGTCTTTATGCACTATCCCACTGCAACCCCTACACATAATGTGTCCTTCCTAAATTAATCATCAAGGCCAGGACAAAGACATTCATGTAACTCCTACTAATTTCAGCTCACACCATGCTTGCCTCTGAAGGCTGCAAAGAAGCAGCCACTTGATTACAGGCAAAGGGTAGGTGCTGGGAGTCGATATCTATTTGTCAAATGAGGACAGATCGGTTCCACCTAGAGTGAAGATGCTCCAGCACCTCAAAGATGTTTCCAGTCACTTATACCTGTGCATAAGGAACACTTGGAAAAAAAAGTCATGTAACATGGCTCGTTACTTGTACATTACTTGTTACAAGCTGCCTTGTTTGCTCTGAACCTTTGATTTAAGAGATAAAGACAAAAGAGAGAAAAGATAAAGACCTGATATCAGGGCATTCTATCATATCTTAATTCAGGAAGTCAGTGCCTCGTCTTTTCACAAACACCCTGGGTCTCTGGGACACCCACCTCACCCTCTCACCCTGGGACATTGCTGCTGTCACTGGTGGACTTCAGACACCAGATGGCACAAGATAGGTAGGAAATGGCAGGAAGTAGGATGGAGTGAAGCACAGGGAACAGGGAAAGGAACAGAAGAATCCAAAAAAGGTCGTTTTTTTTTTTTTTTCAGAGAACATGAAACAATAGCTTGATGTTATTCATGTTATACACCTTGCTATCATTGTATTTACTGTAGTAATTCAAACAGGGAAGTTCTGGGCTTTAAACTTATATATCTCAGAATCACTGAAAAGCTGTGAAACTCGGGGGGAAGTTTTTTTGTAATAAGCATATGACAGTTTGAAGAATTGTTTTAAAAAATATTAGTCTCAAAGCCTTGGTTAGGAAATACTTTAGATTTCAAGACAAGAGAAACCATCACTCTAAACTTCTGTATAATACAGCTGATATTTCATGCAGGCACTCACTTAAGAAAGTTAATTGCTTGACTAAGGCAAGTTATACATTACATACATTATAATAAATATATCGTGCAATCTGAGAGCATCCAATATAAAAAAGAATGTCATTAATTGCTCAACAGGATTCTCACTGCATAGTGCACTAGAATGGTCAGTACTGAGTGTGAATTAGAAGTCACACAGCCAAGGCTGCCCACAAAGGCAGAGGTGACATGAGGAATGCCAAGGTCAGGTTGTCCTTTGGTTTGGGTTGGTGGACACAATGCACCCAGGCTACAGGCATCCTGGAGCCTGTGGAAGGCAAGTTATGCTCATTCCTATTCCCTAGTCAATGTTCTGCCAAGCAATGTGGACAAAAGTCCAGAGTACATCACTGAGCATCAGAAATGCTGCGCAATGCTAAATACACTGACAAATCAAACCCTGGGTGTCTCAGAGTGGTAGCTGCAAGCAGTGAGAATGTTTCATGCTATATTCTGTACCTCACTCTTCCCTTACCTATTTAGAGACAATGATTCCACAACCTCACACACATACTGCAAAAATAAATTCATTTCTGTCTATGAAGCACTAGAATATTGCAATTCAGGAAATTCCCTTAAGGGAATTCCCTTAAGAAAATTAACAATGTTTTTATCCTGTGTAGAGGCTTGATGAGAAGCAGTAAAGAAGAATCCCAAATACTGAATGATGCGTGTAGATTAGGCATTTCACCCAGCACGAACCATTTTGCACAGAAAGGCAGAGACAGCGTCTGAAGGCCCAGTTAGACAGAATGATGGTAAATGTCACAAGGTACCTGATGAAGGCCATGACTACGACTGTCATCTCCTAAGTAAAGCCCTTTGTAGGCTTAATGCTTTCTTATCCAGAGCCAACAGTAGGTTTGGAAAGCCACAGGCAGCAGCTGAAGGTTGTAGCAACTTCTGAGATGCAGGTTGCCTAACATACTGTTTAGTGGGGGTCCCATGTGGTCTAGAGCCTCTGTCGCTCATGCTTAAATTAGCTTCTAACATAAGGCCTTGTATACCTGTGCTCACAGTACTCACAAACACATTACAGCTCAGTCTGTGAGTAGGCTCTCCCTACATGTCTCAAGCCTAAAATCTTGGAGACATTGCTGACAGACTTGCTATATGTGTTTGCACAAAATCCTTCATAATTCAGTTTCACGTTTGCTATCACCTTGTGCAGCAACACAGATAACACCAGCAGGGCTCTGGTTCAGCTTAGATTCACACTATCTCATTCCACAGGAGCATTTATATTCCTGCTACTCTCACTAGCACAACTAGGACAAAACCCCTTGTCCCAACGATGTTAAACTCAATATATGCCAGATTCACCACCACGGACTTTCTCTGCCTATGTCCCTGGTAAAGACTTCTGCACTTTCTCAGCTGCTGATTTTGTGGAAAAGAGATGGTGCCATCATTAGCTCCCAACAGAGGGCAGAGAGAGGCTTCGATTCAGCTTCTTGTGCTTGAGAACTGCCAACAATTTTGGTGAGGGTTTGGCTATGACTAAGCAGGTGCCTTCTGGGAGGAGTATGCTTGGTGCAAGGACGTAAGGTAGGCTATGTTTTTGTTGCAAAAACACTAGAAATTATTTACTTGGGACCACATAGTCTGCACAGCCAGCACAGGCAAGAAATGAAACAAGATAAATGAACTAGTGTGAATGGAAGTTTAAAATATTTTTTCCTCTTTCCTCCTATTTTCCCTACGCCACCAAGAGAAAAACAAACATTTCTTGTTTCTTAGACAAACTCTATGCAGCTGAAGTTATGTAAGAAACTCTTTCAATTCCTGAGAACTTTGCACCTCCGGGTTGGTGGTAAATCAGTAAAACGTCATCTCTACCTCCTTCTCACCGTTGTAACAAGCATAAGAATAACATGAACTGAGGGCCAAGCCCTGAGCCTTGTAGAACGAGTTTAGCCAAGGAAATTCTCTCTTAATTCAGTGTGGGAAATCATGAGAACTGTATCTGGTATGTTAATGGCATGTGATGAGACTGGTGTAGCAACCTTTGTGCTTCATGCTATTACTCACCTGAAGTTTGCAATTCAGCTGCACAGGTACTTATTGCACTCAGAGCATAAAAGACTGGATAAAATAAATGGAAAGACCACACAAAATTACCGATCAGCAAGGGATATTCAAAGCCTGGACCTGTAGTTTGCATGCAGTCCAAGACCTGAGGTTTGGTTCGGAGTTGTCTAGAAGGTAATGCTGCACCTCCAAGGTACAGAAGGACTTGGTGAAACAATTTGACCTCTTGCTCAACAGAATCTAGAGATTGGCTTATTTTGTTCTTTTTAGCGGATGGGAGGGGTTGGAATATAGGAACACGGGGATATCCCGGTACTAAAGACTACAGGAGGTAAAGTACAAACTCCTGAAATTGATATATAGACACTGAATTCATAATGGAAAAGGTTCCCTTTGGTTTCCTTTGGCTTTGGATCAAGCTGCAAGTAAATAGAAGCTTCTCTCTCTGCATTAGTTTTGACATTGCATAGCTTTTTATCAGCAACTGTTCTGTCTGAAATGCAAGCTGATTTATACCAGAACAATTTGCAAGGAGGTAAACCACTCAGAGGATGAGTCAGACTTTTTGATGTAGATAATTTACTACTGTACAAATGAAGGAGACTATTAGGGTGGGACAGGAATAAACCTGGGTCTAAACAAGAGAGAGGCTTCTTCTCTGTTATCATCTCCATTTCAAAAACACTTCTCAAGAAAACAGGTAGAAAACTGCCTCCAGCTTGCACAGAAAGTGAGGAAAATGTGTGTGTTTAGTCCTTTGAAAGTCCTGGCATTCGGGGAGCAAAGCTGCAAGAGGGATCCCAGGGGTGCCTGTGGGTGCCCTGCATGCCTACGATACTCTGTCCCTACTGGCCCTGCTGAAATGAAGACTGCAAGGCCACTGAAGAAACAAGAGCTGGGCAGAGCTGCCAGTTACAGAACACATGGTATGCGACAACACATCGCAGTATCAGTATGTGATGTCTTTTTTTCTGAAAAATCCCCAGCAAATCTATATTATTGTATTCTTCAGTCCCTGGATAAAACAATGTTCAGCCTTCTGTGTAGGGAGGAAAGAAACAATTTTCCCAGTATCTCATCCTTCCTTTAAAACACATCCATATCTTGACTGTGTCATTTCCGTTCCCAAGACACTTAATCATGCCCTCTGAATTCCCTGATTATGCACTGGAGAGCAACTGAGCAATCAAATACTTAATTAAATAGCCACACGTCTTTGTTTTACCCTTTCGTTAGATTACCTAGAAATAATAATAGTCTCTCACCAACCTTGAGGGCTTTGTTCATTTTTTTTTCTGCAGATAACAGGAAGCAACTTATCTTTTTCCTACTAATACTTTTTTACAATGTTACCAGTTCAGATTTTAAAGGCATGTATTAATAGACACTCTCTGATGTGGTATTTTTATCTTCATGTGGAAAATCACAAGTCCAGACTTTCATAACAAGGCAGAACAAGAAAAAAATCTCTTTTTAAGGATGATAGCATCAAAATAAGAAGTCTGATTTTAAAATATTAATCACTTGCTGGAATAATTACCTGACAAAGACTGTAGAAGACTTATGGATAAGAAGGTTTACTTCACAGTTGTTTATAAAGTGCTTGAAAAATCTGATAACACAAAATGCTGTAAAAAATGAAATATTCATACATTTATTAATCACCAGCTTTACAAAACCTTAAGTCAGGCAGAAGTGTTAGGTTAAAGATTTAAAATAGCTCATCAGCTAATAGAAGTTGGTGATATCTGAGGACTATTTGCTGCTCATTGTGTGATATTTTGCTCGCAGCGATGTCTATCCACAGGTAGGTAAACATCCACACTACCAAAAGTGCTGCTGCGGACAGATGGTCACCATGGACTCTATCATACGGCCAGTACCAGGCATGACTTTATGTTATCAACTTGTTTAGCATTAGTAGATAGAGGTCCTAATCTACAGTGGACAAAACCCTCACAAAACCCAACAACAAAAACATGATCCTGCCCTTGGCAGGGAACAATCCCATGCAAGAGGAAACGCTGCCCACAGCAGCTCTGTGTTAGAGGCCCTGGGATCTTGGTGGACAACAAGTTCAGCAGGAGTCCAAGAAGGCTGACCACATCCTGGGCTACATTAGCAAGCAGCAGGGTGAGGGAAGGGATCCTTCCTCTTTGTGTGTCAGTGGGAAAATCTCACCTGCAGCAATGCACCTGGGGCTACAGAGAGTCTGTAGCATGTCCATCCTTGGAGACGGTTAAGTCTCAACAGGACAAGGCTCTCAGCCACATTCTGTATGTTCTGATTCTGTGTCTGGATTTACATGTGCTTCACTAACTCTAAAGCAAAAATATAAAATTGAGCATTAAACACTCGCCAGAGAGTTGGGAAATCTGGATCATCTTTCCAACTCTGCCAGTGACTTGCTGTGCAATCTTGAGTAAATTATGTAATCTTGGAAGGAATTGGTTGGACATCTGTGAGGTCCCTGTCAGCTAGGAGTGGAAAAAGAGAATGGAGGCACAGTCCGTACTAGGAGAGGGGTTCCCATCCATGCAGGATAGGAGAATAAGGTGGAGTCCAGTGCTTCTGTTGTGGAGTCTAGTCTTAGGATCCTGGGGATTTGAGGAATCAGAGACAGCAACCTCCATTAGCAGACTCCTCTTCAAAATTCTAACAGAATACCAGTACTTCAGTGATACTGCAGCATTTTTAATACCCCAGCACGAAAAATCTATAGAAGTGATTCATACAACACTATACAATACAGACACTTCACCTGAGGGGTTTCCCAGTCAACTCCAAGCACTGGTAGCACTAACCCACTATGGTGGTAACAAAACAGTCACAATCATATTAGTGATTTGATTATTATGATTTACAGGAGGTCCAACTGAGAAAAAAAAAAATGCTGTATATATTTTGCTATACCACAAGAAATAATCTTTTTCCCAGAGACCTTAACATCTACATGGATAACACTGACAAAGAAGGGGAAAAATATTATCAACAATCTATATTATCTCTCAGAAAATAACTCTCAGAAGCACTGTTTGAACACACTGAACTTAGGAAATGTGAAAGCTAAAAGGTATACACAGATTTCCCAATCATCTTTTTACAAGATCATTCTGAGACTTGTTGCAAACTTTCCCAGTCTGATGGACTTTTTATCAGTCAAAACAAAGTTATGACAGACAACAGCAAGAAAATTCCATCCTAAGTATCTTGTAGTAATCAAAAGTTTAAATATAGAGAAAAAAAGAAAAAAATCTTTCCATTCCCAGATTAAGTAAATAAAGCAGCAGAAATAGTAAGGAACATGCGAAATAATAGGTAAAATCTTGTTTATGCAACATCTCTGTAGCTCCATTACATTCATCTGTGCTCACCACATTATTCTAATGTTAATGCATTATTTGATACTCCAGCTCACTGACAGAGCATGACTTTTAACGGGGAAAATCATCTCTGGAAAAGTCTGAATGTAAAGATTGTATTAAGTTCATCTTGTTCTGGCAGGCATGAACTAATCAGTAGTCTGTGAGTCTGGAATGTGTTTTCTTTCTCATGAATTTTATAGAGCAGCCAGCATCAATGTAACTTGATTTGAGGTATCAGCAGGCTAAAAAAGATTAGGATTGCTTAGGTTCAACAGTAACACTTCTCTGAAATGCCAGTTACAAAAGAGGGAAAAAAATCTTACACTGAGAAAATCTTACACTGTCCTTGTAAAGGGCCACGGGATGTTATTAATCTACCTCTGTTTTAGCAACCTGTACCTTGGAAATCAGCAAGACAAAAATGGAGACTGCAAGTGGCCAAGCTGCCCAAGCAATATATGCACATCTGTTAAGATCTATAGGACTTGCACATACACGTGCTTGTGACAGCATTTAGCTTTATCCTGCAAACACTGAACTTCCACTGAAGTCAAAAAGTATTCAGATGGCTGGGGAAATGTTCATAGTATAACTAGCTGTCATGTTCCTACAGTTTTGGGCATCAAAGTATAAGCACTCTGCAAAAACTGGTGTATACCAGCTGTAGGAAACAACAGAAACACAGCAAAGGAAATGCTGCTCTGCAGGTGTGAAGTTGCAGCTAAGCTCAACAGTGAGGATATGCTCTCAGCAGTACGAGATGGCTGTTCATATAGATGATGCACAAGATGAGAGAGAAATATGACGTGCGTAGAGCTTTCCGAAATTCTTGTTTTTAATTCAAAAAACCCACTTAAGTATTTAGTATATATGTTTGAATATCTGTAAAAGAACGTGAAGGAAAAAAAGTTATTTAAAAAAACCCTCCAAATTTTGTTTCAGCCATTCAGTTGTTTTGCTTTTTGTATTGGGCTGCAACCTTGATTTCAAACTTGCTTCCCAGGGAGGCGGATGTTTCTGACAAAACTTTTGATACCCTTTGCAGGCTTTGCTTCAGCAGGACATTGTGCATGCTGTGTTTGAAGTTATATGCACGTATACCTTGCTCTCATCTAACTGAGGATTGCTGATCAGCACTGAAAGATATTTGTTGTTCTGCTGAAGGAAAAGCAACCGAGTTGTTTCAGTGATAGAAACATTAAAAACTTTTAACTTGGTGCTACTGGTGGAACCTTTGCTACAGAGTTTGTATGAAAGCTAGAGACAACGGGCTTTCAGATCCCTAGCAGTTATGGAAAAACAAACAAATAACAAACCTTGCAGTTGTAAAATAAGCAATTTTGTTAGAAAGCAGTGAGCATCTGTTCATGCTTTCTGAAAATGGACTCTTTCCCCTCATACAAAACCCCAGAAATCCAACTCACATAACTCATCCTTGGAAGAGGAAATGCAGCCGGGTCTCTGTGTACTCAGTGACTCAATCACATGTTCTGGTTATGCAGAAAAACAATCACTTTAAAGAAGAAAGGCTTTTGTACCAACACCGAGATGGTATGAGCAGTAGGTGCAATAGGAGCGCTCAGGCCTGCCAGGCCGCACTGCTAGGCATCCCCAACGTCAGCCTGAGCCCGCTCTATGGACGTGTTATGACATACAGCAGTGATTTGCAATGTGGGTTTTTTTTTTTTTACATAAATACATAAATACTGCACATGGGGCTTTATGTAACACCCCGGACACGCATCACAACTGGGGCGGAACAAACTCACAGCTCCGCGCCGCGGCACCCGGAGGAAAACGGAAGGAGGACGCGAACCTACGCGGCACCCAGCGCGGGGCACGCCGGGACTTGTAGTCGCGGCGCGACTGCCCGCCTCGTCGGGGACTCCACGCATGCGCAGCACGCGCCCGACTTTGGAAAGTCGCTGCCTGCGCCGGGGCTTGGAGCGGCTGCCATTTTGGCCGAGGAACGGAGGAGCCGGGGCGCCGCCGGGGCCGGTGAGGAGCGGGCAGCGGGGCCGCGGTGGGGACAGAAGGGAAGGAGAAGGCTCCCCGCGGCGCCGTTCTGCCCCGCCTGGCTTGGCTCGCTGCGGGGGGCGCAGGCACGGCCGCTCGGGGGGGATGTTTGAGGTGGGGGCCTCGCTTTGGTGGGAGCGGGGGTAGGACAGGGCCTCCTTCCCCCGGCGCGGATCCCTCCGGGGCGGCAGCATCGCCCCTTCCCGCGGCCCCGGCAGGCTGTGCCCGCCCGGTGCCCGCTAGCCCCGTCCCCAGGCGTGGGGTCCGCGGGGACTTGAAGCCGCCTCAGGCTGCACCTCCCTCGGAGACCTGAGCGCGGCCCGCTCCCCCGCCGCTTTGCTGGGTGCCCTTGTCCCCAGATGGGCTCCAGGAGGTGGCCGAAGTCTCCCCGCTGTACATACGGCGCCGGTGCTTTATTTTGGAAACATTGCTAAGTTCTGGCTCTTAACCCTCCTGCTTCCACCTGGCCGTCTTTGACCTTGCGCAGCAATAGCAGCCGAGGGAAGGTGGGATGGGGTGCTTGTGGGACTGCCTTTGTTTAGCTGGCTCTGACATACGAGTTTTTTTGTTTGGGCTGTAATATGTCATCTTGAATTGGCAGCAGAACTTCAGCTCAGCGTGTGATGCAGGGAGAAAATCGAGTGTAGCCTTTGGGTTATCTGTTGTCATTTGTGGGGCATCCTTTACCCTTCAAGCTTCAGAAAATGTCCCTAGCAAAACTAATCTTTGCAGCTCAGATTGAAATCAGAAACCGGAGTCTTTCAGAAACCAGGCTCTATCTCTTCTAGGCTCTCTTTTCTCAAGGTAGTATTATTTCAGTGAGTTTCTCATCACCGTTTTTCTATCTCTGCTACCTTGTCACTTATTCTTTTTACAGAGAAAAGGAGAGAGTTCAGGACTGATGGTTATGAGAAGACAGTCAATGTGACAGTAGATCCAGCCACTGCTTGCCTGGATCTATTTGGATGAGGCTTAGGAATGAAGCATCAAATAGATTTTGTTGTCATCTTTCAGAAACTTAATGCTTTAAAAAACGTATTATTTGGAGGCATGAGTTTAAGCTCTCCTCTTACAGTGAAAGTCTAGAGCAAGTCTGATTTTATGAGAGTCACGTTACTCTTTGCTATAGCTGTTTAAATCCGAACGTGATCTAGTGTGCCTTCTTGGCTGTGGCTTGACTGACAGTTTTAATCACCACCCTGAGTGCGTTCACTTCCAAGTGATCATCGGAATAATGTGCAGCATCCTAATTCAAAGTGAATTTTCTTGTCTTTAACAAAGCACTGATACAGCACATGTGAAAAATGGTGGTGTAGCGGAAAGTAACTGAGACTTCTGAGTGCTAACTTTGAAAGCTTCTTACAGATTAAACAGTTATTTTGGTGCTTAAGAGAGATTGAAAGAAGATTATTTGCATGAATGTATTACCTTTTTTCCCCTACCCTGCTATCTCTTCCTGTGTAAAATAACTTTCATCATGAAAGAGACCTGAAATATGAAGCTGTCTTGTTTATTTGTTTAAAAGCTTAAAAGTGGTTTGTGAAAGCTGTCTGCAGAATAAACAAGGTAATAGGAAAACATGTGTTAAGTAGTGTAGTGCCTCAGTTGTAGAGGTTACATCTACCACTGCTTTTTAGAAAGCTTATCCTTAGGACTGCTTTAAAGCCATGTGTGCTTCTCAAGTGTTTTACAAAATAAATTATATGTCCTTTTATTTTGTGGCGTAATCAATAGTTAAGTCACTTCTGAATAGTGTTATCAGTTCCTGCCTGTTGATGATAGCATGCAAGCAAACATATTTTGTAAATTTGAAGTTGTTTAAACAAAGTTACAACCTTATTCAATCATAGTAAAATATCTTTCATACCGCAGCAGAAAACGACCTATATCTGCTTATAAACAAGGAAAATTGTATGTAGTGTTAGCGGGCAAAAAAAGGCAGAGGATAATGGTGAAGCTGCTGAGAGCACAGCCGCTGGGGCTGCTTAATTTAAACCTTGCTGTTTGGCAATCCACCTATGCTCACTTAATCTCAGGATTTTTGTCAGTCTGCACTACTTATATCTAATAGGGGAGCTACTTCATGCTTTTACACCTAAAGAGAGGGAATGGGCATGTATAAGTGAGAGTTTTTAGCTCAGTTGCTTACTCTAACTGTGCTTTGCCTGGCTATGGAAGCCCTGGGAAGTGTGAGATTGCCTCAGGAGCAAACAGACAAGCTCTGATTGTAGTCTAGCTTGGGAATATTCTCTTTCTCTAGGTATTTACTTCATACTATCTCATAAAATGAATATTTTTAAAACCTATTAGGCATTCCATTTGCTTGTTTTCATTCCTTAGCTTTAATTTGTCTTGTCTAATTCTGTGCCACCATCTGAGAGAGAGAAAGGTGGTTTTTGCTTTCTCTCATCCAGACAATGAAGCAATAAAGGCTCAAGTGTTTTCTGTAAGTATCTGACACTCTGGTCTGTCTTGTAGTGCAGAGTTGCTCTAGCTGAAGGACTTACCATTTTCTTCATCAGTATTGCAAATTGCATTGCACTGAAATGAAAGTAGGTAACAAACTGGGAAAGAACACTAGAAAAAATGCAGCCCCATTTCGTATGACCAGCCCCTAAGTTATGCCTGGAATTTCTACTTTTACTATAGTGGTGCACAGAACAGACTTGGTAATAAAACATCAAGGACATTTCTTTCTTTCTTAGGAAACATGATATGAGATTTTGTTACACCAGTTATTCAACTCAAAACCTGGCAGTATGTGCTGTTTTTCTTTTTTTTTTCTTTTCTTTTATTTTTTCTTTTTATTTTTTTTTAAAAAAAAGTTTTCTTACAGTCCTCATTTTGGCACTGATGCCTGCCTTCCACCCACCCATCTAAGCTATTCTAAACTATGTTTGTAGGAGCAGCCTGTTGCTTCACTCCTGAAGAGAACTGCCTCTGTTTGCCTTTCAGCAGTCAATTTTTGAAGTTCAAACCTTAGATTCGGATAAAGTTGTGATTGAGCAGGAAAAGGCCTGTTTTGTCCAGGCGGGTTGTTAAAATAGAATTTTGTGAAACACTGTTTCATATCAAGCGGAGAAGTTAGCTGACACTGCCTTTTACCTGAGTTGTGCAGAGTTTTGGCTTCAGGTTGTATAGATCACGATAGGGAATCTGAAACCTTCAAGAAGAATATTAAATAATAGCCTCTGTAAAATCTTAATGTTCTCATGTTCTCTGATGACAGTTTCTTTCTTTTTTTTTGTCAGGATTTCACTTCAGATTTACTTTTTTCAGTTAGTATTAGCTTGTAACTGGTAGATGCTTTGTGATCTCCCTAAGGTTTGATAAACTGAAGTTTTTCTTGGTAAGTTTAAAGAGCTCTTGAATAGGAAAAGACTTAATAAAGGTCATTGATCTGTTCCTACTTTTCATTATTTCTTTGAATGGATAGCCATCTACAGTGCAGTCGCTATCGAGAACATGAAATTTGTGACGGTTTTGTTGCATATCTATTTTAATTTAAAAATCAAGTGAACTTCACGTACAAGTGACTGTTATTGAAGTTCTGCCTGTGCAGGTCAGTCATGTTCTCTGCAGGACTGTGAAAGTGGAGCAGTTACTGCCTTTTTTTGCTTCGCTTCTGGTGCGGTAGAGTAAGTTAAGGAAGACTAAATGCTGAATAGGTTGAAGAATGTATACTGAAACATGGAAGAGTTTAGTGCATTAATTTTTAACATGCTTTTGATCAGTATCCATTCCTCATGCCAGCTCCTGTCCTCAGTGCTAGCTGTCTTTTAATTATATATTAATAACTATTACTCCTGTTTGGCAGTTGAACGTCTAGATTTTGATTTTTCCTGTGTTAAAATGGATTATTATTCAAACACCACATTTATATTTTACCAATAGCATAACTTTTGCTCTGCCAATACTGTAAGCTCTCCTCTCCTCTTGATTTCTTTGCAAAACAGTTAAACAGTGTGAGTTCTTTCTTTATAAAGATTCCTTAACGTTAATGTTTATTGTTATTATTATATTTTTACTAGTCAGGGCTTGAATTAATTGACATTTGAATCGCTCTGATTTTCACGGGGCTTGTCACTGGAAGTGTGTCTCTATATGTATTGTTCCCCTACAACACTATGTGTTTGTGTGTGTATACATATATAAAATATATAAAATTTCCCCTTTTGTATAACTTCACAAAGTAGTTAAATATAATAATTAGTATGTAAAAATATTCATAATGTGATGACATAGTCTAATTTATAAACAAGACTTCTGTGAAATCAATGAACTGCTGTATACTCACTAAATTTTTACCTTAAGTTGAACACGGTTTCCTCCTCACTTAGCCCCCTGCAGTAGTTTTGCAAGAGAAGGGCACTTCAGTCTATGGACAGTCTATAGGAAAAAGAAAATTCACGAGCTTAGGAGATTGGAGGGAAAAGCAAATAAACCAACGTCGCGCAGTTGTACAGCATTGTTTGCACTTTTTTTGGTATAAGGTTAGCAAGGATGCTTCTTTTCTAAATGTATGCAGTTCATCTGTCACGTGTAGTCATCAACTGTTTGAGGGAGCCTGAGTGCTTAATAGTAATAGGAGAGAAGTGAAATATCAAAGATTTAGGAAAATACCTTGTCTGCCTTGTTTAAAAAAAATTCCTAGGACTATTGGGCAATTCTTGTAGATAATTGGCATACTTCTTCCTGTATTTTTCAATTTTAATTTATCAGTAAGCCATTAGATTTTTTTAATATTATTTGAACAATTTAAACTGTTAATATCTCAGTTTAGTATAAAAATAATAAGGAAGTCTGTGGAATATTCTAAAATAATAGAGTATGTCTACATAAAATGAGTGTAAATACATTTCTTTTGTAAATGTGACATATAGTGTGTATTAGAAGGGCCAGTTTTCAGAGCAATACAACATTTGTTAAACATTTGCATGAACTGAATCTAGTTCAGGTCAATGAATAAGCTATCACAAGGCAATGATTTTCTCTTTGCTCCTTTCTGTGCGCCCGTTGAATCGGTGTGTTTAACCCATGTTCTGAAATCTATATTGGACATATGGATCTTCTCTGTGTGGAAACCTGCTTCAGGTGATTTGTTTGGGTGTTCTCACCAATGTGAAGGTTTGGAACATAGACCTGTGAGGTGAGGAGTATCTTTTTTTTTTTCTCTTCTTTCTGTCCCCTTGGAGCTGCAGGATTTTTATGCTGTTACTGATAAGCTGAATGTTATTAAAGCCAAAGATAACACTGAAGGAAAGCAAAGCATTGCTTTCCTGTCCATCTGGGATATGAACTTCTGAAGGAAAAGCCTCCTTCCTTATGGTGATATTGCAGGTGAAAATGCCATCCACGAAGCATGTTTCGCTTAACACTGCACTTTGGGGTGAACTCTGTTAAAAGTATATCTGAGTTTGGAAGATATAAAATTAAATTAATCACTAAGCGTGGATAATACCATGCTGCAGGGTCACAGAGTTGCACAGAATCGCAGAATGTTTGAGGTTGGAAGGGACCTCTAGAGATCACTTAGTCCAACCCCCTGCTCATGCAAGGGCATCTAGAACAGGTGGCATAAGGTGGCATCTTGGCTGGGTTTTGGAGATGTCCAAAGGAGACTCTACAACCTCTTTGGGCAGCCTGTTCCAGGGCTCTGTCACTGTCACAGTAAAGTGGACATGGAACTGTCTGTGTTTCAGTTTGTACCCATTACCCTTTGTCCTGTCACTGACCACAATGAGAAGAGTTTGGCCCCCTCTTCACTACATTCTCCCCTCTGGTACTTATCTACATTGATCAGATCTCCTCTCAGTCTTCTCTTCTCCAAGCTAAAGAGTCCCAGCTCACTTAGTCTTTCTTCATGAGACAAATGTTCCAGTCCCTTAATCATCTTTGTCATTCAGCGGGGTCAGGGGCCTCCGAGGCAGTAATGCTAGGGGTAGGATCCATGGTGAGAGAGAACCTCACAGTCTTTGTTTCTTTGTTTTTTGGAATTTCATTATTTCACAAAGAGCAAATTCAACACGTTATATTTTGCTATTCTGCTTTCATGCCTTACAGTCAGCACAGTAAGGGTCATCATGCTTTATAAACTAAACAAAAAAACCCTACCAAAAAGTTTACTATTATAATTACTATAACTCCTGAAATGGCTTAGGAGCTTTAGGTTTTGTATCCAGAAGAAAGCTTTGCTGATGACAAAGGTTAGTACATTGCGTTATAACTCTATGGGCACGTACACATTTTTGGTTTGCCTCACAACTCGTGAAAAAGTAGGTACTGAAAAGGGATATGTGTGTGTGTGTGTGCGCAAAAATAATAGTGTTCATACTGAAATATACTCAGAAATAAAATGCTAGCCAAAGTAGAGGACTTTGTCAAAGCTTTTTCTGAAAACAAGTTTTGCTATTACTGGAAATCCTATACTTTTGCTTTTAACTCCTCTCCAAGGATCTGCTGAATTGAAGCAAGTCAATGAGTGTCAGTTTAGCAGTAGCACTGGGAAAACAATGGGAAGGGGCTGTGTAGCTGGGAGAACGAGCATAGAAGGGGAAAAGTGGGAGCCCACTTTCAGCAATGTCAGGCTGCTAGAACAGCACTGTAGACATAGGAATTGTCACCTCCTCTGCCTCCACAGTAGCTCTTGTTTCTACACTCGCTAGGCAACTGTCACTGTACAGCTACCTGTCTTGCTGCAAAGTTTTAGTTCAGGAGCCTGTTTCAAGCTTCTTCTCAGGCCTGTGGGATTCGAGTCACTTACCTGAAGCGTGGCAAAGGCCTTCAAACTGACGGATGCAATCAGTGTTTGTTGTTAGCAGACAGTCTTGTTTGTTTTATAAATGCACGATCTTCAGCTTCTCAGGCAGAGTATTTAGGACTAAAGGATGGAAACTCTGGTTCAGGGATATTTTTTTTGTTACTACTGTCAGAAGTCTCCTGGATGATCTAAGAGTGCAATCAAGATTTCAGAAAGGAAGACTTTATTTTCTGATTAAAAACAAAAAAGTGATTAGACAGAAGAGGTGTAAATATACAAATAGTGCAGCCAGCAGCATCTTACACCATCTTTCTTTTATGTAATTTCTTATTTTTCAGGGCAACATGATCTGAAATGTAATGAACAATTTTCATTTTGCAGGTTATTTGGGATAGGTCTATTGTGCGATCTGGACTAGGTTTTCATGCTGCCCTGTGATCTCTTGAAAGGACCTGCAAGAAGCAGGTGATAGATCTTGCTTGTGATTAGATTGTATGCAGATGTTTTCTCTCAGATTTAACAGGGAAAAGATTTCACTTGCAGCAGTTCATTATCATTTGCAGTGTTCCAGAGTTTTCACAAAGAAAATAACCTATTCTTCTTGTTGGGCAATGTGTGTATATTCGTATCATGGTAAATAGTTAATTGTAAGCAATGTAGTGTGTTGGATATTATGATTCAGAGTATGATCTTTTTCTTCTATCTCAGACTCGAAGTTAATCAAGAGAAACTCCCCCTCCTGCCACTTCATTTGCTGGTTTGGTTATGAGCAACAGGTGACAAAGGTCTTTCTCTTCAAGAGATTTCAAATAATCAGCAGATCTTTGATTTGCAGTTATGTCATTGATGGCAGAGAATGAATTATTGTTTCTTGGACAGTCCTTCCCGGGTTGAACTACAAATCTCTCCAGTCTGTTGTGATCTGTTTTATTGCTTGGATATCCACAGTAATATTATTCAGGAAGGTAATTCTTGTCAGGGGATATCCTTTATTAATACTTCTCTATGCATGTTCTTGAGGGAAAAGTTGAAGCATGTCTGGTACTTCATTTTTATGCTTCTTGGACGAAGAGTCTTAGCAAGTGTTACTGCTGCAAATACAATTTGTACAGAGGAACAGGAATCAAACAGTTCTTAATGATGAATACACTTAACAGGAATTTAATGGTCAAGCTTTCTTCCTTTATCTCCCCAGGACTGAAAGCTTTGTATAGGTTTGGTTGAGTAAGGGTGTGTTTGAACCATTGATAATGAAGGGTAGCCCTGTCACAGGAATGGGGAAATGTGTTAAGCAAGCATTGAGCTGTAAACAAGAAGAAAAACAAACTGGTACAGGCTACAGAATCCTCTGTAGATTCTCTCCTATGTTAGTAATAACCCATTATGTTACTGCGTCAAAAGCTGTATGTTCCAAACCTGCAAGCTGAGTGACGAAACAAAAGGTGGTATCCTTGCATTTTATTTTCCTATGACAGTTTATAATGTAAACACTGCTTATAATATTTAGATTCTTGTAGACTCTTCAAAAACCTTTGAAATGTATGTAAAAGCTACATTGATGCTCCAGTGTAGCTACTGATATCAGCATCAGTATTTTCTCTCCCTTCCCCTGAGAAGCAAATTAAGAGGTAACAGTTCTGCAGTGTTTCTGGACTTCATGAAGATTAATGAATTTTGCACTGTTAGCTAAAAAAAGAGCAAAACAAAACTGTGTAATGTGGACTGTGTGGTCATTGGGTATTTCTCAGATAAGTTAGTTCACCTAAAATGTACACACTGGGAGCTGTGAATTGAGTGAATGATAATATGCTGTAACCATAAGGTTAACTTGGTGGAAGTGCACATTGATGTGAATTTGTCAGCTTAAAATGAAGCTATGTTATGACTCCATATTTAAAGTCCTTATATATATCAGTGGGATTTTTGTCAGCATACTTTTTTTTTCACTGTAAGCAAAACTCTATTGCAGATGTTTTCCACGTATCTTTGGAGTATTTATGTGTGGGTGTACAGGAGGAGCTTTTAGAAATCATTGGAGGATGAACAGGCTTTTAGTGAGGTTCTGGCCCAAATTGAAGTAATACATAGGATAATTTTTTTTTAATGCAAAATTAGTTGGTTGAAAATATTACAGAACCTGGACTTTAGATGCTTTGTAGGTGCATGGAAGAGATAATGAATGACACAAATAACTATCCACATATGCTCTAGCATGTTATCCCCATAAGTCAAAAGGAAGGAATTTCTTAAAGGTAGAAGCATTTGGGCACCTGCCAAAACAAAATAGAGATATATTTTTGAGTAAACAGAAAATCAATCTTGATATTCAATGATCTCCCCATTTCTGATGTTATATAAATAATGAAGGAATGCCACAGGTTCCAAAGCCATGACATATGAATTTTTTATGAGATTACTTATCTAGGTAAAAGAAAACTAAAATAATTCAGAAAATCAGTGAGTATATAAGGTGTACAAGAACATTCTTTCTGTGGAAATGGTTGAATTTGGCCTTGCTTTTTGATTTTTTTTTATCTCCTGTTACTTGATTGTTGAAGCTAACAAACCTCTTTGTATGTGCTAGTCATAGACAGTTCGTAGAAGATTGTTTCAAGCTGCATCATTTGTTCTTTATCATAAAGATTGGCAATCAGGTAATTGGAGGTTGTTTTTAAAAGACAAATACCCAGTGTAGGCATGTGCAGTGTGTTTGGATGCAGGTCTTGGGAGAAGTATGGATCTTTCCCTACCATAAGCAAACATGCTGAGGATTCGCTCCGTTCTTCATCCAGGTTGGTAATGAAGATGTTAAACTGTATTGGTCCCAGAGGTGGTCCCCAGTGTGCCCTGCTAGTGACTGGTCTCCTGCTGAGCTTTGTGCCCTTGATCACCATGTATGCACACAGTTTTCAGGCCACTTTGCAGTATACTGATCTAGTCTGAATTTCATTGGAAAATGTTATGGGAGACATTGTTTACCTTGGCTTTAGCATGGCTTTTGATATGAGTATGTCTCACCTCATCCACTTGTCTTACTGTAGAAGCCTCTCAGGTTGGTCAGGCATGATTTTCACTTCATAAATCAATGCTGACTACTCCAAATACCTGCTTGTCTTCAGTATGTTTGGAAGTGGTTTCTAGAAGGATTTAGTCCCCAGTTGTGCCTGGGATTGAGGTGGGGGTCTTTAGCCTGTAGTTCCCTAGGCCCTCCTTTCACCCCTCTTGAAAAAGGGAGCGACATTTGCCACCTTCTGGTCCTTGGGAACCTTTTGGGAACCTGGAGAACCGCTCTAAGGGAGTTTAGTGAACTTTCTGCTTGTGCATGGCACTGCATGGGCTTGGAGCTCAAGCACAACTACTAAAGTTTTAACTTGCATACAGTTTTATCTGCTATGCATAGAATCATCAAGAAAAGAAACAAGCCTTTCATCATCTCTGTAGATGCTTATGACTGCCTGAATTTTTTTCTTTTTATAAAAGCAAGTGTTTGTGTTTACAGAGATAGTAGCACTCGAGTTACTAACCTTCATTCCACACAAAGCAAAGAGCTCTGTGGTCTGGCGCTCTCCAGTGAATTGCTTAGATCTGAGCAGAAATTGGATCTTGCATCCTATTTGAAGACACAAGCATTTTGAGAGTTGTGACAGAACTGTCCTTCACCTCTAGTACTAGTCATTTAAGTAGGTCTGTGTTAAAAATAAAACTTTAATCACTTTAGCTAAAAGATCTTTGTTTACTTATTTTTAACTTTATCTTGTCAGTAGTTTTGTAGAAGCAGTGTTTTTCTAACCTATGTTGTGTGCAGAAAAAGAGAAAAACAGACCTATCCCCATAAAGGGGGTAAATTGTGTGGTCACCTCTGTGTCGTTGTATCTGTTTTGTTGTCCCTTTGTCATAAGGTGTTCTGCGAAGCATCTGCAGGCTGAAAGGGAGAGAGCAATGCTGTCCAAAGTAAAACTGCAGAAACACATACAATGCAGATAGTGGATCCACAGTCTTGTCTTACTTTCTAGCTCTACTCCTACTCTGCTGCCCTCCTTGCTGATGTGGGCATAGCTACAATAAGTCAGGTTTAAATCTCACCATTTAAAGAGTCAGCACTGGACTGGTAAGAAGCCCCTTAATTGCAGCAGCAAAGCTGAGCTTGAAAGGCAAAGAATTTCTAGAAAGATGGGAAGAGAGGAGGTGAAAAGTGGGCATGTAACAAAGCTAAGTACCTGTTCAGTCAAGTATTTCCTTCAAGGAGCTAAGAGGCTGGAAACAGAAGTTAAAAGGTATTAGGCAACCCTGTTTTTAAGTACAACCTTTGAAAAGTATTTATTTTTATTCTTTTTCAAGATGTATGATATAAACAGTGTGGAAAATGAAGAAACAATAATGTTCTTTAAAAAGAAAATACCCCAAAAGAACCCTCTTCATAAGCATGGAAAGCGAAGTAGTTGTGTGGGTCTTTTTATTATTTTTGATAAAAGATGCAGAGAAGCATACATCATAAGGTGATGAAGGAATTGTAATTTCCAGATGTTGAATTATTTTTGGAAATCAGCGAGCTGGAGAATGCTTCAGAAAGTTAGCATGGAAGGTATTTCCTATTTTTAAATTCGAAACCAGTTAAAGTAAATTACGGATTTCTGTTTAAAGAGAATTGTACTTCTGAAAGTTTAATTGTGAAACAAAATAAATCTTGCCAAACAAAGTGCTTTTTAGAATGTGTAGATTTTACTTCAGATATTAGTAAAGCAGTTTGATTTACTGTTCTCATGAACTCCTAAAGTAAACCCTCAGCTCTGAGGAATGTCCTGCAAAATTAAAGCTGTCTTTGTAACTGAACTTTACTGAAGGGTGACCGCTTAGGACAGAAGGTAGGTTGTGTTTGGATTTCACATTTGTAACCCAGTTTCTCTATTATCACAGATATTAAGAGGAAAAACCTCAGAAAGACATCTTTAAACCACTTTATATTTTAACTTTAGTGGACTCTTCTGTTTTTCTTTGGTGGAAGTATAGGAGGGACCTTGAAGAGCCTCACAGTTAGGGGTATAAGGCATTTGTGTGCATTTATACATTGGGAAAATAGGATGTGCTTTTGTATAAAACCACAGAGCAAATCTCTTCATTGTTATTACACCTGTGAACTTGGGTATCTCTTGACATCCATTTATTGCAATTTGTATCTTGCTACTAGTTTAATATGCTGACTTAGTGGTCTAACTTGAAGCTGGCCCTATTTCCAGCAGAGTGTTGGACTCACTGACCTCCAGAGTCTTCTCCAAACAAAATTAATCTGCGATTATATAAAAAGCACTTGAGAGGAAATCAGAAAATGATTCATAGAATTGTGTTCTCATTTTAAGGTACTGGTGTTTCCTTCCTTTCCTGTATTTGCACTACTTTAGGATAATTTTTAGATAATATATTCTTAAATATGCACAGAACAGGGAAGAACTAAAATACGTGCAGACAAAGCAAACTTGTGTTTCTGACCAGTGTGAAGTTTTTCACAAGGCTCTCTACCATTGCTTTGCATTACTGACTACCTACGTATTTTGTTTTTCCCCTACCTCTAATTTCTGGGCACTTGGGGTCACAAGAGGCAATCTTTTTATTTTTTTTTTTTCCTTTTAATTTTGTTCATGTGTATTGTGTGAAGAAAGCTTTTGACTTGGAGTGTCTTTCTGTTTTAGGTTTGGAAGTGTTCATCAGTAATTTTGCTGGCTGTTACTAATAACTTCTTGCTTTTGAGTAAAGCTGTTAAGCTACTGCAAGATATGAAAAGGCGAGGCCATTTAAAATGTTTCTCACAGGTGCTCATCTGTTAATAGATTTCAATGAAGAAGTTTGCCTTAAGAGTGAGGAGAAGAAATAACTTAGTTTTGACTTAATGTGGTCACCCAGAGCAAAAAATATTAAGATTATTGCATTACCCTAATTAAAAATTAATTGAATACAGGCAGTAAGCAGCTTATGGCCAGTGGATTTTAGTGACCGTCTCTTCATTCTACTATGTCATGTGTCTAAAGTAGCGATAAGCAGAGGGCCTCCAGATAAACTCTTCCTTTGCCCTGTTACAGCAAAAGGCAGGAAGAGGACTTGAGTAACTTGCTTCAGAAGACTTCTTTTGATGCTTTTAAGGTAAGATCCAAAGTAATCTGCCCCATCAACATCAGCATAAATATTTGATTCTAAGGTGCTAGTGATTAGAATTTTACTTTGTAGAAACTGTTTAACCTCAAAGGTGGCTGAAGGTTAAAAGTACTGTAGGACTAAATGTGACCTACCCCATGCAGAATAAGAAATGTAACCTCCATGCTGTAAAACGCAAATTATGGGTGCAGTGGAATATTATTTGGGGAAATAGGCAGTATACTGTAGATATATTATCTTTATAAAACAAATGCTGTTCATAGAAAGGACTAATGTTTGTAGATTTCTAATCTATTTACTGTTAGTGCACAGTTAACAGTGAATGCTTATAAACTATATGGGCACACTAGCTGGTTTTCACTTGGGAAAAATTTCTTCAAGAATTACCATTGGAAAGTGTGATTTATGCTTTTAAGACATTTTATTTTTTGAAGCCTGGAGAAGAGTGTTTTCTTTAAAAGAATAAAATGAAATAGAAAAAGCATTTGTCCATTAGAGTTTAGTCAACACAAGCCTGTTATGTGCTCTTTTGCTCTTTAACTATATTTCCTTCCTGTTTCAGGAAGAATGGCACTGAAGTAACACCATCTATATATATGTGTGTGTGTGTATATATATATATTATTTTGAAGAGCATTATTCACCTAGACACAGTGCAGGAGACAGTTCAGAGTGCAAAGAAATGAAAGATTTAGGAGAGAGAACTATAATTTCTACAGGATGTGATAGTTCTGGTTGCTAGGACCTGGCACCTTTTTATCAGAGATCTGTAACAAGAAGGAAGGAATTGTGCAAGGTTAGAGAAACTTAGGGATTTTGTGGTGCCAGAAGGGTGAGAAGTTGAGAATACTGCTCACTCTGGAAACTTGGTCCTATATATATATCTATCTATATATTTAATTGGTTACCACCAATTCTGGAGCCTTCATGTCTTTGAGGCAACAACACAAATCATAATGTTATCTGCTGATGGTTTTCAGGTCATGAATATAAGCTGTCCTGGAAGATGAACTTTTTTTAAGCCATCCATAAATAAATATGGTGTAATTGTCTATACTCACAGTAGACCAGCTGCTATGGAGGCAAATTTGGGGCTCGAGTTGCTTAGTTCTTTTTGGTTAATTATGTTCTGCAGTTAGATATATAGGTTTATACCCACATTAAAAAACATCGACCAACATTTTTAAAAAATTTTGACACATAAGGGAAGCTGCTTGAAGACGGAGCCTGGAAAATTAGTGTTTCACCCATTAAGAAATCGATAAAAGAACACAAACTCTTAAACACTGTTTTACAAGTGTATTTCTGGTTCTGATAGCACTTTGTTTTCAGACATAAAAGGAATAAGACCCGAATACTTGGTTTCTTGAATGACAGACTGCTTACCTTGCCTCAAGGGTACCTGCTTATTTCACAGACCAGATTTGATAATATTGCTCTCCATGTGTGCTAGCAGTGAAAACTTTTTATGAAAACTTGCTGTGTAAGTGTTTTGATGCTTAACTTTAACTCAGTATAATATTTTATTGAAACTATATTATAACAGGCATTTTTAAGAGATGGAAAAGATGAATTATTTAATATTATCGTTAATAAAATGCAGGAGGCCTGGTAGGTTAATGTCAGTAACTCCAGCATAGTTAAAAATATGCTTTGCCAGTTATAAAGATTTCGCTGGTTCCTCTCTTGAATACCTAAAAATACTTTAAAACTCCCTATTTTGTGTTAAGAAGCTTGCCAAGTTGAACATATCTTGTTTTCCAGCTCTGGTATTTAAGAACCAGCCATTTTAAGTATTGCACTCTCAAAATTGTGGTAATGAACCAGTTTTAGCATAGTGGTTTGCATGTACGAATTATTGTCCTCCCTGAAATGGATCGTGCCATAACAAGGAAACAACTGAAATAAAAATAGACTCTGTCTTTGTTTTCACAAATGGTTTTAATTATCTTGTGCAGCTCTGCAGTGCCTTTTCTTGCCAGACTTCTTGGAATTCAGCAAAAGGCGTATGATGTTTGTGTACGCTTTTATCTTTTTTCATCCCATCATGTATCAAAAATATATATTAAAGCATATATTAAAAATTAGTCAAAGCTTACCATTTTCTGAGTTATGAAGAATATGATCATAGGAAATTCAGTGGCAGATTACCTGAGTTGGTAGCAAAACCTGTTTTCCCATGTCTGCCTCTTCTGCCTACAACAATTTTAGTGTTTTTGAGAACAGCTTATGATGGGAGAAATAGTGATAATTACTGGAATTACCCAATTGTGTCTTTTTTGCACGTTGCAATACTGATTCTTGCATATCTTTTTTTTAAACTGTTTTATTCAATATCAACGTATGCAGAACAGGTAAAGTGTAATATTTCTATTGAGATATACAAGGAAATTTTGTGTGCACAGAAATGCTAATGAATAAGTTCTGCTTTATTTTGGTGCAAGTCTTTTGGGAGGCCTGATGACATTGTTTAATTTGGATTGCAAGCAGTGCAGTTGATATCTGCAGATTTGTGTTGATAAGCAGATTTTTCTAACCCATGAGATTTACTTGAGGAACACTGGTGATCAATGGTGGTGGTGAATGTCATCTGGGTATCTCGCTTCAGAATTCTAAGACTGCTTTTGCGTTCTGTGGGCAGCCTTTTTATTTGGATAGGCAGGATCCATATTCTGTATCCCTTCTACTTTAACTGTGGATTATAACATTTTCTATGTTAAGTTTCTCTTTGAGGCTAGATATCAATGTAGATGCTCAGCAATAACAAGGATTCAGCCTTGAGGATTGATCTCGCAGAATTGTTCTAGTGTTCTTAAGAATGCTATCTGAAGCTTTTATTATTAGCTCCATTATCAGTACGGTTTTTTTAATCTGTTCATAGTGCAAAGATCAAAGACATCTTTTTATCCCAGTCTAAGGTATCAATATGGTGCAGACAGGTGATTCACTTATGTGCATGAGGTTGCAGTAAACTAGTGCAACAGAAACTAGTAACTGGAAACTCTTGCCATTTGGCAGCTGCAGAACTGTTTCTCAGTCTCCTCTTGATGTCAACAAACTACTCTTTGGATCTTTGGATAGGTCTTTTAAACCCTGTAGTAGTCAATAGCTGCTATATGGTTGCTTTTGATTTGGGAATCGGTCTCCTTTATTCTTGCTTGCTCTGTTTGGTTTTACCTTATTTGGAATGTATGCATTTTTATAGCTGCAGAATGGTTTCCCTTGGGTGAACAGGAAAAGAAAGATAGATGTGGTATGTGTCCCAACCATGTTGCCATTCCTCTCTTTAAAAAAGCATAGGCTCTTCTGCTGGCCAGGCATCTGTGCTGCAGTTTTATCAGAGCGAAGGCACTCTGGTCTTGACACAAAGACATTCCTCAATTTTATTGCTATAAGAAGTGTCCTTTGTTACTAATAAAAGCTACTCTTTTAACCTTTACTCTTCTGGTTTTGTTTTTCCTGGTACATGCGCATTTCCATTCATTATTTGCTCATACCAACCTTAATATTTTCATTACAGTTCTGTACATAATATGTTTACATGTTGCAGAAATAAAGTTGAATAGAAGAGTCATGATGATACTAGTCTAGAACAGGTTCAGACATTCCCACACACAAAATATAATTAACCCATTTGATTTAAGTGACATATGATTTCTAATGCTGATACACATCTGTGTTTTGAAAAGAGAGGAAGAAAGATGAAAGTCTGTTAAAAGACTAAGGATAAAGTGGCTTGTATTTTGAGCCGAAAAATACAATAGGTCATGTGTTTTGTATACTTTAATTAGATGTCAAAACTTAAAAGTTCTTGCTTATATCTTTTAAGGCAGCAAAGTGGATATAGATTCTACTTGTCAAGCAGAATGCCAAGGATTTCTCAGTAGCCAGTCCATAGTACGAAAAGAGCAGAAGTTGGGCAGCTCTTCTGTGTTTCATAGTTTATATGCCTTGCTTTTGCAGCATCAAAACCTCTGAAGGTCATGTCACATGCTTACCAAAGTACCAGACTAAAATGTATTTCCCAGAAAACTATACTTGTAGCTGATATATTGAAGAAACTCTAAAAGCACAGACCTGCAGGACAAATGAGGTTGGAAGGGACCTCTGGAGATCCTTTAATCCAGCCCTCATGATCAAGCAGTCACCTTCTTGCCCAGGACTCTGTCCAAAGGCCTTTTGCATATTGCCAAGGACTAAGATTAAAGAGCCTCACTGGGCAACTTGTTCCTGACCGCTGTCACCTTAACAGTAAAGAAATTTTTCCTCCTATTCAGACAGAACTAGCTGTGTTTCAGTTTGTGGAAACTGAAAACCATGTATGTGACTGCATCATCTTTAGACCCTCTCTTCAGATATTTATACACAGTTATAAGATGCTGCCTCAGTTTTCTACAAGCTGAACAGCGCCAGTTCTCTCAGCCTTTTCTCCTATGACACATGCTCCAGTACTGTCATCATTTTAGTAGTCCTTTCCTGGACTTGTTCCAGTAGCTCCATGCCTCTCTTGTGCTGTAAAGACCAGTCCTGGATGCTGTAGCTGTGGCCTCAGCAGGGCTGAGTAGAGCAGAAGGATAATCTGGGGATAGATGGTGGGATGGATGAGTGGGTGGTGAGGTGAATTCGGAAGCGGCTCGATGGCAGGGCTCCGAGGGTGGTGATCAATCAGTGGTGCAGAATCTAGCTGGAGGCCTGTGGTTAGTGGTGTTCCACAGGGGTCATTCCTTGGTCCGGTCCTGTTCAACTTATTCATTAACAACCCAGATGCTGAGGGAGCACTCCATCCCTTCAAGTTTGCTGATATGAAACTGGGAGGAATAGCTGTTAGCCCTGAGGGCTGCGCTGCTATCCAGAGATGACTTGGACAGACTGGACAACTGGGAAGTGAGAAACCTCATGAAATTCAACAAGGGAAAGTGCAGAGTCCGGCACCTGGGAAGGAATAACCCCAGACATGCCTACAGGCTGGGGCCTGACCTCCTGTAAAGCAGCTTTCCAGAGAGAGACCTAGACATCATGGTGAATGACAGGTTGGCCATGAGGCAGCAATGTGCCTTCATGACCAAGAAGGCCAATGGGATCCTGGGGTGCATTAAGCAGAGCGTCTCCAGCAGGTCGAGGAAGGTGATTCTGCCCCTCTACTCAGCCCTGGTGAGACCGCATCTCGAGTACTGTGTGCAGTTCTGGACTCCGCAGTGCAGGAGGGACGTGAAGCTGCTAGAGAGAGACCAGCGCAGGAGTACAAAGATGATTAAGCCTTTCCCTATGAGGAAAGGCTGAGAGAGCTGGACCTCTTCAGCCTGGAGAAGAGAAGGCTGAGAGGGGACCTGATCACTGTCTGCAAGTACCTCAAGGGAGGGAGTGAGGAGGATGGGGAGGGCCCCTTCTCAATGTTGGCTAGCAACAGGACTAGAGGAAGCGGCCACAAATTGAGGCACCAAAAGTTCCACAGGAACTTGAGAAAGAATTTCTTAACAATGAGGGTGACGGAGCACTGAAACAGGTTGCCCAGAGAGGTTGTGGAGTCTCCTCCTCTGCAGATCTTCAAAACCCACTTGGACATAATCCTGTGCCGTATGCTGTAGGTGACCCTGCCTGTGTGGGGGAGTTGGACTAGATGACCTCTAGAGGACCCTTCCAACCTTAAGTATTCTATGATTCCATGATGATCTCCTTCCACATCTCCCAGCCATGCTTTTCTCAATGCAGCTCTGAATAGCATTGGCCTTCTTGGTGACAAGGCCACATTGCTGACACAAGGTCAACTTGTTTACCAGGACCCCCAGGTCCTTCTTCCCAGCAGGTCAGCTGCCAGCCTGTGCTGGTGCATGGGGTTATTCCTCCCCCAGTGCAGAACTCTGCATTTGTCCCTGTTTGAACTTCATGAGGTTCTCCTGCCATCTCTCCAGGCTCTCCTGCATCTCTCTCAGGTCCCTCTGAATGGCAGCACAGCACTCTGGGGCATCAGCCACCACTCCACTTTGATACCGTCGGCAAGCATACTGAGGGGATACTGTCCCTTCATCCAGAGTCTTGATGAAAACATTGAACAAAACTGGGGAGAAAAAAAAAAAAAAAAGTTGAACAAAACCCAGTATTTGCTCAGGGCTGCACCACTAGCTAAGGCCTCCAGCTAGACTGTGTGACTGTTCACAGCACTCTGAGCCCTGCCCTTCAGCCAGCTCTCAACCCATGTCCCTGCTTGCTCAGCCAGCCTGTGCTTCCTCAGCTTGCCCTGGGGATGTTGTGGGAGACAGCGTTGTCTCTGAATGTGTACCTAAAATTAATACTTATTGGAACAGTGGCCTATATGCTAGCTCTGTAAATCACTAAAATAAACATATAATGTGCCTGTTGTGTTAGCTGGCAGGTCTGTGCTGGCTGTGACCTAGTCCATGCGAATAGTGATGTACTTCTGTAGCAAGAGCACACTTCGGTACCGTGATTCTCTGTCAGGTTCCTGCAGCCCTCAAGGAAATGCAAGTTACTCTTTCCTTGCTCTTCTTAGCTTCATTAGGTAAGCGTGAGTGTTTGTCCATGCAGCAATAGCGTTTTCACTTCAGCCTAAATCCGTTTTCTGCAGTTGCTTCTGTGTCTACAGTTCAAACGACAGAAAAGGTTTGAAGTGTGGTAAATTTATAATCTGGGATTGTACGTGATTATGATCCATAACAGGTGATGTGACACTGGGATGACGCTTGGTACCATTCTTGGGTTTTGTTGTGGAAGTTACAGGGCTTTTGCGTAGTGAGAGTTACACCCTTGCTCTGAATGGCTGCAATAAAGGTACAGTATGAGCTGAGTGCAAAAGTTGGTCTGAGGAATTGCGAGACCTGAGCTCTCAGTAAATGAACCTTTGGACTCATAATGCTCTTTATTTCACATCTGGTTGAGACATGATTTAAGCATCTGGGTTATAAACTGCCGCAGGAGTACTGCAGAAAACAGGCCGGTACTATTTTCAGTGCATTGGTGCAGTGCTGCACACATGCACTAATACCTAAGGGAGCTAAGCTGCATTCTACTCCTAAACCTTTTCTATTCCTTGTGCAAATATCTACAGAGCGAAACTCATAATTGTTTCCTTTGCTCTGCTCAATATTCTCATAATCAGTCCGTTTTATTTTCGTTGTTGACTACTCTTGCTTATTTAACTTATTTCTTTTTGCTTGGACAAAACTGAACATGTTTCTTAAAGCTTATTTAAAGGAAAAGCCAATAAAAATGTAAAACAACAAAAATAATTTTTAAAACTTTTTTTAAGAGATGAAACTTGAGCACTTAAAATAGGTGTGAATTTTACATCATTTTTTAAAACAGGAAATTTACCAAGCAAGCCTGCAGCTAAGGAGAGGTTACAAGGTTTGGGTGGAGACAGTAGTTGTGTTTAAGTTCTTATGCACAAAAAAGTACAACATAAGCTTGTGCAAGTGACTTTGAACTTTCACTGAAATACATAGCCTGATCTCAGCTGCATGCAGTACACTTGCCTATCTCTTGATTAAAAATTAATCTGCTGTAAAAGGGATGTATCTGTGTTACATCTGACATGCAGATATTTAAATACAACTTTTAAATCTTTAAAACCTTAGATAGCGTTTTCCTCCTATTTGTACCCCTTGTTTTTTGTGGTAAGACACTCCTTTTCTTACCTTTTGTTTCAATGAAGCAGGGCTTAAAGCATCTCTTTTCCTCACTTTGTCCCATGATTTGCCAGAAGAAAGGCCTTTCCTACTGCCTTGTTTATAAAGGTGCTGGTGGTATTTGGACTGTGTTCCTCTAGATTTTTTTCCTTTTCTTTCTGCTGCCATGCAAAGTTGGGTATTGAAGTAAACTCGCTTGGATTAAAACACCACCAAAGCTGAGATAAGGTGGCCTAACAGCAAGAGTTCCTGCCTCAGGGGAGGCTTTCCTAGGAAGGACTAAGCCAGAGATGGGAGTGAAAGTCCTGTGAATCCCCAGAAGGTTTGTGGACCAACTTCATTATTCCAAGACAGTTATTTTAAGACCTGGATGTTTGGACAATATAGTAACAGTTCCGAATTCACTTTGCAAGTACAAAGGGAAAAGAATGAAAGCTGCCTTTCAACTCTTTGAAAACAGTAGAAAAATAGTAGGTGACTTAAAATTGAAGGTTGTCAGATTATTTAAAATCAATAAGCATTACTGCACAGTGCAGCTTTCAGCAGGGACTTTATAAGCGGCACCCAAAACAGAGTGATTCATCTAGTAATCTACATGTACATTGTACATTGCATTGTGCTACAATAGCACATTACTAAAATGAATCGCAACTGGGAAGATGTAAGCAGCCACTGAAGTCATTTCTGAGAGCATTTAAATGATTATTTCTGTTGATTAAAAGCATTGGCCTCCTCTAATGCTGTATTATTACACCTTTTTATATAACAAACACTTTCTGTAGTCGTGTTTCCTAAGAAAATAAAGCTTATGTGATTGTGCTCTAGAGAGGCACATCTTTTCCCCTACCTCTCTTTTTCTACTCTGAATGGAGGGGAAATGGCGATATGAGCTTACTATAGCTTTTTTAATACTGAAAACGTTTATGAAGATATGTTTATGTTACATACATTTGGTTCTACTGCACAAAAAAGAACCTGAGTAACTATTCTCAGGAAATAATGCCTTCGTTATTCTCAGCTTATAGATCTACTTATTGCTTGGCAATGAGTTTATAAAGCTGATGCACTTCGTCTATAATGATTTTCTGAATGATGCTATTGTTCGTTAAGTCCCCTTTGTCATATGGCCTCAAAGTAGTCGTCATTTCCCTTCCAACTGCAGGCGTGCTTGGAAATGCTGTGGAGTTAAACTACAGTCAGCGTTGAGAATTTCCTGCGTGAAGGCGTGGTTGCTCACATAGCTATTTACCAGGAATCACAACATTGGCTTTTCATAGAATCTTAAATATTGCCACTATCTTATTAAAAAAATTATGTATTATATCTTTTTATATGCTGAATTTGATAGTGATAAAAAGGCTTGTGTGGAGGCTCTTTTTTGCAGTCTGCTTATGATGAACTGCGCTAAGGGAAGATGTGTTTGTCTCAAAATCAGCGGTCAGCTTTTCTCATGCATCTTCTGTATGGGCCATTTTAGTTCCAGGTAGCTGTGGCTACCCAGGAATGGCCAAATTCTTATTGAATGGAGCTAAAATGGTCCGGCTAAACTCAATGGGGAAAGAGATATTAAAGATAATTAAATAGGAGTTACACATATGGATTAGAAAGAATCAGGAGAGATTGCATGTGTGCATGGCAGGAAATAGCCTTAATGTGGTGCCCAGCTGGGAGGAAAGCTGCAGAGTAAGCGTATAACATTTCGGTTCTCACTTTGTAGAAGCATTTAGAGGCCGTAGTTTCTTGAAAATTTATTAAAGATAATTATTGGTAAAAACTGCTGGTCTGTTCTAGGACAGATCGATGTGGTTGATAATTCAGCGGATTGATTTGTGTGTTTGCAGGACAGTCATTTTTCTTGTGACAAAGCTGCTAGACTCATTTTTTTCTGTGTATTTTCAATGAAAATGAGATCAAATATTATGAAGATTATGAGTGTATTTTTTCAGGCATATAAATGAAAATTTGCTTTAGCATATTTCTGAGTGAATGTATGCTGTATGTGCTTACCTTGTCACTTCAGATGTAAAGTAGTTAGCACCTTCAGTAATTGCATTTGTATTAATGTGCAATGTTATTTCTCAAGGTGGAAAATAGCAGCTCTTCTTCAATGTAAACTCCTTTACGCCGTTTTATACCTCTGTATTGGTCTAATGCTTTTATAAAGCATTAGGAATACCTGGCTAAGTTTGGTAGAACTAATTTCAATTCAGAATTAAGTATTGTCCTCTAAAGTCTGTTAAATTTTGGACTACTTTTGAAATTATTTACATTAAAAGCTCTAGCAAGACTTAAGATTTGTGTTATTCACGTCTCTAATCTAGTAATTAAAAGCACTCAATTCCATCAGTAACATGGTGTGCTATTGAAGGAAGATGCTCATCTGCTTTTTTTGGTAGTGTCATGTTCTCCAGCAGTTAATACTAGCATTACCAAGCTGTAACATGTTTCATATTTTGTCACTTTTGCAATGTGCCTGGAGTAACAATGTTATTGCAGAATATAGACTTTTATTTTAAACTACGGCTTCTAAAATGGAATTTGTGATATTCAAATCCATCTTCCTTTTCTAAATTGTGTTTTGCATGGCCTACTGCTAACTCATTCACTTAGTATTCAGTCCGTTTGTACTGTTATCAGCTGGGAAATGCTTATGTGTAGCCTTTTGTGCTCAAGATAAAAACATCAGCAGATTAAGTTAACACATAACTTCCTTTCTTGGAATTAAAAGTTGTGTGCGGGAAATAGCCTGGGATTTGGTACAGGAAACCCGGCCTGCTTGAGGATTTGTGCTTGATGGCAGACCAAGGGTGTGAGAGGAGATCCAGGGGCTCCCCTTGTCTAGGGCATCTGTGGTAGAGCCTTGTGGCACTGCCCAAAGAAACCTTGTTTGGATGTGTAGGTGAGTGAGCGAAGCTACAGCACGTTATGACCATGGGACACTGTGAAGACATGGTGTGCGAGGCACTGAAGTGTGAAACTGGGGAGGGAAGGGGTAATTAGAAGTTTTGTTCATTCCCCTGTAGGTAAATTCTGCTGTGCATTTATTAATATAATTGATATTATGATACGATATTATCATTTGATAACTCATAATATATTATTAAAATACATAATATTGCAAATACATAGATTTAGCAACATATATAGCAGCTAAGAAAGTTATGTTGAGAATATATTTTAAAAACAAGAGATAAGATTGTCTGGATAGTGCCAACATTTCATTTTTATCTGTTAACTACAAAGTTATGTGACACATCTTGTCCCTGTTTCTCCACTTTTCCGCAACTGGAGAGCAAATTAAGTTCCAAGTAATGTGGGGGGTCTCTTCACTGTGTTTGGCAGAGGGCAGTGAGACACTCGGACTGCTCTGGTAGAGGGGGAAGATGGGGCTGTAAGTGAAATTTGTTGTGTCTTTCACAAGTGATAGGTTTACTCTTTAGGATAGCACATTGCAGAGTTCCAAACCACATTGGTAGACTTGATATGAGCAAGTGGAAGCAAAGACACATAGAAGCAGACTTTTCTTAATTTAAAATTTATGTCCTAATTTGATTTGGGAAAAAAAAGGAATGTTTCCATTTTTTTTTTTCCCCTCTACTCATGCATTTTGTTTTTTAGACCACATAGAACTTGTCTTTGCTAGGTGAACTTCTTATGCAGGATTGATGCCATCAAAAATGACAGAGATTTTCAGAAACAAGAGCTGTGCAGTAAATTTTGCAAAGACTAGAAAGCATTCATGCTCAGTTAACTGGCGAATCAAGAGACTTAAAAAGCAACTAGAAAGAAAACTTTGCTTCCTGTGTAATTTATCTGCACATCAAAAAATGGTCAATTTGTTTTATAGGTTCTCTGAGCTTTTATATTACTTCTTTATTCAGATTCAAAATCAAGCCCATATTATGGCTGGTAGTGGGTCCAGATCAGGATCAGCGAGTGGATTTTCCATGAAATCACAGCTTCAAATCACTGGTAAGTCTTTTGAAACAATATATCATTTTCTAGATAAAAACATAGAAGCAAAATTTTTTTTTTCCTTTTTCCTAATTCAGTAGACATTACTCATATGATGTATTTCAGGAAGTTTGGAGTAGTACAAAACTTGAGACTAGCTGCAAACTAAAAACTGATTCTACCGCTTCATCATGACCTAGCAGAAGCATTGCTGTTTCACTCAGGGTTTTATTTGAAGTACCTTTCTGAAATGACAGATTTTGCTGTGGGAAAGAAAGAAACAATTATTTTAAAATTCTCATCTAAATATGAGAACATAATATAGTATTCTGTTACCAATACTTGACATGACATTGAATCTAACTCTTTTATTTAATAATCAAGCCAAGTGAATCCAAACTGATGTTTATCAAGCTTGACTTCTTGGCTGTCAGTTGTTAGCACATTTCTGTGACCAACATTGTAAAGGAACTTTGATTAAAGTTAATGAGAATATTACTGCAAGTGATCACCTGCAGATTGCGTGGGAATGGATATCCATGGTATACATCTTGCAGTAGCTGCCAACAGAGCAACTGTTCAGAGTTTAGCATCAAGTTTTCTCACTTGTTTTTTACCCAGCAAATATTCCTGATGGATCAAGGTCGAATTCTGAAGCATGGGAATGGGAGGTGTGTGAAAGTATTCCTATCTTTGTTTAGAAGCACCAAGTGTAAATAGGGCACCCTTAGCATGGAATATACACGGATGTATGTGGAAGTTTCACAAACTTTATATCATGAGAAGGAAGAGAGTCACCAAAACCAGGTGGGAGCTTTAAAGCAGGAAGAAGAGTGAAATTAAATAAATTAATTTGTTTAGAACGTCAGTCACAATCCATGACAAAGCGATGTCCTGTGCAAGTAGACTTTCCTGTTTATGTAGAAAGTTCTATAAACACCTCTTCCTCCTCTTTTAGCTTTGCTGTTTTCATTGTAGTTTTAAGTGAGCTTTCAGGTTGTCTGTGCAAATAAGAGCCTTGAAAAGCGGTAGAGCACTACAGAGTTGTACTGTACCAAACCAGGTCTTGATACCTTAGGGGTGTTGAGGCTTGAATGTTTAAATATGTTTAAATTCTGATGATGAGAGGGAGGGCTGTTCAGGAGGACTAACGGCAGCTAATAGAAGAAAATTTCCATAGAGAAAGAAGTTCCCTTGGGAGCAAGTTAGAGCACTTTATGCTAAGCTACTTCTCTAAATCTCTAAAGGAGCATAGCCTATAAAGGGAATCTAGGTAGATTAGCCATATGGGCTCGAATTAGTCTGCTTTTTTATTTTATTTATTTATTTATTCTTAAGCCTGTAGTGCAGCTGAGATAGATGATGAAAATAGAGGATATCAGACTGTCGTTAGTAAGAACAGAATGGAGTTCATTAGCCAAGTAGAAATGGTAATATATTGGTTTTAAGTTCTGTTTTGTGAGCTTAGTGTTGTTGAGGTGTCCAAGGACATTCCTTGCCTGTGAATCAAAGGGACATTGATGGAGGACAGGTGCACCCATAGTGCATCTTCTTTACTTAAATAGAGGCAGTAGCATCACAGCATTTGGCAAGATAGCATCCTCAGGCATTGAGGCTGATATAAAAACAACTACAGAAACAAACAGATAAAAATAAACAGGAGAAGGGTGATGAGTTGTCACTGCCCAGACATTAAATCAATAATATACTGACTAGCATGAGTAAAGCTCTAAAGCATTCCATGTCCTGTCTCCAGGTTTGGCTTAATAGGTAGCTGTTGAAACTCGTACAACAGTTTACCTGTGGCTAGTTTTTCTGGAAGTTTGCTTTCCTATAGAAACCTTAACACAAAATACACAGTGACTTTTAGTTAGTTAGTTTTGGCAGAAGTGGCAGCAGCTGCTCATGACTTTAGTGAGAGGACTAAATCATGTTTTGGGCTTCTTTGCAATTTAGAGTAAAAAAAAGAGGGGTTTTTTGGGCTGCTGGAGATTGCGGAAGATATTTTTGTGTTCAACACACAGGTGCGTTTGTGGATCTTACACTAATAATTCCCATTTACAGTGTATGATCCTCTAGAAGGAATATTGACTGTTTTAGTTTTTTGCGTGAGTGATTGCATTCTATAAAATAGTCTGGAATACAAGAGTCTTTTGTGCATTTCATATATTTATTCTCTTGAGCATTATTGTCAAGTATCATGACCTGGCACTTGAATACTGAAGCATGCAACTGAAAAACATGATTCATAGCTGAAGTCTCATCGAGCCCTTTGTTGTTTTCTTCTCATTAACAGTTATTTCAGCAAAACTAAAAGAAAAAAATAAATGGTTTGGACCTAGCCCTTATGTGGAAGTCTCTGTAGATGGACAGTCAAAGAAGACAGAAAAATGCAACAATACAAATAGTCCAAAGTGGAAGCAGCATCTTACAGTGTAGGTTTGACGGTTTTCCTTTCCGGTTGGATTATTTGAGCTAAATTAATGCTTTATAATTGACATCTTGACAGACTTGAGGTTTTTGTTTGTTTGCTTTCATGTTGTTTTGTCTTACCATTTTTTTTTGTTCTTTTAAGCCGTGTGTTGATGATATGAAGGTATCTCTATAATTTCTAGAGCAAGTGCATTTAAGAAAAGCGTTGAGAAACTGAAAGGAAAGTAAAACTGAACAGTTGAGCTCTTATTTTAGTTATTTGATTTGTAATGGAGTGAAACTGAAACAGGTCTGAAACCTGTTCTCTAAGAACACAATCAAATTGGGATAACATAAAAGTAATACGTGCTGCTCCTGGATATGGCATGGAAAGTTTTTTGAGTCATGTGGTCATGGAAGGTGTGATCTTCTGGTCTCAGAAAATATTTTGCAACAATTCTATTAAAGTATTCTATTAAAAAGTTAAATTATTTTTATATGTTCCTGATTCTTTTTTTGTAGCACAATTTAAATATGTGTCAGCTTATTAGAGGAATAATCAGCTTTTGATACTTTTCTTTTTCTGGACAATCATGAACTGCCTCTTCAGCAGGCAAATTTGTTGTCTTCAGCTGTATGTGAATAATTTGAATGTCAGGATACAAAAACTCTGAACACTTGTGAAATGTGAAGCTTCAAGAAAAAGTATTATTTTTCTTATCTTGGTTACACTTGGTTATTAATTGTGATATTTTTCTTTCATTTAAAGCAAAGTATGCATAATCTTGAAGCTTCTTTTTCTTGTGTATGTGTTTTTTTCTCTCTCTCTGCTCTTAGAATTGTCACTCCTGTGAGTAAATTAAACTTTCGAGTCTGGAGCCATCAGACACTAAAATCTGATGTTCTTCTGGGAAGTGCTGCTCTGGATATTCACGAGACTTTGAAATCCAACAGTATGAAACGTAAGTATAAGATAAAAACACTTGGAGCAGAATTTTTGGACATCTGTAAACCTGAACGGAGTACTGTTTGCGAATCTTTGAAGACTAGTGGGTCATAGAAGTTGCCTTTTGGACTTTCACCATTACGGATTACATTTATGGTCAATACATTTCTCACAATTGTGCTCTGTGTGCATGTATATTTTTCTTAATATTACAATTTGCCATGGTGTTGTTGAAAACGTTGTTTTCATCTAACTAGTATGTGCAATAGTGAAAGCCTAATTGAAAACTGGAATCATAAGAATGCTGATATGTTCATGGTTCCAGACAAGAAAATATATGACTTTTTTTTTTCTGTTCTATATAGTGTTATAAAGATGGATAATAGTGTGTTATTCATCTCAGAACTATTTAACCTTTAGGCAGTGTGTTCCTGTTATGGAGCTTAGAAGGGAAATATAAAATGCTAAACGCCGTTACGGAATTTATGTTACTACAACACAGAACTTTGTGTTGTCATCCCTGTCCTATGAAGCAGTGTTCGCTTCTGGACTCTTAAATGTGTATGTGGTAGTTTTAGCATGTTAGTAGCATTGCTGCAAGCTGTCCTCCTAGCAGTGTTACTCTTGCTGAATCTGGCTGAAAATTACTTGAGTTAACTACGTTGTTCTATATGACACCAGAAATCCTGCTGTAATTCAGTGAAGTTGGTTCAAGCCATTTCAAGAGTAGTTGAATTCTGTTTCTGTTTTACAGTGAAACAGATTCTGTTTCACAGTGACATGGAGTCATCTATCTTACGATTATTTTTGGTCTCAGGATATAAAATCTTTTCATTTTAATTGTAGATCTTGTGATTAGATAAATGTGTAATCTTGTAATCTGAAGATAGAATTGATATCTGCACTGAATGAATTAAAATACGAAATACATTTCTAAACTTTTGAGGACCACTCTTCTATTTGATTCATAAGTATGAGCAGAAGCTTGAGTCTCTAATTGTGTAATTATGTTCCTTTCCTTAGGCAGAAATGAACTTATGCTGTGCTTTTCCACTTTTCATAGAAACAATAACTTTTTACTGATATATAGGATTGATTAATTTTATACAAAACAGAATTTTATTAACATAGAGCTGTTCTGCATTTTTTTTCTTGAATGTTGTGGCCTGTGGTTTTCTTCTTGAATAAAATCTACTTTTTATCATGTTGTAAGATAATTTCCATTTTTTACTGTATATTTTCAGTTGAGCAGGTAGTTGTGACATTGCACCTTGTCGGAGACAGAGAACCAGCAGAAGTGGTAGGAGATTTGTCCGTCTGTCTAGATGGGATGCAAGTAGATCCTGAGCTCCTAACCAATGGTGATGCCTCAAGTGCAAGAAGTGAGTAATATTCAATTCAAGGTTAAAATAGTTTTAATTTCTGGTATACAAAGCTTCTTTTTCTGGAAGCTTTAACTTGAACTCAACTTTAACAATATTTTACTCTGGTAACCCTTGATATATAGTGGTTATTGTAGTAAATGTAACAGAGTTTCCTAATGTGTACTTATTTTACATCTGTGCTTTTATTACATTTGCTTTCTGAAATTCACCTTCTGAGTTGAGAAGAAGGTGCTAGTAAACAGAAGAAGGAATGTGGGGAAAGAATTGAGTAGTGCCCAAGGTTGGGCTCCCCAGTGCAAGAAAGGCCTTAACTTACAAGTGGAAGTTTAGCAGAGGGTTTCTCAACAATCAATGCACTGGAGCATAAGGGGAAGAAATGAAATCTTGCACACGTGCAATGCATTCTTGTTAGACAAGCTAAACTGCTCATAGGCAGCTATGTTGTTTACTCAATAGGCTTTTATATTTTAGATTAAGATATTTCAGTTTCTGGAATTAAAATCACTTCCTTGCATGGTCTATTAACTTCACATTTCCAGAAGCTTTTACATCACCACATTCTTCTCATTGGCTTAGATCTATATGTAGTTCCCGTCAAAAATTGGTAACAGACTTCCTTGGTAATAACATTTGTTTAAATCTGTGGAAGTGAAGTATTTGTGATTTCTAAATGAATGAGCAGTTCAGTACTCCATATTGCAGTATCATGAGTGCTGGCATAAAAGGCAAATATTTGCGAGGTACCTGAATAAGCAACTGCAAAATGTTTGCAGATCTGGGCACAGCTGCTATAATTCTGTTTGGAAAGCAGCCAGGTGCTGCACCTGCTTGAATGCCTTGATGCTAAATAATTTACAGAACAAGGGGAGGGTCCTGCATAGAGAAACCCAAAAAGAAAAGATCTTACAGTTTCTTGCTAGCCAACTTGAGAGAATATTTTAGAGAAGTTGTGGTCATACCTGCTTTCCATGTCTTCATCAAAACAAGGGAAAAAATATGAAAAGTTAGGTCCACTTGAAGAGTGGATAAGACTGGTTTTTTTTGCTACATAAACAGGAAATAATATTACTGAACTGTGTGTGAATATTTGGAGTATTCATATAGTTAAATAATGTCCTATCTTCCATAAGGAGAAAATGTTACTGCTTTTATACTTGACAGCAGCAGTAGTTAGGCGCACACATCGAGTCTTGAAATGACACTATTAAGAAGTAGCATGTGGTAGCTCGTTGCTGTTTGAAAGAAGTCTGGGCATAAAAGGGTTTTTTTTAACTTTAAAATCATTCAGAGTGATGCTTATACTTTTATTGTCTTTCTCTTTCTGGTATTTAAGGTCCTACACAGAATGATACCTCCAGAGCAAAGAATGATGCACGGTAAGACTTTTTTTCTTCTTTTTGTTGTGCTGAGAGGAGGAAAATAATAAGAAAAATCTGAGTGTGACCTGCAAAGGGATCTTTTAAGATCCAAGCAGATTCTTAAGCAAGAGGTGATTTTCTGTAGCTGAAGTGGTGCATATTCTGCTGTCTCGATTATGAGGATGGCAATTTATGTTAAGAGTTCTAAGAACTGTGAAACCAGTGCCACAATATTTTGCTTAGTAAATGTGTCTTGAACAGAATTGAAACAAGTCTGATATTAAGTTGAATCTCATATATTAATTTGTCTTTATAGTTCAAAAAATGTGAATCATTTCACATGCATTTTTCTTAGATTTATAGTTCTGAAAAAAATCTGTGGTTTTTTTCAGTATCACAGGCAAATTCTTGGCTGTCTGCATGATGAGAAATTGTTCAGAGTAGAGATGAAGTGTGTGCAGACTGAAAGTGGGGCCACACTCCATGATACATTATTCTTCAGTGAGCTCAGAGCCACTTTGGATAGGTTTCCAGTGCCATAAGTATCTTAACAATCTGTACAATGCACTACACTTTTGGAGGATGTCTGGAGCAGCTGAGCTAGATTTCACCATTCTTTTTTACCTCATGAATGTAACTGCTTAGCTATGAAGTCTGGAGTCTTCCCGTGACAGTTTTATTTTTGGTCTTTCTTTTCACCCTTTGAAGAATGTTTTCCACGCTTGGACATTCAGAATGTGTGTGTATTTGGGTAATATTAACTGCACAGTTTTCATCCCAACCAGTGGAGATCTTGATGTTCATTAAAGGTCCATTTTGAGCATCCTTTGTATGGTCATGTCCATGATCTGAGCCTGGAGTGTATCTAGCAGTGCTTGCTTTTGTGTGTACAAAAATGGCTTGAGGTGGATCAATGTATCTTAAAGTGACAGGTCAAATCTGTGAAAGATAAAAGATTTAGCTTTTGACTGAATGTTCAGGTAACAGTATTGAGCTTTTTGCAACTATGGAAAACTAGGTTATAGTTCCTATACACTTTAGATCACTGATGACTAGGACATACTTGCACAGTCATTTAGTTTTACATTTCTTCTGCGTTGCTGTGTCATGGTATAAGTTATCATGTGCCCAATACGAGAGGTAGAACAGAGGTATGTTTGACATTTTGTTATTGAGGTCATTATTGAGATCCAGCTATGTTATACCCTGTACACTATATATACAACTATGTTATACCTGGTTTTACTTGATCTCTGATGATTTAAATTACATTTACCTACATGCATTTTTTTTTTTTCACATTTAAAAGTATGTGTTATACAGATGTTAGTGGCACTGTCCTGAAACTGTAAATTACAGTTTTATTACTAAGGTCTTGTGCATCTGAGCTGTCAATCCACTACAATTTTTATTTGATAGTCTTTTTACTTTACTGAACATACTGATTTTGAAAAGAAAATGCTTTGGCGATAAGGATTCAGATCACTGCAATTACTTAGGAGCTTTGAATACATCAGAATACTAAATAGCTAAGCGTAACCTAGCAGTACAAGGTGGCTGAAAACTGTTATTTAAGGTTTCTGAGGGCTGAAAAAGGCTGAGGATAGTAATTCACCCAACAACTTGCTAAAAAGTTTAACACTCGGGTCTGAAATTCTCTATTACCCTGCTTCAGACTGATCAGTTTTGAAACAAGGTGTGGTCACTTCCACACTTCAGGGGAAAGTTTGTGATTCTTACTGAAATCTCCTAAAATTTTTGAGTATACTGTTTGCTTTGAACCCTGCAAGGCAAATGCATAATTCCCAAGTCTTAGTCAGCTTCTGGTCTCATTAGAACAGGCTGAATTCATGGGAGGGAATAGCTGCTAAATCAAAAGGGTAGGTGAACAGGGAAATAAAAAAGGAGTTTTCAGCAAAAGATGTTAGTAAAATACCTTATACAGCTTTGAAGTTGAACTCTTACTATGTTTATACAAATATATCAAGAGCTGGATTTTCATGATCTGTAATGAATGCAAGAATCTCACCTTGTTGCATTCGGGTCTTCCATAAAATTGAATGTCTTTCATAACTTACAATAGTTTTCTCTTCTGTCTTTTCTTGCAAAGAACTAACTCAAATGGCCTGGAAGGCTGTGAAGATGCAACTTCCAATGAAAACAAGACTGTTAATGGTAGTGATTCTCCGTTACTCACAAATGGGAGCCATAAACCTTCCAGACCTCCCAGGCCTTCTAGACCACCTCCACCCACACCCCGCAGACCCACTTCAGTAGCTGGTACGTACTCTAGTGCTGGGCATTCATTTCAGAGCTACTTTTATGCTACACACTATTTGAATGAACAAAGGCCAGTTCTGGCACTGGTGCATTTTTCCAAGCAAATTTCTCTTGGGCAACTGATTCCAAAATGATTGCCTTCAATATATGCTGTTTAATCATTGTTTCTGTCATTAAAAATGTCTTGCTTCAGTGTCTGTTAAAGAGTGATTGCAGTGATACTGCTAAATATAGTGGAGCTGGTCCAAAAGAGAGTGCGACCACCGCACTAACCCATTGAATTTGATGATACTTCTGTCAGAAATACCAGAGTGGGGCAGTTGATGGAAATTTTTGGATTAAAATGTTTCTGTAAAGAAAGACAAGATTTCTTTTGAGTTTTTGTGTAAGGTACAAAATCTGTGGCTCTGTGTGTGCACACTGAAACACCACTACTCCCATCCTCGTGCTCTCTCGTGTCACAGGAAGTGCCAATGGTCCCTCACCCACGTCCACAGAAAACGAAGGGGCCGGCGCGGGGCCGCTGCCGGGCACGGCTGCCAGCACCTCCTCAGAGCAGAGTCCAGAGGGGGCAGCAGCTGGGACATCAGCCCCTGCAGCTGCAGCCCTGGCCACTCCTCCAGTGTCAAGACAAGTCCAGCCCGTAAATCCTCCACCTCAGACGCTCGCTACAGTCAGCCAAGGTCCTCTTCCACCTGGGTAGGAGTTCGGTTATTTTTTTATGGTGACATCTTTCGTTTGATTGCGGGACTTTAGAGCAGGGTCGAGAGAGGTTAGATTTTTGTTGTTTCTTCTTTTTGTTGTAATATAGGGTAGGTATTACAACTCAAAACATTTTTAACATCTAGCTTTTACTACTCTAACAAATATCCTTGCGGTGTTTAATTGGAAGATTTTTGTAATTTTGATATGGTAGGAAAACAAAGAATTCTCAATATGAATGGTATAATTAGTGAAAAGTTATCTGCCTTAATTTGCTAGCAGTTGAAGCAGTGCATAGGAGAAGTTTGACTTAACTCGCAGGGTAATTCTGAAGTACAAAAGCAGTCTCGAAAAAATCGCATGTCATTTTCTGATTTTGATTTTTATAGAAACAGCAAATAAATAATTTTTTTCCCCACGCTATGTTTGATGCTAAATGCTGCATATACAGAAAATATATTATCAGTGCTGATATGAGGAATTCTGCATATACATGGCCTGTGCAAATGTTGCATATTTGGGAGAATAAATTAAATGAATGATACTATTTTAAAATGAGATTATACTCCACAGATTACACTGTTTTGATATTCAATACAAAACATTGTTTTTATTGCTTTCTAACATAGTATGCATAGGCATGATATTTATCTTCAATTTTCTGTAACATTTTATTCTTTGCCAATCTGAAATATAATTACTGTTAATTTGGACATCGTACCACTCCATACTGTACAGCATTTTGGTGCAGCTCATGAACCAAATATTAGTTACAAGTGTGTTACTTGCAGCTTGCTTTTATAAAATACTTATTTCTAATGTTTCTCACAGTTGTGCAGACGAACAATTTTATATGGTTAAAAATTAAATTATCATTTTATTTTTAGTTGGGAGCAAAGAGTAGATCAACATGGTCGAGTATACTATGTAGATCATGTTGAAAAAAGAACAACGTGGGATCGTCCAGAGCCTCTTCCTCCAGGGTGAGTCAGGAAAAAGTCGTCTGATCATCTAGGATATTTCTGGACTGTATTTATCTGAAGTTAATTGACCATTTACTAAAGCTAGCAAGCATATTTGTAAGTAGTAATGTGAATGTCGTTCAAACAGTTACTCCAGGGTGTCTCTGATGAGTTCTGCAATAATAGTGCATAGTAAGAGAAGGTGGAGAATGTCACCAATAACAGGATTGGAATGTAACTTTACTGTCAAATATTAGACGAGTATTGAGACACTGATCCAAGTTAAAGAAAGTAGGTGACCCCAACTCTAAAATAGAACCAAAACTATAGAAAGGTATTTTAAGATTAATCAAACTATTGTCTTTGAGCGAGAATATTTTTGGCTACACCTTTATCTTGAGTTTATTCTTTCCAGTCCTTTGGTCTTGTCTTAGGATTCCCAGCTGCTAATTTACTGGGCTTTTATGAAACTGCTTTGGTTATTAGTCTTTTCCAGCTGTCTGTATAATAACAGTTGATCATGTTAGTCATTATTGAAGCCCGTGTTCACTTTTTTCCTATATTTCTTATTTTTGCTATTTTTCATGTTTTTTCAAAACCAAAGGAAAGCATACCAATTGTACTAATATACTTTTTTCATCCTCAAGCCATTAATACTTTAGGCATTACAGTTTCCAAAGTAGAAACATGCAGAACAGTAAGGAGAACTTGATTTTAAAAAGCAAATCAAGCCTGCGAAAAGTCCCACAAACCCCAGCTTTTGTACTCAATTGATCTTAAACTTTGTGATAGATTGGGCTATCATATTAATGAAATTCTTAGGGTTTTCACTCAAAATTTGTAAGTAATTTATATGAACTGAAAACAACTCCCTTTCCCCACCACCACCAAAAAGGGGGGGAAAAAAACACATAAGAGCCATCCCTTGTTCATGCTAAAGCGGGCTGAAGTTGTGTCAGGAAGGGCATAAGGGAATCGTGCTGGCCAACATGTCAGGAGATTTTACATTTTTTTGGGAGAAACATTATCTTCAGGGTTCAGGAAGGATAAATGCAATAACGACTGTGCTCTAATGACAGTGGCTTATGTAGTACTTGAAAAGTCAGTTTACTCTGAAACTGTTTTAAAAGAACTGAAAGCACAGTAAATGAGTGAGTCTGGTGTGATATACCATAAAACAGAGTAAAAGTCATTCTCTTTGCAATTTTAATAGATGGTATATAGAGAAAAAAAATTGCTGATGACCCCATATGTTTATATCCAGTTCCAAATATGCTCTCTTTGCTTTGCAATTAGACTGATCCTAAAAGTACTTTTTACCCCTTAAAATTACTCTGTGTTATTGAGAATTGTTGCTTGTGTTTTTTTAAAAGCTGGGAACGACGCGTTGACAACATGGGGAGAATTTATTATGTTGACCACTTCACTAGAACCACGACATGGCAGAGACCAACGTTAGAATCTGTCCGGAATTACGAGCAGTGGCAGCTTCAGCGCAGTCAGCTCCAAGGAGCCATGCAGCAATTTAATCAAAGATTTATATATGGGGTAAGGAATGTAATGCTGAACCTGAAAGAAATGTCTTTTCCAGATTTCCAATCTATTGGATCATAATTTTCCTCTCTCTCCTGCATTTATGTTTTTTTTTTGGGGGGAATGCTTGTGGTAAACTTTACCCAGTTAAGGTATCAGACTTGAACAGCATGTCTTATTCTTGGTATTGATTGATATGTGTATATATATATATATATATACACATATCAATGTATATATATATATATACACACATATCAATGTATATACAATCATATATATATATATCTCTCATAAATATATGATATATTGTACCTCTGTGTGTTGTTTCTTCCTGCCATACAGTTGGTGACTTTAGCTTGTGGCCTTGCAACAACTGCAGGCAACACATGCAGTGTGATGGTTTTTATCCATCAGCTGAATATAACTGCTGTGAAGTTTCTTTGCTGAAATTTATGTTCAATATGGACAGAAGCCAATGATTCAAAACAACTTCAGCTTAGTAATAAGCTTGTTTATTTATATCTTGCATTGGTTTGGCCAAAGACCAGGAAGGAAAGGTAGCTCAGAGGGGGAAAAAAAAATCCTGCTTAGGTAAAATGCAATATGCACAGTTAATGTTGTGAAAGCAAGGAAATTTAAAATAACCACCCCAGAATTTCAAATCCACTCTTTATCTTTCTTGAATAGTAAAATCTATAGATAGCTTAAAAAAAAAAGCTACAAGTTTATCAAGAATGCTGTAGGTTCTAAATTATGATTTCTAAATAGAGTAAAACCGTACCTCATGTATGGTAATATGAAGAACAATAGAGAGAATAACCTGGAGAAGACTGAAGGGAGATCTTAATATGAGCTAATATATGAAGGTGATGTGTGCACAGGTGGTTTTCAGTGGTGCCTGGTGACAGGGCCAGAATCACCGGGCACAATCTGAGACACAGGTAGTTCTGTGTGTATGTTAGAAACAAGCTTTTTACTGTGATGGGTCAGAACTCTGGAACAGGACACCCAGAGAGGCTGTGGAGTCTCCATCCTTGGAAATGGTCAGAAAGCATCTAGACATTATCTTGGCCAACCTACTGTAGGTGACCCTGCTTGAAGAGAGGATCACTGATTGCTAAATATCCCTTCAAACTTGTGATTCTCAGATTTTCTTTCTCATTGTTTTGTGTGCCACTGTATTGCTTTGTAGTCAATTGCAGGCAGGTGCACACAGACTACTTGTTTTCATGGCATTGAAGTTAATTAACCATGTCAAGTGCTATAAAATTAAACAGAAGAGCTTTCAGTCTTTCGTATAAAGAAGTAGCCCTCCCCACTTCCTAAAACAAAACAAAAACTCCAAAACAGTTTGTAACAAACTTAGGGACTCTCTGTGGAGACAGATGGAAAAATAAAAAGGCTTTCAGTATCTTTTCTGTATGTAGCATTAACAAAAATGCATTTACTTTAATAATTTACGGTGGCTACAGTTAGAACATCTGGAAAGAAAATGGATAATGGCTAGTCATTAATGCACCATTTATTTATGTGACTTGCAGAACCAGGACTTTTCTTCCATGCAGAACAAAGAGTTTGATCCTCTTGGCCCTCTGCCTCATGGATGGGGTAAGACTGACTGAAATAGCGTTTTGTAATGTAATTTAGTTAAACTTTAAAATATATATCTGCCTAATTTTGTTGGCTCTTTTAGTTAGTTTTTATGTATGTGAAAATCCTTATTTAAACTCAAATCTAATCAAATGTGCTGTTAAATTACCAACTCTAGACATGGATGTGTGATTCCAAAATAGTTTTACAAGAATAAAGTATACTGTTATACTTCCAGAAACTTCAGTGTTGTATGACTTCTTTCATACCCGCTCTCTCCCTGTTATATAGTAAATTCTTGAAGCTTTATTGGTCTGAAAGTTCTTTTGCAAACCTGTTAGCAGTAGACCAATAAATCTAATGAAGATAAATCTCCCATGTTGACCTTTTCTTCATGCAGATATGGATATAAGGATATAAGGAACTTATCCATGAACACTTTAGCACAGCTTTTCATTCAGGATAGATGATTGTGAAGTTTCATATAGTTATTAGCGGTCAGTACTATTAAGATATATTCCTGTTGCTGAATAGACTACTAGGGGAATGAAAAGATGTTGAGTCAAGCTAGGTGCAGAGAAACTCTAGCACAGTAGAAGCTGATGCATGGGCTATTGATTTTTTTTTTCACTTTTAAAACATTGTAGTCTGAGCAATGCATTAAGCAGATATTGAAATATTTTGAATTTTTTTCTTCTTTTCAGAAAAGAGAACGGACAGCAATGGCAGAGTGTATTTTGTGAATCACAACACACGTATTACCCAGTGGGAAGATCCTAGGAGTCAGGGGTAAGAAACTGGTTACAGTTTCATGTAGATCTAAAATGACAGTCTGTCAAATGACAGTGAGAACTGGGAGACATGGCTTTCAACTGAAATATGGGTTGTCCTAAATAGTCTTTTCAGACAGTGTCCCTTAAAATATGTAAAGAAGTACAAGATAAAATGGAAACTGTCCAAATGTTGTTTGCTAATAGCATGCTAATAGCACAGTTATCAAGAATGTCTTGGTAAACTGCAATATGTTATTATTTATTAGACCGGCAGTAACTAAGAGACAGAAAGTAGATGAACTCCCAAAAACTTCTGTATTTTCTCCAGTTTCACACCCTCCTCAACTCTTTCTCTTCTTTGCCACCTTCTGCCAAACCTCAGGCTTTAGATTAAGATGGGCAGAAGAGAAAATTCAAGCATTACTGAAAGAGATGGAGTACTGCTTTAGTTCAGGGCTCAGTTACTATGACTCTTCAAAGTGGGGGGCATTGTCAAGGATTTGGAGATGTTCTATACCATCTCCTCTATACTTGAGTTGAACATTTCCGTTTGGTGAAAAAACATCATCTGTCCCCAAAGGAAAGAAATAAGAGGAGAAGGAATAGAATGACCTACTGTATGGGCAGGGCCTATTGGCCTTAAACAAAAGCTGACAGCTTTTCCATCTATCGCATCTGCAGCAGCTGGATTTGTAGTAACAGCCCAACAAACAAGATTCTGACTTTGCAGTTGGAAATATGGTCCTATCATGTGGTTTTATGGAAGGCAGTATAGTCTGAGACTGCTGTGGTAAAAGGGTACTGCTCAGGTCTTCCAGGGGTATTGACATCCATTTATTATTATACCAAACTTGAATTGGAATTTATCAGTATTTGTATTTTCTTGATACTGTTTTATTTTGGTCACCCTGCTGACCAGTGATCGTATGTGAGGTACCAAAAGTTCATTGAAATGGTGTCAGTTTTAGAACAAGAATCTGATAACTAGAAGATAAAATGTGATTACTTAAGTAGAGGAAATATCCACAACATTTAGATTCTTTTTTTCCCCAATTTTTTTTGTTGCTATTACAGATAAGCTAATGCTTATTTAAACAAGCATTTTCAACTTACTGGTAGTTGACATAAATATTTAAGATGAAAACAAGCAGCATAAATGTTGAGTAGAAAGTTTCTCAATGTGTTGTTTTTCAGATTTACTGTCTGAAGTTTTTCAGATTTGCTATCTGCAAAATTAACATTAATTAAATGTGTTAACATTAAGTTAAATGTGTTCAGTTGATCAGTAACTTTATATTTTCTTGTATACACAGTCAATTAAATGAAAAACCCTTACCTGAAGGTTGGGAAATGCGATTTACTGTAGATGGTATTCCATATTTTGTTGATCACAATAGAAGAACCACCACATACATAGATCCCCGCACGGGCAAGTCTGCTCTGTAAGTGTTTTTTGTATTAGGCTTTTAAAAGTAAAGTTTAAGTTTAACAGGCATCTTTTTTCTTTCTTTGTATGTTTTTTGCACAGGGTTTGCAAGTAGCAAAGCTGTCTTGTTTTCTAGCTTTTCTTCCACTGAGAATTGTCCCTGCAGAAGGCAATTCTGAGTGGTTCAGAATCCATCTTGCCAAATACTAGGTCACATTTGGGAATCTTGAGGGGGTCTGTCAGTACTTCTGATGACAAGGTTCCTTCCTTCCTTCTAGTTACTGTTCTGCCTTTTAGTTGTACACTCGACCCTTTATTTCCTGCATACTTAGGAGCAAAGATGGAGTCAAAACTAGAATTTAATTGCCAACTTAAATGGAGTTGTTAATTGCCCACCCTAATTGTTAGAATTCTTTTGCTTGCACTTAATAATCAGGTACTATTAATAAATACTGCATATGTGCCTCAAAATATTAAAAATAAGGGGTTTCTTAGTTAAACAAGAAAAGTGCACCCTCAGCATCAAAAAATATGATGGCATAAGAATCTTCCAACTAGATAAATAGGCAGCTGACTAAACCACCTGACTACATAACTGATAAAAGTACAGACTTTTTTCACAAATTACCAGAACACTCAAATTCATTTTTCTCCTTTTGGTTTCAGAGACAACGGACCCCAGATAGCCTATGTGCGAGATTTCAAGGCAAAGTTTCAGTACTTCCGGTTCTGGTGTCAGGTACGGGAGTATTTCTTGGAAATATTGGTTGTTATTTGTTTATTTTCAAGTAAAATACCTTTCAAGCAAGGTTAAATGTGAGCTAAATTAAGAAATGCTGAATACAGGCCTTATGCAAACTAATGGAATATTCACAGCTACATAAGCTGAGGACTTTTTAAGCCTTTTAGAATCAAAGTAGCTATCAATTTACATTGGTTTTAAAAAGTGATGAACTTCAGATGAGATTTTTTTTCTGCTTTTAGTAGAGACATGGAAGTAATTATTAAATATTTAGTACAACATCTACTTTCTGCTCAAATACATTCTTCCAGAAAAAAATGCAGGGCACTTGATAAAGAAAATTTGTGTCAAATTGTCAAAGAATATACTGTGTTACAGGCTAGCATATTCTAATGTAACTTCAACCTACTCAACTTGAACTTATACGAACTTCAACTTTATTCTTTCTATTTTACATGTATCACAGTAAATAACTTGGTGCTTAGGAAAAACTACTGGGATTAAACATTACAGTTTTCAAGAATCAATTAACTGTCCTTCAAAAAATAACAGAGAGACTAGCCTACCTGATTTTTCACTTTGAATTTTGTGCAGAATAACCTAAATTCTCTTTTTTTTTTGTTGTTTTTGAGATAAAGCTTTGCTGACTTAAAATGTGATTTTGATCTTAATGCTTCTATATGTTTTGCAAGAATAAAGTATTTAAACCTGTTCAAATGTGAGAAGATCCTATATCCCTCACTTCAAGTTCTTAGAATAAGTAAAAATTGAGAATATTATCATTATCAGTTTTATGTGGATTAGTGAAATTCACATGTACCTGTTAAAAGAATATGTACAGTCATAACATAGTATTAGAAATTTTAGGTGATTGTATGTTTCACCTCTGAAAAATATTTCATTTCAGCAACTAGCCATGCCGCAACACATAAAGATTACAGTGAGCAGAAAAACATTGTTTGAGGACTCATTTCAGCAGGTATTTCATGAAAACGTATTTTAGTACTGGTTTTGCAAAGTTGGATTGGTGAGCTTCATAGTCAGGTGTCATTCTTGATACTTCACCATCTCGCTAATACTTTTAAAGTGATAGAAAAAGAATTACTACTTAAAATAGTGTGTTTAGGAAAATGTTGAGATCTGATTTTTTTGGTGATGTTATATTTAGAGTATTAGCAACATTCTTAACAGTGTCAGTAGAGCTAAACTAGAATTAAAAATTATAGTTCTACATTTTTGAAGGACTTTTTCATATGTGTGGATTTTTTTTTTTTTTTTGAATTTTCATTGTGAAAATAAATCACTCCTGCTTTGTTAAGTAGAAGCAGAAAGCTCTTGTCTGTCTGACAAGATACATTGAAAAGAGATTAGAAATGCGAGGAAAACAATATTAGATTCCTCTAGCCCCTCTGCATTTTTCTGATTTAGAAATCACTTAAGAAAATGCAGATCTTACCTAAGAAGACAGGACCTTTCGGCATCTTTTGTCTTTGCCGCCAATAGCTTTATTAATCTTGTTATATGTCTTGGGCTTTGTGTCTTAGAAATTATCATTGATGTGTCAAGCCAGGAAGTTCATACACACAGAGTAACACGTTAACTTAATATCTTAACTTAATATCTTCTTGTTCAAATTGCTGTAAACTAGCTTAGCAGAAGCAATAAATACTAGTGCAGTAGGCTATAGTTGTCTTTTAGAGCACTAATGTCTGCAAATAAAAGGGTTTAAAGTGGACAAAGTAAATCCTGTAATGGAAAGTTGGCTGCAGCCTTAATTCCTAAATTTGCACTTTGTCCTCTTACAATAATTGCAAAGGTAATGTGATCATATTGTACTGCCAAGAATGAAAAGAGATGTGTAATCATGTAAATATCATCAAACCTAGATTTACTTTAGAAAACAGGGTATCTCATCAGTAATTTAGATGATAAAATCACAAAGATCTGAGCTATTTATATTATTATTATTCATTTAACATTTGCAACTATTTCTGTCAGAAATATAAATTTATTATAATAATTTCTGGACATGTAGGAGAGACTTTAAAATACAGATTTTTTTTCAAAATTCTTTCTGTCTCATTGCAAACAAAAGCTTAGTACTTTTATGGGAAATCAAAGCCCTGTTTTGCCATGACAACCTCTGACGCTTGATCAAATCAACAAATTAGGTTATTTGCTTTAGCAGCTATGATCCTTGCTGGTGCAGAACTAACAGCCATCCTCCTTTTTAGGGAGCAAAGCCGTAAAATGAGAAAAAAAAAATCTGTTATATGTGTTTATTATCGTGAGGTTTTTTTCTTTTTGTTTTAATTTGATTCCTTTGCTTCTCTACCTTCATTAAGTGTAACTAATACTCTATTCAGAATATTATTCTAGAAAGGCTAGACTTGCTCTCTGTAAGTCTCTGATTTATTGGTGAAGTTTTTGTTATATACTTATAGATAGGCTGCTGACCTAAATATGTCAGTCTGTCATTTCAGAATTACTCTCTTTTCCTTCTTTCAGTTGTCACATCTACTAGCACGAAAGGGGTTAGCACTAACCCCTTATATTCCATATGATGTTCTAATGTACTGTATGCTATATTGTTTGATAATAAATAGTAGTAAATCTAACCTATACTGATAACTATTTTCTAAATATAAATTGATTGTTTTTCTTTTACTAAGATAATGAGCTTCAGCCCTCAGGATCTGCGGAGACGTTTGTGGGTTATTTTCCCTGGAGAAGAAGGCTTAGATTATGGAGGTGTTGCAAGGTAAATGTAATTGGAATGGCAAAAAAAAGGGTTTTTTTTCTGCAAATTGCTTGAGTGAAAACTCCGAAGGAGATGCATAGACTGCAGTGCTTTAAAAATATTAGTGAAGCTTGTATTTCATTGCTTAGAGTATCAGTGCATCTCTTCAAATGGTTTTGTACATTTTTAAGTCGCATAAGGAATTAATTGAGTGTCTCAATTAGACATTCAATTCTGTCTTAGAGAAGAAAAGAAGCAGAGTTTACAGAGCTAGAGCAAGCCTTTGGCAAAGCCATTAATGTAAAAGTAAAGGTTACTGAAAGTGAATAGAAATCCCCTTTCAAGTCAGAAGTCTTTACTGGAATGTAACTGAGAAGTATTAATTATCATTCCCTAAAACTGTAAGTTTACATCCATTCTAATCTCTTAACAGAACTAGTCTAGTGTGCCCATTAAGATAAGGGTGTCTTTTCCATACCATTCATAGTTGTGTAAGCTTGTAATTTTGCATAATAATTACTAAATTGCATTAGAGTTTGGCCTAGCCCTACCCTTTGGAAAGAAATCAGGTTCACTGCCTTTGTATGAGCAAGTTCCTAAGACAGTTTTCGGCAGATGAGTTAACTAAAACAATTTTTGAATGCAATTGAAATGTCTTTATTTCTGCTTTTATGATTTCAGGGAATGGTTCTTTCTCTTGTCCCATGAAGTTTTGAACCCAATGTATTGCCTGTTTGAATATGCAGGGAAGGATAACTACTGCTTACAGATAAACCCAGCTTCTTACATTAATCCTGACCACCTGAAATACTTCCGTTTTATTGGAAGATTCATTGCCATGGTAAGTTCAAAAGTAGAAATAGTTATCTCTTGTTATTCTTCTATGGATAAATATTGTAGCATTAGATGAATAATTATTTGATCTTTGAGCTGGAACTATTATCAGGTGTTTGCATATATCTGCCATTGGTATGAATGATTTAAACATATTAGCAGTTATGATACTCTAGATGCTTTAATTCTTTGGCTGTCAAATGTCATTGGTACAGAGTACAAAATGTTGTCATATTAGGTATTCAGTCTTCCTTTACATTATTTTGTCTGTTTTCATGTTCTTCAGGCTTTGTTCCATGGGAAATTCATTGACACCGGTTTCTCTCTGCCATTCTATAAACGTATCCTAAACAAGCCAGTAGGACTCAAGGATTTAGAATCTGTTGACCCGGAGTTTTACAACTCTCTCATCTGGGTAAAGTGAGTTTGATTTGATTTTGTTCTTGCATAGCAATAAAATGATGTTGATTTTTCACTTATACCAGGGAATGGTAGATTTATCGTCTAAAGCCCACTGAGCAGTAGAATATATCAGTTACAGAAAAGTACTGGAAGTGCCTTTCTGGTTCACTGAATATTCCGTGCAGAGTCTCACATTCCATTTTCACTGCTTTTTGAGTTCTAGGTAGCAGTAATTCAGATGTGGTAGTCTCACAAATACTTGCAGGCTCTTCCAGTATTGCTGCAGTGTCATATTTAATCTGTGCATGGTTCTTTTGGATAATACATTATTTATGATGGCTCAGAAAAGAGCACAGAGGCTTTTAGAAATCAATATTTGGCTCCCTGAAATCAGAAATATTTGATTGACTGAAATCAGAAAACTGAGAACTTACCTGTCAAGTAACAGTTATTGTATCTGCAGTCTGTAAATTAAGGTTTCCAATGATAGAGCTGTGGTGGCTACATGTGCTTCTGTTAATCCACACATAGTAGGGTTTTTTTGTATTTCAGTTTTTCTTTTGATCGACAGAGAAAACGACTTTTGGGAAGCTTAAGACAGTAGGAAGAACTTTTCAAAGACTGTCTCTAGAGCAGATATGACCCATATTATCAACCAGAATTTCTGTAGTGATACAGAGTTCTTCTAAGCTGGAGTCCAAGAAGGCTATACTGCTTTGAAAAAAACCCCAAACACTCAATGATATGAACTTTCTGGAGAACAGACTTCAGACCTCTGAGGTGTAAACATGGCTGTCTAAGCCAAGAAATGGAAATTTCAAGTTTGGCATAGAGGAATCTGTCTGTTAGCAATGCCAATGGAGTTATGCGATGAAGTTCTGAAGTACCATCACATGACAGTGCTAGATAAACCACAGTGGTGTTGTATTCAAGACTACCTTTTCTGTATTATGGTACAGGAAAACTGTCTTATTTTTTCAGTCTCTCTTTGAGAAAATGTTCATGAGCACCACTGCAGAGGTGGGTGATGCTTCACACTGCAGAAGCACACATCAACATATACATTATATTGTTATACCTGTTACTCTGCAAGTTATTAAACCTTATAGAGACAGTAAAGTTTATTAAAGCAGCATCTATTCATTGCATGTTAGCAAAATTCTCTTCCTATATTATGTCCTCAAGTAATAGAATTCCTTTTCAGCAGGAGAGGAAATATGTACATGTTGTTAATTTAGGAGGTTAGGAACATTTTAGAATATGCTCGCTAGATAGGTCCATAGATATGTGAGAATTGAAGATAATTCATTAGCATGTAAGTTAGTTACTTCTGGCTTGATATTACCTGAAAATGAAAAAGGCACCTTCACTTAGCGAAGTCTTTGTTACCATTTACAAGAAGCAACTGTGCCATTAAATGTGCAAAAATGTTATTCCCTTCAAAAGTTTCTGTACTGCTTTGGGCTATTCGATAGAGTTAGCAAGGTAATATGTCAGCCTTAGTGAATGACTAATTTTTTGGTACTACTAATAAAAAAATGTTGACCAACATGTCAATTCATGTATTTTCATACCATGAGTGAAATGAAGTCATTATATCTTGCAAAACCACCTTTATTTTTTTTAAGTTGTGTTTCCTTAACTTAATTTGTGAACTCTGATCCTGTTTTCTTTGTTTTGTTTGGGTTAAATATCCATCTCCTTTACTGAGTGTAAGGTCTCTGTCTAGTATTTACAGGATCTCTTTTTTTTTTTACAGAGAGAATGACATTGAAGAATGTGGCTTGGAAATGTTTTTCTCAGTTGATAAAGAAATTCTAGGTGAAATCAAAAGCCATGATTTGAAACCAAATGGTAGCAACATTCTAGTCACAGAAGAAAACAAAGAAGAATATATTAGGTAAGAAAAAGTGAAAATTTAAAAATACTTTTTTATACCGTTTTCTTTTGTTCTAGCAAGAAAAGATTGTCCACCTATGTAATAACGTGAAGCATCTTTGAAAACTTGCTTATGAGTAATGGTTGATGTTGACAAGTGTTAGTTACTTAAATGTCATATTTGAAATAAAAATCCGTGCTAAGTACGAAGTTGAGCAAGTGATTTTCTTTTCTCCTCTGAAGATTAGCAGAATATCACAATGAAAAATTTGTATGTCGGGTCTTTCAGCAAATCACTGCATGCATTTATTATTTGAATTACACTAATTCAGCACCTACTCCTACTCTAGTGATACATTTTTGTTTCAAACTGAGCATTTTTAGATGCATTCCTGATAATTATTAGTTTTTAAAGGTATTCAGAATCACTTACTGGCTTTATTTGAACTGGCCTTATAGTACATTTAGAGCTTGGCATTTCAAAAAGCACCATGTTAGGAATGATGAGATAACCTGTATTGTCATAAGCTAAGTATTATGATTGTAGTATGGAAAGGATTTCAGGCACTAGATTAGGAGGAAAGGATCTTTCGCAAAGGATGTTTTAAAAAACGACGATGGGAACAATGAGCTGGTTTGTTTTGAGATATCCCTTCCTTAATGTACATAAGCTCTATTTTAAGATGTGATCCTTAACATATAAGCTTAGGTCAAGAATGTGCTTGCCAAAGGAAAACACATACTGCATGTACAAAATAAGCTGGGTGTCACTGGAATATTCCTCTCTCTCTTACGGTTTTGATGAAGTCTGCTTTTCCATGTGGAGATATAAGGGAGGAGGGAGTGGATTTTGGTTTTGTCGCATGAGTAATCTGTGATGACATTTCAGTGCTTCACAGAAAAGGTAACGTGTGCAGAAGAAACATACTGCAATTTTGCAAAATGTTTGTGCTGGAATTGAAAATGGGGAGGATATGCAGAAAACCATTCTCTCCTAGTTTCCCGGAACCCAGGGAGAGCTCGGATTCCAACTTCGCTCATACTCTTCTGTGCTCTGGGTCCTGCTTTAAGTCCCAAAAGTTTCTAGGATTGATATCAGAAAATAGCGCTCTCTCCTTTAGACTCCCATTCTCCTGACAGGTTAGGCTTGAATTCAGCATAATATCTGCTTCTCCCTGGGTTCAGGTTCTTCGGGTCTCCTGCCTGCTTTTCACCCTTTTATTAATGGAGAGTGGAGTTTCTGCCACAGAGCAAAGTTTCATGATTAACAGAAACAAATATGGAACTTTCCAAATGGACATAGTCGTTTCTTGGTAAGCTAGCAGTCCTACTTATCTTCACCAGTACAACTTGACCTAGTTTTTTTACCTTTCCATGGATAATGATTGAGATTTCTGGGGAGAATATTAGACAAAGATAGCTCTGCGTTTTCCTTTCTTTCCTCAAATATCTAGGGACTGCTGTGCCTGATTAATAGAATCAGTGAATAGATGCTGCCGCCTTTTTGAGCCTAAAATACTTTGCATTGCAGAGTCGTTGGAAACGTAGGATTTTAACTTGCATTTAAGAACTTGTTTGCACAAAGTAAAGGTTACAAATAAAATTATACAATGCTCTATCCCCAGAACTTTCCAGACTTTCCATAACATTTTTAGCATAGCTTACAGTTCATCTCAAAATAGGCTAACAAAAGATGTGGACTTTGGGCAGCGTGGATCAGTTTACATTATCTTTATTATTTTCTTTTGCAGGCTAGTAGCAGAATGGAGACTTTCCCGAGGTGTTGAGGAACAGACACAGGCTTTCTTCGAGGGCTTCAATGAAATTCTGCCACAACAGTATCTGCAATATTTTGATGCCAAGGAACTGGAGGTAAAGGGTTACTTAGCTGTTACTAGAACCAGTTTGTTGCACGTGATTCATAAATTACAGTCAGTATTTTTACAGAACAGAGTTCACTGAAGTTGACAGCTCTTTTTCATAGGGAAAAAGAGGAAAACTTCTTAAAGAAGTATTTGATTAATATTGTGGATATTAATATCAATTTGATTAATGTGTTTCCCTTTGCTTTCCTCTTTGCCAGCCTCTGATGCATTTTTAAAACAAAAAATTTTAGACTGTATTGAATTTCTTTTGGTGTCCCCAGAAATTTGACTGACTTGCATTTAAGGAATGAGTAGCCTGACAGAAAGGAAAATAAAACCACATATGCAGTGAGTGACTAAATATAGAGTGGACCAGGTTCTAGTTGGTTTTCATCTCTCAAAATTATACTTCCTGAAGTATCTCTTTAATCTGAAAAGATGAAACCCGAACAGATTATACCCAGCACAGAATTATATAGTTGGGCAACGTTAAACTCTGTGTTTTTGGTTTGAGCATCTAAATGCAAGCAATTATTCCCTTTTTCTTGAATGTGACCCTTTTTATTTTGTGGCCTCTCAAAACACACTTGATGAAAAATGACTGTTCTTTCTTGTGGAAGTTTTTGATAAAGTTTGAAATGAAAAGCGAGCAAGCAGTCTTTGTGGACAGATACTTCCAAGTATGGTATAGTTGGTGTTCTCTGTTGCTTTATGGGCAGCCATAGAACCAGAGTGACAATTTGCACTTGTTTTCCTTTTTTTCCCTCCAAAGGTGCTTTTATGTGGAATGCAAGAAATCGATTTGAACGACTGGCAAAGGCATACCATCTACCGGCATTATACCAGGACCAGCAGACAGATAGTTTGGTTCTGGCAGGTTTGTAGAATTCATTTTGTTCTCAGAACAACAGAAGTAGAGAATTACAGCTACAACTGAGAGAGCAATAATCAGAATTGCTGAACAGATCAGTAGCATGCAAATAAAATCTGTTACAGCTAATCCACCTATTCTTAACAGTTTTTAAATCTCTGGATGTTGAGGTGAAAATATATACCTAAATGTTTATTTCAATTATTATTTTTCAGTTTGTAAAAGAAATAGATAATGAGAAGAGAATGAGACTCCTGCAGTTTGTTACTGGAACCTGCAGATTACCAGTGGGAGGATTTGCAGACCTCATGGGTATGCATACTAATCTCTCTAATGGATTAGCACATTTTTTTTTTATGGGCATTTTTGTGAATTTTATATTGAATATTAAGTCCTACAGCTATGACAGAAAGAATGAGGGGGAGATTTTAATATTCATTACTCTTTTGAGTTCCTTTCAAAATCATTTCTTTAAGTTTGTGTCTTCTACCTCATCTGGATAGAGCTCTGTAGTGAGAGACTTTTGTTTTGTGTGAGTAATGATATCCTTGTCTTGTTCTTAAGTTTTTCATATTTCAGTTGTCCTGTATTAACTACTGTTAACTACTGATACTAAGTTAGCTAGAGCCAGGAATGATTCCCTTGAATTTATTACAGGGAGCAATGGACCTCAAAAATTTTGTATTGAAAAAGTTGGAAAGGAAAACTGGTTACCCAGAAGTCACACCTGGTAAGTACATGATAAATCAAACAGTTACTATAGTTCTATTTTTGCTGACAGTAGTCTTCTTGGAGATTGTTCATAAATGAGTAATCTGCTTAAATGTCTTTGATTGTGTGAAACTGAAGAATGAGCTATGCTAAACAGTTTTATCGCTGAAAAAAAGTTGAACTTCTGAAAAACTATTCTATGGCATGGAATAGGTTCCATTATTGAGTTTTGTGGATTTGCATATTACTGAAAATGTAGACTAATAAACTGTACTTCCTAATGAAGATGGGATTGATTTTTTTGTTCTCCTCAAGCTCTGTTTGATAATAAAATCAATAGCTCTATTCACACTCCCCCTGCCCTGGAGAAAAGGTAGCTTATGCTCATTTCTTCAGTTATTGCTCAGTAAAAAAAAGCTATTTTAACTTTTCAAGTATGAATAATGTCTGTAGTTAATTAACTAGGGAAATGTAGTGAGGCTTATTACTGAATACACCGCATTTCTGTAAAACCAGCTCTTTTGAAGCATTTGTATTCAAACTTTTGCTCTCAGAAAAAAATGATTTCTGGGCTGAGATCAGCTTTTGACAGGGTTATTAATCCAGGATTTTCTTGGACTTTCTTTTCCACTTCCAACGATAAAATAACTGTGAATTAATTCTTGTATCCATTTTACATAGCAAAAGATTTAATCACTTACATTCATAGCAGGTTATTTTCATGATGAAAAGTAATTTAAACAATAATTATGTTAATTTTTTATTTTCAGTTTCAATCGCTTAGACCTTCCACCCTATAAGAATTATGAGCAGTTGAAGGAAAAGTTGTTATTCGCAATTGAAGAAACAGAAGGATTTGGGCAAGAATAACTAGCTGTAATTTGCACCTTGAAGAATGTGAACTCAACACATGATGTATGTTCTTCTTCTGCTTGTTGCACACTTCATTGTAAAGTAGACTCGACTCGGATTTGTGTAACATACTAGTGTGTAAGTAAATGGATGTCATCCTGAGGTTTTACCCACATTAACTCTGGATTTCTACTGAGCACTTTCAGAAATCAAATGAGCAATCAGATGAATTATGAACTAAGATATTTAAAACAGCTTTGGGCTCTGCTATATCTCGTTGTTCATTAATTAGAATATGTCCTTAATAACAGACAGATTTTTAAGAATAGTTTTGTCTTTCCTTTTTAGTAGCATTTTTTGCTACTGATGCACTGGGAAGTTCATTGGTAGCTGCAATGCTGCAGCATCCTCATAAGCCTCTTTACAGCAGTGTTATTAGAGCCAGCCTGTAGCCACCCTCCGGGTACTGTAAGCAAATTCATTGCTTATGCTCTTTTTTCTAACTCAAGTGTGGCCAGACTGTTTTTTCCCCACCTGGAGTCTGCTCACATGGCAGCTGGATTCAAGCTGCTGTTAAGGGGATGTAAAAGTGTGGCACAAATCCAGGGCATAGCTTTGGATTTTTGTATTTTTTTTTTCCAAAATCCTCCTCCTTCTTTTTTTATTTTTTTTCCTCAGCAAAATAAACACCTTCCCAAAGTTGTTGGAACATTTTCATGTGCACTTGGAAGAATTCTGATCTTTTTCTTCATAACTCATTTAACTTTTACAATAATAAAAACACTGTGGTACTTACTCATTTTGAGAAAGTCTAGACCACCTAGGATTGCACTGATTCCATTTAGATTCGTGTTTGCAGACTGATGTTTCTTGTCAAGTGTTAATGGAATTTATACTCAGTTATTCTCATGTGTTGCAGTAATTTTTTCTCCGAATATTTTATTGTGTTCTCAGGAAGAGATATAAAACAACTGGATTTAAAAATGATAATACTTTCCTTTTTTTTTTGGTGATGAACTGAAGGATGTTATTGACTAAGGCTAATGGGGCTAGAAAGATCAGTCAGATTACAGATTTTTTGAAATGTTGGAGCATCAGTAAATAGTTCTACAGAATTTGGGGAAGATTTTTAAATTAATTCATCCCTCAACTGCTTATAGCTAGTAACTTTTGTAGAGAGTAATTATTGGATGAATAACATATTTTACTTCCTTTTAGAATCTGTTACTGTTCATTTCTCTTCTGGTTTACAGTGACGTTGTACATTTTACTGCTCCTTTACACTGAATGCACTTTTTAGCTATAATCAGCTCTTTTCTTACCCGAAAGGAGGAAAGCAAACTTCAATGTGATGGGCTTTTGGCCACAGAAAGATATGACACTTGAAATAGCATGTAGCACATGTTAGAGCATAGCTGCATCTCAGAGCTTTGGAATAAGAGCTGTTTTTAAGAGCCTTCTACATTTAGAGTTGGAACGGGACAGTGGGATGCTATAAAACTGAATTTCCAGTCTTGAAAAGAATATTCCCTTCCTGCTATCCCTTCAGTCTTAACTCAAATATGGAAAAACTGATTGGGGGCTAAGAAGAACCAAGACACTACAGTTTTATAACCGACTTCAAGAGAGTTTTTCAGGTCATACAAAATGATACACACACACTGGAAGGCAGAATGGTAAACCCTGCAATTTATGACCCTTGCCACGCATCTTTAAAAAAAAGGTGAAGTTTTTCTGATGGTATAGAAATGACCAATGACCCACTGTTATCTTCTTCCTGGTCATGAGAATTAACCTGACTTTGTGGTTTTACTAGGAGGAAAATATGCCAACTTTAAAATATTTGATGGCTATTTTACAGTATACAGTTCATGAGAAAGAAAAGCCTTATAAATATTTTCTCTTGATGTTAATTCTTACAGTGAGATCTAGTTATCTAACATATTTACAAGAGAGATTAAATTAAGCAAGATAATGCAAGATTAAGCTATCAAAAAATAGTTTGTGTTCTGCATAATGCTTTATGATTCATGTAGGGAACCTAGAAATATTGTTAATGTATAAATATCACCCAAAAGGCTTTCAGCCCTATATTTTTAAAATAAACAATAGTTATAATTGAAATAGCCTTAGCCCTAGTTCTATAGGGTATGGCTGTTTAATATTTTTATGGTTGAAATGTTTAGTTCAGGAAAAAGATAAATGCTTGTATATATTTTTGCAGTCTGGGATTCCACTTATTCCATCTTTTTTCTTTCTTTAATTTAAATAGCATGTTTATATGTCTTTTCTGCTGTATTAGAATGGAGGAAAGGGGGCTGGATATCCCAAGCACCATAAATAATTTTCAAGTATTGCAATTAAAGAATTCACTGGGAAAAAAACAAATCCAAAGCATTGGATTTGGCCAAAATATAAGAACTTAAAACTATTTTACTTTGTTAAATCAGAAACATTTCTGAAGACAGAATTAAAGATTACTTGCTCATTTTGCTTTGCAAGCATTGTAAATGCTAACGGATCTGTTAATTTTCTACAGCATGTTGTGTAGAAGGAAAGAGAAATGGATATGATCCACTGATGCACTCCTCTGTTTGTTTGGTAGAAGTGGATAAACACATAGTGTGTAATATAATAGATCATAAGTTCTTCTGAAGTGAACTAAAGCAAGACTTCCAGACGAGATTAGTGAGTGCATCTCCCATTGCTTCAACTGATTTAGCAGCCTGAGGTCCATAAATTCATTGGGTGTAACAAGAATGTATTCAGGTGCAGCTGTCAATTGATGCTAATTTCCAAGCATTGGAATAACTTATTTTGAGAATATTGCCTTATGAGAATGACATGAGAGTTAATGAAGTGCTGAGCCACTGAGCTAAGATTTAACAAAGCCTTATTGTCTTGGGTAGCTCAGGAAACATCATTATATTAATGAAGTGCACAGAAAGTGTGCCATGTCTTCATATGATTTAGTATAGATTTTTTTTAATCTACTTGTTAAAACTTGATTTTTTTTCTGATTTTCTGTGAAATGTAAAAGCAAAAAAAATCCAATTAACCCATTAATTATTTTTTTGGGGCATCTTCTTTTCATGCTGCACTGGATTTGTAATCTCAGCTCTATTATACTGGTATCTCCAGCCCCCTTTTTTGTGGTGTCTTTTTATTTTCTTTCAGAATCATTGTTTTGTGTATATGTGCTCTAGTGAACTGGTATATAAACTGGGATCAGCAGCACTGGATTGTAAAATACTGTACTGAAATTTGTTGTTTAGATTTCCTTGCATTGTAATTTCAAATACTCAGGTAACTGTAACAGTATCTCGGTAAGTCAAATACTTTTATAAAATCTACTTAAAAGAAATGATTGTCTTGTTGTTATTCCTGTGGTGTCACGAAGCAAAAGTGAACGTATAGACAGACGTTGTGTCAGCTATTTGGGCATACGTGAGGCTGTGTGAGGTCCTTCAAGCAAAGTCCCTTTGGAAATATCTCTTTCCCGAGGAATCTTCTGATAGTGTTTTCCACATGGAAATTCATTAGGCTTCAGACTCGACGCATGGTTGTCTTGTCACCGTTAGAATCCCCAGCTAGAATAAATCCCAGATTTAGTCCCAAAGGACCTAGGGCTCCTTCCCCAAGGAGGCGGCTGGTCTGCAGACAACTGGGTCCTGTCTGCTGGAGACACTGCGCAAGAACGGAGTCGATCGGGGGCTTTGCTCTTGGAGAGAGGGGGATGCTCTGCACAAAGATTGTGCCGGAGCTGTGCAATCACCTCTGCTGCAGGAATAGCCATGACACGATGCACATCTGATGAGAGGGTTGTTTTCTTTCTTCATCGGGAATGAAGGGGGTGACAAGAACTAGGAAAAAAACTAGAGAAAAAAATATTAAGAGATTATCTAGAGCAAGAGCCCTGAGTCCCAGTGGAAACGTTTTCATGATACTTGATTGTATCATGGTCAATGAAATACATTGTGTGGTTGTAGTTGAAGCAGTATTGAAGTACGTTGTATCCTTGCAATTGAAACGCTGTACTATTGTACTCCAACCAGAGTGCCTTGTGCTGCAGTAGCAGCTTTTTCAGCAGCTCTGTTTGTCTTTAATGCTCGCCAGGAGAGGTTTGCCGTGTTGCTGATCTTATGGTTTTTGTGCACAACTGAGTTCCATAGTCCTTGAAACAAACAAAAAGCGGATCTTTTCTGCTTCCTGGTTGTCCTGCGGAAATGTGACTTAGCAGGGCCAGTTGATGATGTGTGTCGGGGCGTTTTGTTTCTTGCCCTGTCACAGGACACTCCTGGGAGGAATCTGGCTCTTTTGCTCCCCATTAAAACACATTGGTAAGATCCCCCCGAGGCTCCCGGACCTCAGCCTCTCCTGGGCCCTGCTGCGGTTCCTTGGCCCCCTCCCTTAGCTCCCTGTCCTCTGCTCCGGAGGATCCCAGCGCTGCAGCTTCTGCCTCCCAGGCTCAGCAGAAGGGCGGGATCGACCCCCTTCTCCACAGCCTCGGGCACCAGGGTGCTTTCCTGGCTCCTGGTGGCCTTGTCCCCCATAACGGGTCCCTCTCCACAGAGCAGGAGAGCAGGTCCCCCAGGCCATGCCAGTGCAGGGGCTTCGTCTGTCCCCCTCCAGCCTGACCAGATCCTTAGGAGGTGATTATTCCTCTTGGGAGGCCTGTTCCACGCCATTAACGTGGACTCCTGGTGCTAAACGGGTTTTAACCTGTTTTTAATCGCTGCAAACGACGCAGAAATGGCGGCTCGCAGCAAGGCCCGCAGCGCCCCCTGGCGGCGGCGGCGGCGGCGCTTGACCCTCCTCGCGTGCCGTAGGGCGCGCCCGGGCGGGGCGGGGCGGTGGCGGCGCATGCGTGGGGGCCGTGGCTGGTGGGTGCGGACGGCGGTGCCGACATGGTGCGTGAGGGGTCCGGGGCGCCGGAGCGCTCGGGGAACGGGGCGGGGAGTGGCGCGGCCGGGCGGCAGCTCCGCACGCAAGGCCGGGGCAGCCGCCTCCGCTCCCCGTACCCAGGGGCTGCTGCCGGCCCCGGGGTTCATTGCGGGCGGGCCCCTTCCCTGTGGCGCGGTGACTGCGCTCGTCCGGTGGCGGCAGGGAGAGCGTTGTTGGCGGGGCGCCCCCGCCTTGGCCAGGCGCGCCGCATGAGTGTGCCCCTTGCACCGCGTTGAGGTGACCCCTTCCCAGCGGCGCCGGCCGTTTCCGTGGAGCCCTGCTCGGGCTTTGAGCGGCGCGGCCGCTGTCGCCTTCGGAGCAGAAACGCGGGGCGTCTCGCTGGAGTTTCCCCCGCAGCGGGGCAGAGCCTTGGCGCCGGCCCGCGCGGCGCTGCTGGGGGCTCTGCTCCAGCCATGGAGGTTCTGCAGGGAGGGTTGGCAGCTCTGGGGGGGTTGATGGTGACTTTACAGAGGGTAAGAGACCGTCAAGTGGGGCCTTCAGCTCCTGGTTTTCATCTCATAACAGTGAAAACAGCCATGCACTGGACTCTGTCTTTTTATATTCTCAAATTCCTTATTTGTTTTTGCTACATGATTTTTTTTTTCATGGCACCTAAGCTGTAGCAGCCTGACCAGCCCAGTCTTCCAGTTGCCAGACGGCAAGCCACAGTAAGAAACTGATCCATGAGGTTTCACCAGGGTTTGGAGAAGAGAGGAAAGGGAAAAAATCAGAAGAGAATCCAAGTTAGCCTCGCCAGTGAGTTATGTGCTCCTCAAAAATGAGCGAAGAAAGCTGGGAAATGGCTGAGAAGGATGTACTGAAATGGTAGTATCAAAGAGGCCCGCCCTTTGCTCTCTGAAATGTGCAGTGTCTGCTTGAATCATCTTGGGCAGCTTTACTTTCAGATCCATTATTACAAAGAATTATTTGAAGCATCAGATTACAAAGCATCATGATGTCTCCTCTTCATTGATTTGCACCTTCTGTTTTTGCAGGCTGAGGTGGAAGAAACACTGAAGCGAATTCAGAGCCAAAAGGGAGTGCAAGGAATAATTGTGGTTAATTCTGAAGGTATCATTCCAGCTGCAGTTTATTAAAGTGCAATTTATTCAGAGCATGCACTTGTGTTACTTGCATTTAGTTTAAATGTCTTTGCCTAGGAAAGGTTTGCTGATAGCCAGTGCAAGTTGACAATAACTGGTACCTACAGGAACAAATTTGGTTCCCTTTCCAGTTTTTCTACCAGCTCATTTAAATTATTTAAAGAAATAAATTAGGCCCACACTGGAAAAGCTTTGAAGCATTTTGAGTTCTGCCAATGTTTGAGATTTGATAGTCTGAGATTTCAGACTACCAAACCCTCATCTTTTTGAGATGTTTAAATTTTTATAGGTAGCCCTAAAAGCTCTTATGACATCTATCATCTTGCTGAGCCGAGTGTCAGGGGTGCTGCTGTCTGGGCAGACACACAAGGTAGCCCAGGAGCTGCCTTGTGCTCGTGACCTCGTGGGCTCTCTCTCTTTGAAGCCCATGTGGAGTCCAGCACAGTTAGGTGTGTTCAGAGTCCTCCAGATTCACTATCAGTTCTGTGGGCACCCCAGCTTTCCAAAATGGCCTGATTAGTTTTTGAGTTGAATATTTCTTGGAAGTAATCATTTAAAAATGTGCTAAGTAAGTAGCAGTGGTATGTGACTATGTTGAAGGCTATGTCCTTTGTGTGCCTAGCTCACCCCTATGTATTCATCTTGTGTTCCTGTTCCTTGCTGTCACATAATGGTTTATAATGGTTGTGCTCTCCAGGTTGATGGTCACTTATTTGAGCGTACACTTATATCATTTTTTCAGTCATGACAGTGTTTGGTAATAAGCTGCTTTATTGTTGCTTGACACAAGCTGAACTTTGTCTGACTTCTGGGGCGAAAGTGCACCCAAGTGCGAGAGTGGCAGAAGTATAAAGGTGGGAAGCCCCTTTGGCCAAACTGTCATTGTAACTCCCCTCTTGGGGAATGCATAGGAACCGGGCCAGGGAACCTGCCGGGTGGCATCGACTGTTACGGCTGAACGTAATCACCTCTGAGGAAACAGCTTGTGTCCACTGTATCCAACAGTGATCCCAACCCAGGTTACTTGACTGCTATTTAACCGTGATGTTTGGGTGACTTTCTGAACGGAATAGTCAGAAAAACAGAACTGGAACACTGATATTCCCAGTCTCCCCCAAAATATCTATTTTTATTTTCACTCATATATATATATGTGTGTATATATATAATGCATCTTACAAATGAATAGCTGAGAGAGTAAGACACTGATGCTATTAGACATGAGTAATTCTGTACATCTTATTTCTGTTCATGTTCTTCTATTAAGTCTTTTTAAAAGAGCACACCTAATCCCTTTCCCCAGGTGTTGCCATGATGTCTGCTTAGCTTAAATGGCCACCACAGTTGGATCTGATAATAACTTAGTCTGAGCGTTTCATCACTGACTCCTGTTGTCCCCACGGTGACTTCTTGCAGGCATTCCTATCAAAAGCACCATGGACAACTCCACAACAATTCAGTATGCAGGCCTAATGCACAGCTTCATCATGAAGGCACGGAGCACCGTGCGGGACATCGACCCCCAGAATGACCTCACATTCCTGCGGATCCGCTCCAAGAAAAACGAAATCATGGTCGCACCAGGTAAAAGTGAGTGCTGTGAATGGAGGCATCAAGAATCTGGTAGATTTTTTTGGTTGTGATACTTATCACACTTGCTAATTACATATTTTTTCAGGGTTGCACAATGTCTGTGCCAAAAGAAATGAGTCTTCTGTGTTTTTTTGTGTGTGGGGTTTTTTTTGTTGTTGTTGTATTATATACTCTTTTCCAAGGAACTGGAGCTCTCTTCATAAAACTGTCATCTTCAGAGCTGACCTAAGCTGTGACCTATCATTGACCTAAGTTTGCTTCTTCATGTTCAAATGTGGAAAATCACTTTCCTCATTCCTTTACAATCAAAGTGGAAAAAATTGAATAGCATTGGAGAGAGGGTTGCAGCGTTCTCTGTTTTGTGGGTTTCAGCATAAAGGTAGAAAAATAAGGAATTAATGTCTCAGGGACTGTTTCAGATCAGCACTCTAGGTAGGCAAAGTGATGTAAGGCAAAGCAGTCAAATTCTCAGGTTAAGAGAAGGGGAACACAGCACATTGCAGCTGCACTAATGAGTCTTAAAGTATTGCAGCAGCAGCAACTTTCTCTTCAGGAAATGTCCTCTGTATTTCATCAAATTCTGAAAAAAAGGAGTTGATGGGATGAGTACTGTTCACTGAGATGGCAAATACTTTTGTTTTGTTCCTTCATACCACATCAGATTTGTGCTGGGGTTGTGCTCATGGGAAGGCAGAGGACAGGATTCCCGTCTCGGTAGACTGCTCCTCATGGGAGATACTGAGAAATAAAAGATTTTTGGTTAATGCTGATCTGCCTGTGCGAGATGAAAAGGGAGGAGCGAAGGTTGCTCCAGAACAAACGCAGCTGCAGCAGCTTCAGCCCAGCAGTCTGCCTGTGGGATACAGCAAATCACTGTCTTGCACCACTATTTTTGGTTCAGTCATTTCATGTGCCAGTAATGACTATGTCTTTAGGCTTAAGCTGAGCTAAATTGGATTGGTTTGGAAGCATGCAGTTTCATAGATCGTGAAGTAAAACTCAAGTGATTTGACATGTCAAAGTGATCTTACATGTTAAACCTTTTTTATTCATTGAAAGTGAAGGTGAGGGCTCTACAACTTCTGAAGTGTATCAGTGAGGTATGGAAAAATGCTGAAATTGCCTGTTGGTAAATACAGATATGCTTTTCATAGAATCATAGAATGCTTAAGGTTGGAAGGGATCTCTAGAGGTTCTTGATGAATAATTATCAGCAATGAAAAAATAACTTTTTTTTTTTCTCTTCTAGATAAAGACTACTTCCTGATTGTCATCCAGAATCCAACTGAATGATTACACTAACTCAGTCTCTTTTTTCCCTTTCCCCAACTTTTTTAATTTAACAGCAAAGAGTAGAGCACTAGTGTTATCTCTGTTGTGCCACTTTGATAATGTCTGGGAGAACAAAAGCAGGGTTTTCTGTCACTTGCAAAGAGAAAGTGGCTTTTTTTCCCTGACCCCCCACCTATCACGGAAGTCATTTTGAGGGAGATTCTCTGAGTTAGAATCAGGTGGCATAGGCTGTCAAAAGTGTATCAGATACTTTTAATAGTTAATATAATATCCTGATAATGTTTGGGAAAAGATTATTCCTTGTATGTTCCCTATCAGTCCTGTTACTACTACTTGAGATATGCTTTTACACTGTTGCTTTTGAATGACTGTAAATATGAAACTTGCCTGTCTTCATGTTCTCTCTTACTATGTTTGTTTTACAAGTTTTTTTTTTTTCCCCAAGAAGTCTGGCCATGTCACATTAAAAAGTGTCATCAGTGATTACTTTTGTCTTGTGTATTTTCCTCCACTTGTAAATATATTAATTATTTTCTTTGACTGACGGTTTTTTTTCCTCTAAAAAAGAATCTTCCCGGGGCAATTTTTGGCTACAGGTTCCTTTCTCTAATTCTCTAAACAGTTACGTATTAAAAGCGAGTGTACTATATACTTGTCTGCGATGCTGGAGCATCTTTCCACCTCTTCCTGTTCAGACAGAGAAATGCATAGCTGTGCTTATGCCAGACTAATGCCACTTTTACACTACACTTAAACTTGATTCAGATTTTGAAAGAGGGGAGAGGGAGAGGTGAAGCTGAAGAACGCTTCCACTCGCATGGTTTTAGAAACACCTAGGGTGCCCTTTGGTGTTGTTTATCCCATGGGAATGCTGACCTGTGTAACACTTTACTGTTGATCCTAGGTCATGGTAGGACTGCTCTGTGGTGCTGGGTTTATGTAGCTGGATACTCTGTACTCTTTAAAAATCTTTACCTAGGGTTTGAGATCTGAAGTCCAGTAGATCTAAGGAGTTGTATCAATGGCATCATAAGGAAAAGGAAGAGAGGTATTAGCATGTGTATGTTTTTTCAGGAAGATGAGGCAGGAGGGAGAGCCATATAAATCACTGGATGTACTCTGCTGTATTAGCAGTGAAGCTTCCTTAATGCATGTCCCATTTATATAAATAAAATAATACGTTGGAGAGCTCCAGAGCTTCCATGATTCAGTGGTTTTTTTCTCCCAATCTGTGAGTAGCGCTCTATGGAGTTAATGGCTCTAGTTGTGCAGCCCAATCTGCCTGTACAGGGTTGGGGAATTAAATCACTACATTAAGAGTTCCTCATGCCTTTCATCAAAAACTGCTTAACACTGTGTATCACAAAATGGAAATAAAATATCTTTTGTCTGAGCATGCAGCTTGCCAAATCTAATTCAGCTCTATTCACTTTATTTAAAGGGACCTATATTGAAAATGAATTTGAACCTTCATTTTGTCGTGATGAACCTGCACTTTAGTTATAAAGGTGAATCTGAAGAGTTGACATTTGCTTTTCGGTATGCATACAATTCTTGTTTGGGCGAGAAAAATCCACTTAGCCTTGAAAGTGAAGGCAAATTGTTTCCTTTTCAGATAAACTCTATACGGAAAAAAAAAAAAGTATTTAGAATCTGCTTAACTTTTTTTCCTTTTGAATTGTGATGCTTTTAATGACTGGAACAGTATTTTAGTAGATGCACGCTTTGGTGTCTCCCCCAAATGAGCGCGTATTCTTCAACACTTTGTGATCGCCCAGGTTTCTTACTGATCCACTCTAAACACAAAGTTTGCCTCGACAATAAAGCTCTTGCCGCAGCATACAGCTGGAAGGAACGTCAAACACGGCTCTTCGTGCAACCTTGTCACTCTGTTTCTGCTCTTTTTGATGTATTTGCAGCAGCTCTAAAGATAGCCCATCCTCTTCGTAGCCGTTGCGGCACGCATTAAGGCATGCAGGGGACGGGCACGATGGAGCGCGGCACACCGGGTCCCGAGGGGTGACGGGGTTGCCCCGTGTCCTGCGCGCACCCCGTGGCCCCAGTGCGGCTGCTTCACGGATGAGTTTGTGTCCCGCAGAGGGATGCGAGGAGCCCCAGAGCGGATCCAGGTCCAGGCGGCCCTGGGGCACCCCTGCAGGGAGCTGTGGGGAAGGATGAGACAGGATGTCCTGGCGAGACGTGGATCCCGGGTAGGGGCCGGGGGGGCTATGCCCGCTGGATGGCTGCCCCAGACCCCGGGTGCTCCCGTCCCTTCAAAGGCAGCCCCCGTGCCCGCTGTCCCGAGCGGAGCTGGGCTCCGGCTGTTCCCGGACTGCCACGGCAGACCATGGCCTTGCCGCCCGCCCCAGGGCCTCCGTCTTAGTCACGGCCGAGGCGAGGAGCGGCCCTCGGGCGCGCACGAAGCCCTGTCCGCGCTGCGAGGGCCGAGGAGCCCTCCCGGCGGCGCTAGTGGCGCCGCGCCCCGCTCCGCGCTGCCGCCATCTCCCGCCCCGGCCGCCATCTTCCCTCCCTCGGCACCGCCCTCGCGAGGGCCGTCGCGGTGACGCCACGGGCGGGCTGCGGTGCCGCTCGAGCGCAGGCCCCGCCGCACGCAGCCCCCGCCGCCGCCATGCCCTCGGATCGGCCCTTCAAGCAGCGCCGCGCCTTCGGTGAGCCGCGCCGGGACCCGGAGCCTGCCTGCCTTCCCTCCCTCCCTCCCTTCGACCCCTCCGCCGCGGGGACCCGCTCCAGAGCCGGGCCCAGCGCCGCAGCCGCGCGGTGATGTCATCGGGCGGGGGGCCGTTGTTGTTAACGGCCGCGCGTTTTAACGGCCGTTAGGTGCATTTAACCAACGGGGGCGACGCGACGGGCAGTGCTGCCGTGTCCTGCCCACTCGCGGGGGCTGCAGCGCGGGGCGGGAGGCGCCTGGGGAGACGCTTCCTGATTAACCCCCATGTTTATTCATACGAGGCCCAGAGGAGGGCCTGTAGCTGTTGCGACTTAAGGCCAAGATTCATGTTCTCTACCTGGAGAACTTGGCCTCATCTGCGTCTTCTTTGTGTCTCCACTGGAAGTGGGTGACTAACCACCCTCCTCGGAAGGGCTTTGAGGGCTACAGAACAAGAGGAGTCAAAAACTACGTGTTCTGGTTGCACCTTTGCCCTGGTTCCTGCCTTTTCGCTGGCAGAAAACATCGTTCTCTTCACCCTTCCCTGTCCGGGTAGCTTTAGAGTAGTCACTGTGCAAGGATGGGATTTACCTCTCCAGATTTGCTCTAGAATCAGGTTTACGGCAGAGAACCTGCCCGTTACCATGATGAAATGCATGTGGTGGGAAAACTCGGGTGACAAAAAGGTTTCCAGAAATGGCACCAGGCTCGATTGCCAGGCTCAGTAGTGAAATCAGATGAACGCGGACTGCTGTTTCCCTTGACCTTTTCCAGCTGGTGTTTGGGAAACATGCGTGTTTCTGAGGCAGGCGGGGGAGTATTACTGAACCTTACTGTCTGAGTAATGCTGAAGTCAACGTCTCCAGGCCAAACGAGGCCTTCTTCTGTGCCAGATACTGTCCAAACAAAGGTGAGGGCGTTTCTTATGTGCATTTTAAAATTAGAGGCTTTTTTCCTACTGGACTCTGGATCCAACCTTTTGCTGCTCCCTTGAAAACTAAATATTTGGTAATTTGTTACCACAGCCCTACTGGCCTTAAACCCTTGCCCAGCCTCCTGTGATGCAGCAACCGATCCAAGCAGATGTGCTCAAACAAGAATAAAATGAGCTGTGGGTAACCTGGGATACAAGTTGAGTCCCTGCTTCATCTTGTATTCTCTCAAGCTCTGTGCTAAAAGCCAATAACTCTTAAATTAAACCCTTAGTAGTTACTTAATCTTAAACTGATGAGAACCAGCTGCTTAGGGATAGAGTTTGATTTCCCTTTGCAAATTGCTCAGCTTTTCTACCAGCTAAACGGAAAATAAAATCCAAGAAGGCTCTGAGCAGGATTAAAATTGTCCCAGAGGGATGGGTTGTGGGGTGAGGAAGTTTGGTACTGGTAACTGCAAGTGCTCCTTGTTTCTGTACACTTTCCTCTGCCCTTTTGCTCTCTCAGCTGACCAGTTTGTGGAGCCCTCCCAGGAGGAGGAGGAGGAGGGCTGGCAGTCGACACAGCTGCTTTGGGTCAGGGCTGGATCTGCTCGGCTGCAGAAAGTAAATATGTCTTGTTTTTGTCGTCAAACCATTACACAACAGGAGCAGGAAGCGATTGTTTACAATGCTGTTGGAGAGGGCCGATGGAAAATACCTCCCGCTCTACTTTCCGAACGGCTGAGTTTTAAGGCTGCACAACGACAGAAGTGGAACAGTTCCAAGCAACAGAGAAAAGGCAGAGTCAGGAGTGTGTCTGCTTACAAAAGCTGCCCAGGCTCCAGTTGCAAAGCAAATGGCTTTCTTCATCTTGTTCTGCTGCCCACTGCTGAAGACTGGGCTTTCCTCGAAGCCTGTTCCTCCCCTTCTTGTATTTTTGAGGTGGAGATTTATTTCCTGATGAATTTATTCTCTTTGTTCCTTTGCTTGGTCTTTGGTCTGTTCTGATTAAGCTTCCTTGATTCGTATTTATCTAGGCATTGGAAAAGAGCCCTCAGATTTTCTCAGATAGTCCCAAGGGAGGTAAGGGCGGGCCAGCACAGGCTCCTCCTGTGATACGCAGTAATGGGGAGGCTGCGCAAGCTGGCTGAGTCCTTGGCGTGTCTGCAGCAGAACCTCTTTGATCCCAAAGCACGAAGGAAAACCCTGACAGCAGCCCTCTGCTCTCATGTGATAAACCTGAGTGCGTTGCTGACACTCTCCCAGTAGTCCAGAACAATTCTCAGAACTAAATTCCACGCAGTGTTGGAGGGACAGGGTGTTCCGAGTGCGGTGGGAGTGCGTGGTTGCTGGACCACATCCTTGCACTTCCTATAGAGAATTCTTCAAAACATTAGGTACTGATTGCATCTCCCACTGTTCTTGAAGACAGTGTTTTGAACTGGCTGGTTTACTGGCTGGTTGAGAGGCTGCCAAATGCTGCAAGCTTTGTTTGCAGTGCAGTGCGTAACCAGTGAGATTAGTGGCAGGGACCTTAAACCTCGCAGACCAATGGCTGATGTTGAGTCTTGCAGTTAGTTGGCCGTGTGCCACAGTATCCTGCTGAAATGGAGACGTTGCAGTAATGCACATATGTGTATAGCCCCTAGATAGATGATAAACATCTCTGACCTGAGTATTCCCACAACAGGTTCAGTTCTTTGAGGTATTTATTTTATTTCTGAGAACCCAATTCTCTTTAGTGAAAAAGCAGCAAGAGGTAAAGGCAGTGTCTATGGCTGAATTCTCTCTCTTGTCTATGGGGGAAAAAAGGAAATCCAAGCAGGTCTGACTGGTCTAAGTGAGCCATGTTTGTACCAGTTGAAAGACCACCAGCAAATGAACTGTCTCTCTTGGGAGTCATGGTGTGTTGCTTAAAATAGATTTGACTTGATGGTAGTTTGGAAAAACAGCTTGGTCTGAGCATAGTTAATGGGTCAGCTTGTCCTTGTAGCATGGTGTTCACCTTCCTAGTGTAGTCGCTGTCCCTTCAGAAGCGGAATTCCTTGAAATGAGGCTTGCTGTTCCAATCTGATGTATCTGTATCCAGTTTTATTAATTACCGAGGACATTCTGTGACATGGTTTAGTGAGGTTGATTAACAGTGTTGAAGAAAATAGTCCGACGGGAGGAAATAGCCAAATGTCTAAAATACCAGCTAGATAGGTAGAGCACAAATACACAAAAAAATTTAGTTGATAATAACAGTGTCTTACTGGCTGCCAGGAATACTAAGGCATGTTTTTTTATTATTATTATTACTTAAGTTTTTATAGCAAAGAAAGTGTTATCCCCAGGAACCAGACAAGAGGAGAACCCTGTGAATTTAGGAGTGGTCCCACTGGTAACCCTTCCTGCTACTGAATAGCTGCGAGCTACAGATAAGTAATTTCCCTTGACTTCTTTATCCCTTGCCCTGTTAAGCATTGTGGGGATCTCTGACAGGTGAGTCACAGAGGAGATCTCCCTCTGTGATACCCTCTTTGTGTCATCTCCGCTGTGTGAAAATGCCGCTGGTTATGGAATCATTCGTGCCTTTAGTCTAGAATATAGTCTACAAATAAACTGCAAGGGAAAATGCAAGAATTAAATTAATATTCCTGTTCTTGGCATGTCTCCCCAAATAGACCCTGCAAATCTGTGCATGTCCAGGCATGTTTGCCTAAAATAGCAATGACTACAGTGACCTGAACTGTGGAGAGTCTGGTGTTGTATGGGTGTGGGGTTTTTTTTCTGCATTAAAATAGAGTTCTTTCAGGAATGCTGGTTCTTTGGTCAATTTGAAGTAGCCTGAGTAGTTCTGAGAAATTGTAGAGCATTTCTGCTGTCCTGGAGGGTCACAGTGGTGAAAGATGTCAAGATCAAAGAAGTGAGAAAAGGTCAAATGAGAGCTAGAGGGAAGTCCACCCAGGAGATTAACTTCTAACCCCATGTGAAAAGGGAACTTGCTGTTCTTTTTCCAAGTTAAAAAAATACTACTAATAATAAAACAGTCGTTTATCTGGAACACTAAGGTAAATACTTTGTACTTACTCAGGTAAGTACAGAATCCAAATGTGGTGTGGAAGGTACTGCCCACTTGCCAACATACGCAGAGAGAATTACTCAATTCACCACCTTATTGTTCTGTATATCTTCTGCCTTTCACAGGGTGCCTATTCCATGAAAGCAAAGCTGTTGCCATTCTTACTAGCTTCCCAAGGTGTTTTTGTACTAAAGGTGTCCTAGAACTTGAGGAGAGGAAACAAGATTTGCTTTAACTTGATTTTCTATCAAGAGAAAACATCTGTTTTGGTTTTAACAAGTTGGTGGTTTCTTGTCTTCTCTGATTACACCACACCTGTCCTGTCCTTCACATCTGGGCTAATATTTATAGCCCCTTTCAGTTTAGCAGAGTCTGTTGTCACAGCTGGCACTGCTACCTAGCAGTCTGTTCCCACTCTACTGAGCCTGTGATAATATATTGTAGGTCTATTCCATGAGCATCTTGCCCTGGTCCTCGTCGAAGCTAAGATGCCTGTGAATCGCATTCCGTTAAATTTTGAAACTATTAAGAAATTCTAGAGTAGTTTCTGTTTCCCTTTCCAAATACACTTCCAAGCTCTGCTCTGAGTTCACAAGATTGGGAGCTTAGAACAATGTGTGTGATGGTTGAGGTCCCTCTGCAATCATGTGATCGAGGACCTGGGCGTTCAGAAATCCTTCCAGCCATTGCAGGTCTTGTGGTAGAATTGTAGCAATTAAAATGGTTGTTAATCCAGGCAGATTTTCATTTGTCTTAAATCCATGCTGGTAAAACCTTCCTGGGACAGCAGAATATCAGACCCTGTCCACACCAGGTATCAGACATGCAGTCTATCAGACAGCAAGCTTAAAACAGCATTCTTTGTGTTATGCTTCCTTTTGCTTGATGCCTTACCTGCTTGAAGGCCATATAGCTGTGGGCTTTGAGGACAGAAACAGCAGCACACGAGCACTGATTGGAATCACCAGCATGGTTCCTCTGACACTGCTGTCCTACATAGGCCAAGACAGTGGCCTTTTCTCAGTGTCAAGGGCTGCTTTCGCAGGGCAGGTCTAGCCTGGCCAGCTCTGTTCTCTTTTCTCACAGGAGTCTCCTCTTGCTCCTTCCATGCTGAGCCACAGGTGTGGGAACAGGCATTGAGCAAGGACAGGTCGGGTCAGCTGTGGAATGATGGCACATAAACAGAGTGTGTGTCCTGGTAGTTAGAGGTGCCTGGCCTTAGGGTGGTGCGCTACTACGTAAGTATTTATTAACGTTTGTCTGCAATGACCTGCATAACTCGCCCTTGGCTTCAGCATTTCCCAGCAGAGGCTCGTCCCAGATATATCCTGATTTAAAATTTTCATTCAGAAGGACGGTCATGCCTCATTGCTCCTCCCTGGGATGGACCACAGCAGCCTCTTGAAGAAATATGTTGATTTTTTTTTTTTCTTTTGCATCTGCTTCGGACCTGAGGCAGCAGCCACAGCACCCCTGTCGTGTCAGGCTTGCTGAATAACCCATTTGGGATGTGTTTTTTTCTTGTTGGAAGTTGTGGTCTATCTGTTGATCATAGAAAGCAGGGCTGGTCATCTAGTCCATCCACTGCCCTGGGCAGTAGTAGTGCCTGACCACTGCTTGTCTAATGTTCCCTGAAAAGAGCTGCAACCTTATGCAACTGCGCTGTCAACAGATTTGCTGTATGTTTTCTGTATATTTTGCCATCTATATCTTGTGCTGGATAAGCTCCTTTTGGACAGGGCTGTCCTTTCTGCTGCCTATACAGCGTCTAGCACAGTAGAGGACTGTGCCCTATAGCCAGGGTTCTTGGGCACTTCCAGCACAAATGGTTAATGCTGCAAAAATCTAGCTTAACATTTTTTACTGTTCTCTTGAACCTTCATAAGGATCTCGTCCTTTCCTGCAATGAGCTATGTTGTATGCCCACACATCTTGATTTTAAACTATCCAACTCTTCCTGTCTTTGTGAAAAATCTTCTAGAAGGAGCATCATGCTTCTGTTAGGAGAGCAGCTTCAGAATGATTTCGGACAAGACAGCAGCAGTTTGTTCTGTGCAATTTGGAAGCTTTGCTGTTTGTGCTTAGCAGTTGAAACAGCAGTCAGAGGACAAACAGGCAATTTTCCTGGCTTATGCAATGCTTCAGAAATGTTTCTGTCTTTCAAAAGGCCTTAGCCATGAAGTCTTGCCAGGCAGAGCTGGTAAAACGTGTATGTTTTTCTTGTTGCTATCTTGAGCTCTTGCATCCCGGTATGGTGGCGATCCCTGCCTGCCATCGTGATGGAGTCTGGTGATCTCATATTTGAGTGGAAATGGGGCTTTTCATCCTCCGATGGGTGTGAGCAGTTCTTTCTAAATTATAGTTGCAGCTGTGTCGTGGCAGTGGGTACTTCTGCTGCTACTATCTTCAGCTTCCCCTTGTGCCGCTGAAGGTCGCATCCTGCTCGGAGTGCCTGAACTGCTGCAACGAGGGGCGGTTTTACAGGTGAGGAAGGGCCAGTGCGAATGCACAGTCACAGCCTGGGCTGCCTGGATGGTTCTGTGTTTCTTCACATGTAGGTCAAGAATAAACAGGAGCTGGGCCCTGCAGCTAAGTGGAAAGTGCTACCTCAGTGCAGCTTTGGGAGAGTTGAATGGAGTCTGTAAAACCCAAGCGGTGGTAGGAAGCACAAGGGTGCAGACACTGCTGGCAGAAGCAGGGAGGAAAGCTGTCTACAATACCATTGCTGGCACAACCGTGGGTGCTAGGCTGACGTTTGCAGTCAGGGTCTCTCTCAAGTGCCTCTAATGGCACTGTGGGTCTGCCATTGTCCCTGCCCTGTCTTTTCTTGCTACACTTTCTTGTTATTCCTGTGATTTACTTAGTTTACTTGGCCTAATCTACATTAGTCTAAAGATTGTATTTATAGGCATTCCTTCTCCCTGGTGTTGAGGGTACTTTGCTGAGATACAGGATCAGCGTCTGCCTCCCACCACAGGCTGAGGAGGATTTGGGTGACTGTCGGCTCTAGCTCCTGAACTGCTGTGCAAATGGAAATGTGCGCTGTACGAGGCTGGATGTGATGCACCTTTTTAGGACGTTTGAGAGCAAGGTTATTCCTCTGGATCCACAGCTCTGCTTGGACAGGAGGTAGTTTGGGAAGCAGGTGACTCATCAAGACCAAAAAGGTCAGAGATGGAGATGTCCTGGGGACTTCTGTCTAACTCTGCAGGTGCCTGAGCAGCTTAGGTACGGTTGCTCTGAACTGCTTTCCTGAATGAAAATTTGGAGATGGGTTTCTCCTGGGCAGAGGATGAAGCAAAGTGCTTTAGGTGCTTGCTGCAGCAATGACACTTGCCTGTTAAGGGATCCGGTAGCCACTGGAACAAAGCAGCACATGCAGTCATCACCCCATAGTGACCTGCTGATCAACCATGTCCAGCAGGGAGGCTGCTGAGGCCCTGGCCTATACGATTAAAAAGGTCTTGTCTTGAAGATGCTGCATGTGGAGAGGGAGACAGGAGAGCTGCAGCTATGATACATTAAATGTGAGACTAGGGAGGGCTTTAGAGCTCGTGCTCTGGATTCCTTCTGAGCAAGTAGTCAGCAAGACCTTGGAGAAACATGCTATAGCAGCAGCCAGAACTGTCTTCATCTAAGGCCCATACACCTGAGCCTGACAGAGGATAAAGTTCTGCTATTTTAGAGGTGGGATCCTGAAGCACTGACATGTGGTGGGTATTTAATCCTCCTATTCAGCTGTGTTCTTGTTTAGCTGCTGCTTCCCCTTTCCCTTTGCTGTTAGGCTTAAACCAGAATTACTTAAGGTTACTTTTGTCAGTGACCAATAACTGAGCATCAGTGAGCTGTTTGTAGCTCTGGGTCTTTGTTTTATAGTGCTTTTTTTCTTTCAAGGCCCCTTTTTTGTTATTCTGTACTTAAACTCCGTATGCAACAGAAGATACCTAGTACCCTGATCTCAAACAGCAAGTTCTCACAATGTTTTGGGGCTGAAAGCAAGTCTCAGAGGCGCTAGTTATGAGGCCTTGCAAAGTTAGCATAAGACCTGCAACCTGTCATAGCAATGATCACTGCTGCATTTGCTGGAGCATCGGGCTACAAAGTGCTGCTAGAAGAGGAGCCCGCGTGGGGTTGTGACTGTTGATGCTGCTCGATGGTGTGTGAGCAGTAACTATTTCCCTTGTGTCTTCCCTCTCTGGCCATTCCCAGAATAAGAGTAATGCAAGAGGGAGGTCAGATTTGTGGGAAGTCAGTGTCCTGGGAGTAGCGTTGGCACAGAGAACAGCCCAGCCACCTCCAGCAAGTTGTCTCCTGCCAGCTGTCTAGAAATGAGGTCCCCACGTCCCCCCAAAAGAACCTGGCGGACCCTGTGGTCAAGCAGTGAGTGTGAATATTGAAATTATGAGGGACGACCAAATAGCACACAAGCTTTTTCCTAGTGCCTTTTGCGTCAGTAAATATGAGTTCAGGAGGAAAATGGGTTACAGGTGAGAGTAATTATAGAAAAAAATCTTTTAGTGTCACGGTCAACCCTCCTCTCTACCTTCCCTATACTCTGCTTACTTTTTCTGCTGTTTCTACAATGAGTTTAGAAATACATTCCCTGAGACTAATAGCTAAGGTAGCTACAGATGTCTGGCAGTGAAGGAGGTCTGTCTTGGCAAAGCCTCTCTGTAGGGTCCAGGCACTGTGCCAGAGTGTACCTGGAAACATAAACAGGGAAAAGGAAATGGCTAAAACCCAGCCCCACTTGTAGCATCATCTCCTCTGGGGAAATAACCAGACGACTTAAGATTAAGTCTAAACTTGGTGTCAAGACTGTAAAGCTACGCTACTGCTCAGCACCAATGATCACGAGCTGCGTTTGATTAACATAAACAATTTCTTTTTGCTTTTGGAGGTTTTTTATTTATTTATTTGTTTCTGCTTTTGGAGTAGAGCTTAATAATCTCTGAGGACTTACTTAAGTCCTTATTTAAGGCTTCTCTGTGTGTTGCTCTGTTTTACCAAGGTGGGGTGATGTTTCCTCACCATAGATGGTGATTGGGATAGTTGGAAGCCACGAGGGATTGACGACTGAACATGAGATTTGGCTGAAAACCTTACTGTGGTAAAACGTGCAGAAATATCCCAATGAACCAAACTTGCATTTCCTTCTTGTCTCTGTGGGGCTTGCAGGATGGTTGCTTTTTTTGTCTGAACTAGTATGGACAGATGTTTCTAAATTTTTTTTTCTTCATTTTCTTCCAGCGGATCGTTGTAAAGAAGTGCAGCAAATTCGAGAGCAGCATCCAAACAAAATCCCAGTAAGTGCCTGTACTTGCTGTTCTGTATTTGACTTTGTTCTCTTGGCCACTCTATGCTGCTGGCATTAGAGTGGCTCTTCATTTCTCCAGAGTTGTGGCAGAGCTAATTACAGGGCCTTAAAGTGCTAATAATGAGGAGAGGCTAGAGAGGGACTGTACGCATCTATGTAAATACAGGTATTTATGAAGAGCCTCTAGGCAAACACGTGTTGCCTGGGAAACAACCAGAGACAGAGGTCTGAATCCAAATGCAGGATTTCACCAGTATCACTGAGGCACTGGGAGAGCTGCCACAGCTGGAGGGCTCTTTATCTATGTTGAGATCAAGCACCACATGTCCCAGGGGATGGCTGCTGTATCACCGGGCCTTGGCCCCCCGTGTGATTGTTTGGGAGCCTTGTGTGCAAGAGCATTAGCTCTGGAAGGGACCTCAGTCCTCCCATATGCACTCTAATGACCTCTTTATCCTATACTTTAGCATCCTGGACAGTGAGGAAGCCCTCTGGATTTTCTGCTGCTGTGGTTTGGATGGGTGCTTCTTTCTAATCACAGGCCTGGTGCTTGGCTTTTCTTTGAATAATGGGACATGGTCACTAGAAGAGGCTCTACTTTTGTGTGGTTGTGGGGTGAGGAAAGAGCAAATTGATTTCTACATCTAAGCTGATTGGACTGGTGTTGAGGGTGGGTTTACTTTTATAGTTCCAGCAAGCTTGTAACTAATGAGGAAAAGAGAAGGAAGAGTGCTCTGGGTGGTCTGGCTGTGTATCTGCCTGGTATCTCCTTATTAGTCCCTGACAAAGGTTTGGTGCTGTTCCTTGACACACACACAGCTTGTAAGTCACTGGGCTTAGCTTTTGGTGCTAGAACTGTGAGTAAAGCCACATACTGGGAAATGGAGTATAGTGCGAGGAAAGCTGTGATTCAGAGCAGGGCAGGTGAATAAAGTGCAAGAAGGTCTTGGGCTTTTGTGAAAAAACGGGAACTGTTTTTGCCAAAGTGCCTGGAGGGGCCTCTGGAATGAGCTGAAGAGAGCAACAAAACCTGGATTCTCCTGCAGCTTTGCTCTGACAGCTTTGCTTAGTGCCAAGAGAGGTGGCTGGTGTATGAGCACTTTTGTGGACCTACATGTGCTGCTTGTCTTGCTCATCAAGCTCACTTTGTCCTGGATGGGCTTTCCAGAGGGTATCTATGTGAAGAACTTCCCTCAAGATCGCTTGTACCTCCTGTGTTTGGGAACTGTCTGTGGTGTGAGCACAGCCTCTCCTGGTTGGCCACCTGAGCACTTGCTGGGTGCTCCCAGCTCTTCACTGATGTTGCAGCACCCTGACGAAAGTGTTTGATTGGCCTTGATGAAGATGAAGCCTGGAACTTCAGCTCAGGTGGTGGTGCCTTCATCTCTTGTGTTTTCTGTGGCTTCCCCTTTCCACTGCACACACAGTCTTTCCCTGCACTCTCTCTCTCCCTGTTGGCTAGCTCTAGTTCAGTGTTTTAGAGTTTAGGGAATGAGGAAGAGTCTTGTTTGAGCTGCACAGAGGCTCCAGAGAGCTGGAGTTCACTGGGCTTGCAGTACTGAGTGGTGCTGAGCCTGTGTTCTGTGGAATTTGTGCTTTTGAACTGTCCCGCCCCCCCAGTGAGGGGGCTTTTGCATGTGGAGGCTGTGGCAAAGCTGTGTAACAAGCCAAGTGACCTCTTGGTGCTGTCTCTTGAGGAGAGCTGCTGCTGTTGAAGCTAAGCACTGTGCCCCACAGTTCCCTCTGCTGGCTTTTATCTGGTAAGACTTCTTGTTCTGATAAGGTCAGTGTTGCAGCTGTCTCTACCCTGCTGCAGGGGAATGTCTTTGGAGAAGCATGTCTTTGAGGGAGAAATGAGTCCTCCAGTGTGCTCAGTGGATGAGAGTAAAGGCTGTCGTCCCTGGGTCTCTCCCTGTCATGCTGGGTTGGAGCTGATTTCCTGCATTTTGGGACTTGGTGATTCCTTCTTGCTCCATGTTGCTTCTGCTCAAACAGCCACAGCAGGGTTCAGAGACTAGTGAAGGAGAGAGCTGGGCAGAGAATTGAGTCCTCAGCATCATGCTGCTCCCCAGCAGCTCTCTGGGATGAGTTGCATGTATGTAGGTAAGAGGCCTCCCTCTAGCCCCAACAGTCAAGTTGATTGAGGATCACTTGCATCTTATGGATGCTGAGACCTCTTTTCCTTGCTGTGCCCTTGCCATGCAGGCAGGCAATTGCTGTGCAGGCCAGGGAGCCTTCTCCAGGACAGCTTCCCTTGTTGTCTCTTCCTCTGCAGGAGGAGTGTGGCCCTCCGGTAGGAATAGATCTGCATGTTCCTTCCACTATGCCTTCCTGCAGAGACCTCAAAACTTGTAATTACTACTTTTATCAGTGATCAGAGAGCTGAATATTGCTGATAGAAGCCAGTGTATCAACAAATGAGCAAGGAGAAGGCAAACTGAGCAATGTTCACATAGATTAGCCTGTTCTCTTTGGTGCCACAGAGCTGCCACCTTGGGATCTGGATGTGAAGTCTGCCTTATTTTTTAGCAAATTGCGGTGAAAGTGATTTATAGGGCCTTCCTGCCTTACACACACAAAAAGAGTTCTGTGTGAATTTGGAGAGGACAGTGAACTCATGAGTATGCAGGTATATTTCTATGCAGAAACCCATTAGGTACTGAAGTGATGAGGGAGTGTGAAGTATCACTGTAATGAAAATGTGTTGAGTTCCCCACAACAAAGCTGCAGGTCCCTACTACTCTGCTTGGGTCCCTTTTCCATTTCTCTGCCAGAAGGAAGCTGAGGGAGCTTTACCCTCACTTTTCCACTATGTTGCTTTGTTTTTTGTATGTCCTTGGACCACTGCACACTGAGGCTGACCCTACCCTTGTCTTTCTCTACAGGTCATCATTGAACGCTACAAAGGTGAGAAGCAGCTGCCAGTGCTGGACAAGACCAAGTTTCTTGTCCCAGACCATGTCAACATGAGTGAATTAGTCAAAATAATCCGGTGAGTGGGATCACTAGGGCTGGTATATTCTGAATCCACCCTCGTCCACGAGTCCTGACCACAGCAAGAGTGGTGGGGAGAAGATGAGGTAGAGGCAGCTGCTGAGGCTGGGAACTGAGGACAGGACACCCACAGCATCCTTTTGTTGAGGCACAAAGCAGTGTTTGTAACCTCTGGTGAAAGGCAGTGGTCTCTGCCTCATTTGGCTACTCAATGAGCTTGTGAGGAGGACTCCAGTCTTCCTTGTGTATCTTGCAGTTGAGATGAGACCTCTCTGCTCTAGGCAGCAGCACTGGGTGAAATATGGATTGCAGAGCCCTAACTTAGGAGCCACTGGAGCCCAGAACACTTCTGAATGGCTCAAAAGCACCATGCCCTGCCCATGTGGGAAAAGGTCCTGGCCACGTAGGCCTGGCCTTTCTTGAAGAGCATTGAAGGGGTGGCAATCAAGACTTATGGTAGCACCTGATTCAGAGCTTCCTCCTCTTGTCCCCACAGGCGTCGCTTGCAGCTGAATCCCACCCAGGCTTTTTTCCTGCTGGTGAACCAGCACAGCATGGTGAGCGTGTCTACCCCCATCTCGGAGATCTACGAGCAGGAGAAGGACGAGGATGGCTTCCTCTACATGGTCTATGCCTCACAGGAGACCTTTGGCTACTGAGCCCTTGTGAGAGATGGCGTGTGGAGATGAACAAACTGTGGTGCACAGCCCCCCAGCCTTGGAAGATAATTCAACCAGAGGCTTGAAAGAGGGGGCTGTGTTTGCTCCTTTCATCATTACCCGGTCACCAAAAGGCCCGTGGTGTGTGTTGGACTTGCACAACCCTTTGCCTCTCTGTGTAGATTAGTCTCATTCCTTCCTCAGCTCCCGCACATGCAGAGTTACGTACACACACCCGTATGCGCACACCAGGCCTCGGCTTCCCGTCCAGTGCCCTCCGTGTACCCCTCAGCTGCTCTGCGTGTTGTGTGTGTGTTTGTGTGCGTATATCTAGGCTGCTGCCCTAACAGTTCAGCTGGTGATGGGGAGAGGAGAGGGCAGGGTCTCCTTGGCTTTCGCTACAGGGAAAGCCGCCTCTTTCTCCAAAAAGACACTAACAAAAGGCAGGAAGTCTGCAAAAACAAATGTTATCATTGCTTCTGAGTTTTAATTAATTTTAATTATCCGCGTATCAGAATTTTGGTGCTACTGAGTAGATATAGGCGTCTTTATAGGACTGTGGATAATGTGTATCCTTTAGATTTTTTTTTTTTTTTGAGGGATGGTTCAGAATGGGGAGATGGGGTAATCTTTCTTGTATTCTGTAGGTAAGACAGGCTTTGTTGCACTTTAAAGCATAGTAGCTGTGAGAGTGGAATTTACTTTTAATTTATACATGTTTGCCATATATAGTGCTGCTCCTCTGTTGACTGTTGTACCTAGATTGTTTATTTCTTTTGTTAATAAAATTGCCTTCTCCTCTCTGTCTCCCCATTGCATGCAATTTTTTCCCCTCTCAATGTGGCAAAGAGACAGTTCACTTGAGGATGTACTGATTTATATTTGCTACAGTCCCCTTCCTATTTTTCATGTGTTATACCCCCCAAAATTTATATGATAAAAATTCCACCCAGTTTAATCTATACAAATGTGTATATATAAATATATATATATATATATAAATAAACATGAATTCAAATTGAGTCTTGTAGGAATGTTCTGTTCCTTTCTCATTTGTCTGTGTCGATGTTCCTAATACCTGTTGGCTAGTGTATTGTATGCCCATTGCTGGGCTATGGTTTAGTCCAAGCTGTGGTGAAAGGAGCTGGATGCAATTAAGGATGTAAACTTGATCTAGAGAACAGAGCACTGGATGGTGATTTGGGAAACCTGGTTATCCTTGACCTGTGTGTGAGGTAGCATCAGGTGGGTCTCTTGTAATTTTTCCTTTGTAAAAATATAGACCCAATAAGCAAAGATACACCTCTGGAGTTGAGCATGGCAAACCCAGAGGATACTTCCAGTTCCCCACTGTGCCATTTCCCTTGCCTACAGGTATGTATGTCTCCCTGCCTGCTGGTTACTCGTTAGACCAAGCGTATTGATACTGGAATAGTGAGCAGCGTAGCTGGCTGAATCTTTGCACATTACCAAGACTGGTTGCCTTTTTAAGACTGAGCCTAGAAGGGGACCAAAAGGCACAAAGGAAGGTCTTGAGTGAAAAAAACAACGTTTTCACACCAAGTTGAAGTGACGGCTCTGGGGAGGACAGCACTGGGAGGCGTGTGGAGGGTTTGGGATGGCACTGGAGGGACCACGTTCCTTGGTCCACAGCTGCTGCAAATGCTTCCCTGTCCCTGGCAGCCCAGCAGCCGCTGTGGTCCTAGGCTCCTGCTTGGCCACAACAATTCTGCGATGGGACTTGTCATCTGCATTGCACCACAACCCTGCTGCAGAGCTCTTTGGATCTGCGAAGACTTGTATCTCACCAACTGCAAGAAGCCACAAGGTGCATGCGGGTGTTGAATTTGCGGAAGGCGTTTGACTGCTTGCCATGAAAATACTTCACGAGATCCTGTCCCGCTCTTGGAGAAGCTGCAGGTGACTGTTGTGATGAGCTGTAAGTCACAAGAGCAGCAAAAAAAATACCAGGAGTTAAGGGCAGCTCATGGAAATAAACTTTTTATTCTCTACCAGGGAAAGCTCCCTGGGGGTTTCCAGCATTGGAGCATGAGGTGGGTGCTAAGGGGTAGTGCAGGGGGCTTCACTGCGTTACTGTGGGCTCTCAGCATCTCGCTCAGAGCCACGGAGAACGGATGGGAGGAGAGGAGGTGACAGTTCCTCTGAAAACTGTGCTTCTTCTGAAGGCATGACCATGCCGGGGATGGTGATAGGTGGGAGCTTTGTGCCATGCTGACGCTTATGTAACTTTCTAGCAGGGATTTTCTTTTGTTCTAGCCTTAGAAAGCTCTGGCTTAGAGAGCTCTCCTCTCCATCTCTTTCTCTGGAATGTTTTGTGACCTGTTTTCCACAACTTGTTCCCAAAGCCCCAGCAGTCAGAGAGAAGCCACTCTGCTGTAACACCTGGTCCACTAGCACACTCTCATCGCTGCTTTCTTCTGAAGTGTCCTCCAAGAATCTCGCCTTTGCATGCGTTTCTTTTTCTAGCTTCTTCTTCTTCTTCAGGGTGTCCAGAGCATCACAGACGATCATGTTGGCATAGGCTTTTAAATCTGCATGGAAACGCTGAGCTTTGGAGATTGCATCGTGGATGCTGCGCCTTGCAAGTCTGCTGCTCTCTCGGGATAGAGCAGAAGCACTTGGCAAAGGCTGCAGCAGGGGGAGCCTCAAGGCTTCTGATGTCCAATATTCAGATTCGCCAGATGATCCTTCCCCTTCTATTGTGACCTGGGTGGAGATAGATGCCTGGGGTGGTTGTGGTTGCCACTTAGAAGCAGCATCAAGGGGCGGTTTCTGTCTGTCAGAAAACTTACATTGGAAGTGTTGTTCAAATTCAGAAGCTACAAAAGATTCCTGGGTGGCTCCAACATTTTCAGCAGCGTTTGTGGGCATTTGATCAAGAGAAGGCAGAGAAGATGCTCTGTCATAGCCTGCCACCTCGGCTTGGTTCGTTCCGCTATCTCCGGATATATCAACTTGCGTGGCTCGTGTGCAAACAGGCCGCCTCTTCCTGGGCTCGGAGGCGTGGGGTGTGCTGAACGCCCCTCGCTTCCCCAAGCGATCCAGAAGGATTGCTGCCATCTCTCTGGCCATCTGTCCAACTTCTTGCTGGAGATCTGGGCGCGATGTCTTGAAAGGCTTTGTCCTCCTCAGGCTTGCAAACAACCCTCCGCTGATAGTCAGCGGACTCCTCCTTAAAACACGGGCTGAGGGATCGGGGGGTTTCAGCGTCCCAAACACTTCCTCAAGCATGCGCTCAGCCAGCTCATCCAGTTCCTGCTCTTCTGTTAGCTCAGTGCATGGAAGTGTGGTTTTGTGACGCTGTTCTTCTGTTAAAGGCTTCTGTAACAGAAAACAGCAGGAACTGGTGAGTGAATTGTGAAGAAAAGGGGTAAAGGAGAGAAAATAGGTTAAGTTGCAATGGACTCTGCGCTCTTCTGCCAGGGGTGCTACCCACTCTCAAGACACTCTCTCTGCCTTTTATTTTGTGGCTCATTTACACCTTTTCCAGTGCTGCTGTAAAGAAGGGTGAGTTTTGAGATCAACAGAAAAAAGGATAAGTCCTTGTTTCTGGAGCACCCAGCTGCCCATGCCCCACTAATGGGAACTGGGCAACAAAAGGCTCTCCTCTAAGACAATCTTCAAGCTCCTGCAGGAGGAAACTAACCCACAAATGGTTAAGTACCATCACTATGGGCCTCCGGGACATCCCATGCTCCTCACAGGAGAAACTACCAGAAGGGATGTGGGGACACCTGGTGCATATAAGATTTGTGCTGAGTGTGGGAGTCCAGGAGCCCTCTAAGAGCGCCAGGTGCACCTGGTCCTTCTCAGCCTGCTGGGGACGGCGTTGGTCGTCTTCAGGAGCCTTGGGCTCCTCCACGCTCGCTGCGGTCATGGTGAGATACCTGTGAAGGGAAAGGCAGCTGAAAGCAAAGACAGCCGAAGCAGAGGGCCTGGAGCTGCCTTGCCCAGCGCATCCCCTGCCCAGCCACTGCCCTCCTCCTGCTCTGGGCTTCTTGCCTTTGCCGCACCCCCAACGCTGACTGCACCACTCCATGCACAAGCAGCAGATGCTCGTGCACTGCTTCAGCAGCGTCTCCTGGACCACAGGGTTTGCTGGAGAGCTGCAGCCCTGCGTGTTCCTTGCCCTGTCTCTTACCTGAACCTCATGTCCTGCTCTGAAGTTTTCAAGCTCTCTCTCTGCTCCCACAGCAGCCACTCTCGCAGGCGAGAAATGTCCGTCCCACGTGGCAGCTCGAGGACAGTCTTCAATTTCGCCAGTTGTTCTTGAAGCATTTTCTGAAAGGCGACACCAGGATTTAGCTCCTTTTTGACACAGAAGTTCTCATGCAGCTGCATGTGGAGGCTCCGTTTTGCCCCGGGGCAGAGCTCTGCTTCACCAGCACCAAGGGGAGGAGAGTAGGGCTCCCTCAGCACTCCTAGCAAGCGCTCGGGGACAACTTTTCTGTTTCCAGCCCTGAACCCTGCATCAGCTCAGCACAGACCACGCACTGCTTTCCATGCCCACGAGCGCAGCCTTCCCCGCTCCTCCAGGTCCTGCCTTGCTGGGACAAAATAAGTAAAGCCTCATCCCCCTGCACCATGAAGTGTCCCTGTGAACCCTGAGATTTATCTACCTGTTCTCCACGGCACATTTTGGTGGCCGTTATCCTGAGCGTGGTCAGGTATTGCCTGTATTGGTTGAACTCCCGCAGGTTGCAAACGACCTGTGACGAGACGAGGGCAGAAGTGAGCTGGTCCTTGTGCCGTGCTCCCGGCTGCGCTGCCCGGCCTCGCCAGAGCAGCTCGCAACGCCCGCAGCGAGCGCGGGGCTCCTTGTGCCCCCCGTTAGCAGGGACAGCAGCACCGCGGCCCTGCGCCCTCCACCCGCAAGGGGCGGCTGCACACGGCGCTCTCCCAGCCCGGCCCTCCATGCGCGGAAACCCTTCTGACCACTCTCATGCACAACCTACTCTGTCATCCTTGGTGATGTAGCCTCCTCTTCTCAGTCTGCGGAGGTTGTCTTTGCGGTAGTAATAGTTTCGTAAGTGCGGGTCGTGCAGACTCTTGTACTCGGAGCTCAGGAGGTGCCCGTATGGGTCTCCCAGGTTGAAGTAACCGGACGGCTGGTGAAGCTGCAGAAGGTGTTGACCACACCACCAGCAGGGTAGGAGAGATCAGGAAAGTCAAAGATCTTCCTGAGCTTCTTCAGCCCAAAACACAGCGCTCTCTAGGAGGTGAGAGTTGCCTGCAGAGCCTGTACACATGGCTCTGGTGCTGAGGGAAGGACACCTTCCCCCAGCACACGGACACCTCGCTGGCAGCTGCAGGTAGACTCCATCTGCCCCCTGGGAGCAAAGGTGTCCCCAGGCAGGCTGGCGTTGTCTCTGGAGCCTCATGCACAACAGAGAGCAACTGTGGGACACGCTCTCCCCACCCGTGGCCAGTGTTGGCTCTTGCCAGCTTCTGCCTTCTCTCCATGGCAGGGAGCTTGTAGCTTGCTTGTCCTCCCATCTCTGTCTCATTTAAGGACTGCAGCTCCCACTTTACAGCACAGACTGCTTTTTTTGAGAAAGGCTCCTTCTTTTCCAGGCTTCTGAACAGCTCTGGGCAAGGTGCCAAAGAACAATGCCTAAGAAGCATCTTTTCCTATCCCTCTCCCCTGTTTTTACCTTTTCTCCCAACTTGGTCCTGTAGAAGACAGGATTAGAGCGTGGCAGCAAAGGGAGCTTGACCCCGAGTGGGATGTCCAGCAGCTCAGGACATTCTTGTCTGAGCTGCTGCCTTCTGCGTCCAGCCTAGAGAGACAGCACCATTTGCTAGCATTTAGGTCACCATCTCAAGAGCCCTCTCGTACAGCACTGACCAGAAATGCTTTTTGAAGTCCTCAGGAGAGTTCTAAGGGGTTTTCCACTGCGCCTGTCTGCCTCCTCTTCCCTACAGCTCCCAAGGCTGTCAACCAACCTCCTTGTGTCCTTGCACAGCAGCACTGCTGCCTGCAGAACTGGAATCCAGCATGGGCAGAGACACAGGACCCGCTGGGAGCCTCCACTGGCATTGCCCCATATCTGCCACTCTCGCTCCCCTCCACAAAGCCCCAGAGCACCACCATGTTGTCACCAGCTCCCAAGCTGAGCCCTCTCCATCCATCCATCCATCCATCCATCCCTCCATCCCTCCATCCCTCCCGCACCTCGCCCCTCTTCTCCTCTGTGCTCAGCAGTCCCTCTATGTCTCGGAGGCCAGCAGCAAGGTAGTGCTCCATGGCGCCTTGCAGGAGCCCTCCCACCACTGCGACACTCCACTGGAACCTCTCAGCGCCCAGCCCTGGTTGCCACAGTGCTGATCACTGGGAGACCAGCACTATAAGAACAATCGCATATTGTTGCATGGATTCCCCAGGCCGCCACCCACCCTGCCAGGCCCCGACCTGCCCCCACCTTGCCAAGGGCTCAAAAGAAATATATAGCAGCCCTCCCACTGAGCTCTTGGCCTTCAGAGCACGTAAGTTGTTAAATGGGTGACAATAGGCATGACCAGGCAATGCTGGTGACCAGGATGCTGCTCTGCTTCCCTCAGTGCTGCCCCATAGCTTGTCCTTCCTGAGGACCCACATTCCTTGGAGGCACCAAGTGGCAAAGGGGCAGCCCCACGAAACTGCACAAATGCTAAGGAGACTCAGTTCAAGCTGAGGGCAACTCCTCCCGCTCACGTAGGGGCAGAGCACCTGCCTTCCTAGATCTCAATATACGGTGGAGTACGTCAGACCGCTGCTGAACACCGCAGGCCCAGGCCCAGAGCGGCTCTAGGGACACGAGCTTTCAGTGCAGCAAAGCAGGGCTGCGTCTTTCTGAGCACAGCTGGGGTTTCTGTGTTGGGCAGGAGGAGGCTGTGCTGTTGTCTGGCTGATCCCCATCATCTCTTGAGTGCTGTCAGCAGGGTGGGCTCACAGGACAACCCAGTCCACACAGATGCGATGGGAAACCACGGCAGGGCTCGCTGATCCCAATCTGTCTGTGCTGAGGAACAGAGCAGATTCCATGGTGGTCTCCAGCACGGGGCCCTTGGTGGCAGCAGCCCATTCCTGCCCCTGCTGTGTGCAGGGAAAGTGCCCCCCGTGACGAGGTCTGTGAGCGTGTGTCAGCCGTGGGGGTCCCTGTGTCCCCCAGGGTCTTGGGGAGCTCGTCCCTGCATGTCAAGGTCCCGTGTGCCTGGGGCGTGACATCTTCCCTTTGCGTGTGTCTTGGGCCCTGTAGGGACACGTTGTGTGGGGCCCCCTGAGAGCTGGAGGGCTGCCCCTAGGTGGGGCTGGGGCTTCATCCCCTTTGGACATCCATCCCCATGGCCTCGTGTCCAGGGAAGTACTCAAGGGACCTTGTTGGTGTCCCTGCCCCTGGTGTCTGAAATGCTGGGGCTGCCCACGCAGCTGCAGCGGGGATGCTTTGTGTGCCTGAGCTGGCTGGAAAAGAACACGCAACAATCCAGTAATGATACAGGAATATATATTTAAACTATAAAAACAACAACAAAATAATCAACAATAACAACAACAACAATAACAACAACTACAATAACTCTAACACTAAGAATATAGGTAACAATAAAAGAAAACTTCAACAGTATAATCAACAACAACTAATTACAAAAGAAACAACTATATGATAATATAAGGCTGGCGTCCTCTTCTTCGGCGCTTCCTGGCGGCAGCCCGAATGAAGGGTCCCTTGGCCTGCAATGGAAGAGGAGGCRTGAGCAGGGCCGAGGAGCGTCTCGGGGGCTGCCCTGCAGCAGAGGCTCTTGGGCGGCTGCGYGGGCTCTTGTCCAGCAGCGCTGCCCTCGTTGGTGCCCTGCCAGAGGCTGCGCGTGCCCAGCGCAGGCGCGAGGCCGGCCCAGGGTGTGGGGCAGCAGGTGCCGAGGCCTTGGGCGCTCCTGCGCCCTGGKCAGCTCTGCCSCGGCGCCGCGGCCCGCGAGAGCGCCCGCAGCCCTGGGCCCGGCTCCCGCGCGGCTGCTGCCCAAAGGCAGCGCGGAGCAGCGCGAAGGCGCCGTGCCCAGCCCAGCCCTCGCGCTGCAGCCGGCAGCAGGGGCAGTACCTGGGGGCTGCAAACGGAGCTTTCCCACTCCATCGGCTCCTCGCCCAGGTCGCTGGTGCTCCCCATCTGGAAAAGAGCAGGAGACCTTGCTGGGAACGGTGCATGGGCAAGAGGAAGGACAAGCGCGTGCAGCAGCAACAGGGGCTGTACCTGCATGCTGCCATAATCGAGCCACTCCATCGGCTCAATGTCATCTCCTGAAGATGAACAATTTGTGCTCGGAGGCTGCAAGAGAGAAGGAGTTTGCAGGTCAGCTCTTAGAGCTGGGGACTCGTGATCCCAGGACCCCTCTTCCTGCAGGTGAAACAGGACAGTGGGGAGGGGCCGGGCCCACACGCAGCTCTCCCCATGCAGCCAGCAGCAGGGACAATACCTGGACACTACAGTGGGATGGCTCCCATTCCATCGGTTCCTCCACGTCGCTGCATCGGGGTGGTCCTTGAGAGCTGGTAGCCTGGAAGTGAGCAGGGGGTTTTTGTGGGACGATCTAGGGGTGAGCGCTGGCTCCGTGCACTTGTCCTCGTGTCCCCTGCGTGCACGGGGCAGGCGGTGCACAGAGCCAGGGCGCCAGGCTGAGGCAGCAGCCCCCGAGGCCTTGGGCGCTCCTGGCCCTCGCGCAGCTCTGCCCCAGCACCCAGGCCTGCGAGAGCTCCCTGGCACCTCTGCCACGAGCCCTGCGGCTGCTCTCGACAGGACAAGATCCACCCGTCCCCGCGCAACCTCTGCCTGCGCACGCAGTACCTGTAAGCTGCTCCCGCAGGAGCTTTGCCAATCCATGGGTTCACCAGCAGAGTTGTCCATTTGGTTTTTTTGAGCAGCTTCTGCAGGAGAAAAGGAGACGTTGGCCTTTGCATCCCCGAGAGTCGGGGTCTCTGTCCGAGGAGCCTCTTTGTGTCTCCGTGCATGAGAGCGGTGGTCACGGAGCAGGCAGTGCTGGGCTGCCCACAGCAGCCTCCTTRCCCCRGCAGCCCCTTTGTGAGRCRAGGAGCCCAGGCCACCGTGGAGCGGAGCAAAGGGCAGTGTGAGCGGTGTGAGGGCCGAGTGGCGCGCGCTGCATTTGGGGCCTCCCCTGTGGGGCATCGTGCAGGCTGCCCTGGAGCCCTGCAGCTCCCCTGCATGTCGTGGGCACCGTCGGTGGCCCCTGGTGCTGCCCAGCCCTGCTCCTCACCTGGCCCTGCTACTCGATGTACTGCCACGGAGCTACTGTTACACGGAGCCTTGGGAGCATCCGTGTTCCCATGGCGATAACTGCCCCTGCGGGATGTTCCATGGGTGTGCGGGGGGAGGAGGGCAGGGCCGGGGGT
>PTEX01000261.1:645742-659495 GCA_003342815.1 Eudromia elegans | reverse complement strand
GATGTTCAGCGGCTCTAGATGATCCTCCTTCTGCAGAGACCTGGCTTAAGGAAGGTGCCTGCTGTGGCTGCAGCTCTCTCTGACCAAGAGCGTTCGTGGGCAGCTTCAGGATTTCAGAATAGTTGAGGTGGAAGTGATCCTCCAACTGAGAGGCTGCAAACTTTTGCAAGGTGTCTGTAATGTTCTCAGCAGCATCTTTGCTGCCGCTCGTCTGCCTCACGACTTGGGCACAAGGACCCTTGAAAGCAACGTATATATTTGCTGCTCAGGTACTGCCTTCGCTCTGTACTCACGTTGCTCTGACTCATCTGGCACCAGAATTACGCACAGGGTTCTTCGTCAGGCTCCTCTCTGGCAAGGGGCTGTGGAGCTGCTGGAGGGATGGGCTGCCTTGAATGCTGCTGTCCGTGGAAGCGAAGGGGTCTCATGTGCTCTGTGCCAGCACTGCAGAATGAGATCTTGATGTGTGTGGCAGGTGGGAAGTGAGAGGCTCCTGCCCACTTTTTGGTGTGCTCTGCGTGTCTTGCTCAGAGCTTTCTTAGACGAATGGCAGCAGATTAGCTGAATGTTCCTGTACAGCTTCTTGAGATGCTACTCCATTCTTAGAAAGCCTGGCCATTCCTGGGAGGGGTATAGGTGGGAGCTTTGTTGAGCTTTGTTTTTCTGAGGGCTTGACACCTCTCCGGTTTTCCAGGAGGATTTGTCCTTCCTTCGTGCCTTCCGTCGTCCTGCCTCACACTGTTCCCATGTGGCTGACTGGCTGTTTTTCCACCCAACTTCCACAGTTCACTCCTGAAGCTTCCGCAGTCAAAGGCTGATCATGCTGCTCTCCTAGCTGCTCCACTAGCCCTGTGTCTTCAGGGCTTTCTTGTGACCTTCTTTGCCTTGGCATGTTCCTCTTGTTCCAAGTTCTTCAGGGTGTCCAGAGCATCACTAAGTTTTCCGTGCACACTTTTAGCTCTGAGTGGAACTGCTGAATTTGCAAATTGAGCTAGCAGGGCTCATCGAGAGGACTTTAAAGTAGATTTGAGGGTGGAGAGGGGCATCGTTGGGGAAGTGGGTGATAAAGTAGGCCATGGCCTGTCGTGCCCCTTGCGACAGCTTAACTCCAGAGCCTGTGAAGGACACCCCAAGCCTGAAGAGGCTAAATGGCAAAATATGGTGATTTCTAAAGGCACTATCACTGTTCCTGGACTCTAAAACAATGTCAAGCAAGTGCCCCAAACTACAAACCCTTTTTGTGAAGTGGACCACAAAGTAAGTGAAGGATGAATCTTGGCACAGCCCAGCACTTCCCTTGGCATACCCTTTACAGCCCCACTCCAAGTGGGGTTCTACGCTTTCTCTTTGTCTGAATCCTATGCTATCAATATTCCCGGAATCCACCATGACATCAAGCAAAAGCCCTGCACCACCAACCCTCCTTATGACGTGAACCACAATGTAATTGATGGGTGAGTATTGGAAGAGATCTGCAATTCCCTTGGCATGCCATTTACAGTCCAACTCCAAATGGGACTCTACGCCTCCTGCTTTCTGAGCCATATGCTGTCACTATTGTTGGGGTTTAGGATGATGTTGCAGCACAAACCCTGTTTCTGATATGAACCACAAAGTTAAAGATGAGTCTTGTCCAGGCCCCTCAATTCCCTTTGTCACACCCTTGGCACAGCCCCACTCCAAGTGGGGCTCTACACTTCCTGCTGGTCTGAATCCTGCGCTATCACTCTGCGTGCAGTCTAGGATGATGACAAGCAAGTGCCTCCCACCATGAACCCTGCTTGTTAAGGAAAACACAATATAAGTTAAGGTTGAACATTGGAGCAGACCTGCACTTCCCTTGGCATGCCCTTTACAACCCCACTCTGAGTGGGGCTCTTCGCTTCCTCCTTGTCTGCAAGCCTGGCATTTGCCCTTGCATTTCCTGACCTTCCTCGAGGCTTGGCAATTCACCTCCATTAGCAAGGGAATATTGGAGCCCAGGGTAGCCCAGCGTCGGCAGAGCTGCAGCAGCTCCTGCTCCTGCTGCTGCTCAGGGCACACACGTGCCTGCCCTCCCCTCTGCACACCCACCACGCCGCGGCACGCGCAGCACTGCAGGAGCCACGCGAAGGCTGCTCTCAGCCACAGCACACGGCACCTCGAAGGGGAGCGGCAGCATGAGAGAAGGAGCCCAAAACAGCCCTGCTCAGGACAGGCACACCTGCTCCCGGGACACAACTGCCTTTTGTACGCATTGTGTTGCCAACAAAAGAGGTCTTGACCGTGTGAAACCAAACTTTCTGGAGATATGGAGGRCTSTAAGGGCAGGAAGAGAGCAGGGAAGAAGGAGCAGGGCGTTGAAGGCTGCTTGCAGGGCTCCAAGCAGAGCCCCAAGGGCAGCGCGGCCTCTGCGCAGGCACCCGCCAGCAGCGCCACGGGGCCGTGTGAGGAGCCCTCGTTGTCCCGCAGCGAGCCCAAGGCCACGCATTGCTCTGTGCCGCCGGGCTCCTCAGGGCCACGGCAYTCCCGCACACCAACACCCTTCCTCACGCTCACCCCYGGCCCTGCCCTCCTCCCCCCGCACACCCRTGGAACATCCCGCAGGGGCAGTTATCGCCACGGGAACACGGATGCTCCCAAGGCTCCGTGTAACTGTAGCTCCGTGGCAGKACAKYKARYAGCAGGGCCAGGTGAGGAGCAGGGCTGGGCAGCACCAGGGGCCACCGACGGTGCCCACAACATGCAGGGGAGCTGCGGGGCTCCAGGGCAGCCTGCGCGATGCCCCACAGGGGAGGCCCCAAATGCAGCGCGCGCCACTCGGCCCTCACACCGCTCACACTGCCCTTTGCTCCGCTCCACGGTGGCCTGGGCTCCCCACCTCACAAAGGGGCTGCCRGGSCAAGGAGGCTGCTGTGGGCAGCCCAGCACTGCCKGCTCCGTGACCACCGCTCTCGTGCACGGAGACGCAAAGAGGCTCCTGGGACAGAGACCCCGGCTCTCGGGGATGCAAAGGCCAACGTCTCCTTTTCTTTTGCAGGAGCTGCTCAGAAAAATCAACATGGACAACTCTGCTGGTGAACCCATGGATTGGCAAAGCTCCTGCGGGAGCAGCTTACAGGTACTGCGTGCGCAGGCAGAGGCTGCGCGGGGACGGGTAGATCTTGTCCTGTCAAGAGCAGCCGCAGGGCTCGTGGCAGAGGTGCCAGGGAGCTCTCGCAGGCCTGGGTGCTGGGGCAGAGCTGCGCGAGGGCCAGGAGCGCCCAAGGCCTCGGGGGCTGCTGCCTCAGCCTGGYGCCCTGGCTCTGTGCACCGCCTGCCCCGCGCACGCAGGGGACACGAGGACAAGTGCACGGAGCCAGCGCTCACCCCTAGATCGTCCCACAAAAACCCCCTGCTCTCTTCCAGGCTACCAGCTCCCAAGTACCACCCCGATGCAGCGACGTGGAGGAACCGATGGACTGGGAGCCATCCCACTGTAGTGTCCAGGTATTGTCCCTGCTGCTGGCTGCATGGGGAGAGCTGCGTGTGGGCCCGGCCCCTCCCCACTGTCCTGCTTCACCTGCAGGAAGAGGGGCCCTGGGATCACGAGTCCCCAGCTCTAAGAGCTGACCTGCAAACTCCTTCTCTCTTGCAGCCTCCGAGCACAAATTGCTCATCGTTGGGAGATGACATTGAGCCAATGGAATGGCTTGATTACGGCAGCATGCAGGTACAGCCCCTGTTGCTGCTGCACGCGCTTGTCCTTCCTCTTGCCCATGCACCGTTCCCAGCAAGGTCTCCTGCTCTTTTCCAGATGGGGAGCACCAGCGGCCWGGGCGAGGAGCCGATGGAGTGGSARAGCTCCGKYTGCAGCCCCCAGGTACTGCCCCTGCTGCCGGCTGCAGCGCCAGGGCTGGGCTGGGCACGGCGCCTTCGCGCTGCTCCGCGCTGCCTTTGGGCAGCAGCCRCGCGGGAGCCGGGCCCAGGGCTGCGGGCGCTCTCGCGGGCCGCGGCGCCGCGGCAGAGCTGCCCAGGGCGCAGGAGCGCCCAAGGCCTCGGCACCTGCTGCCCCACACCCTGGGCCGGCCTCGCGCCTGCCCTGGGCACGCGCAGCCTCTGGCAGGGCACCAACGAGGGCAGCGCTGCTGGACAAGAGCCCGCGCAGCCGCCCAAGAGCCTCTGCTGCAGGGCRGCCCCCGAGACGCTCCKCGGCCCTGCTCACGCCTCCTCTTCCATTGCAGGCCAAGGGACCCTTCATTCGCGATGCCACCAAGAAGCGCCGAAGAAGAGGATGCCGGCCTTATATTATCATATAGTTGTTTCTTTTGTAATTAGTTGTTGTTGTTTATACTGTTGAAGGTTTTCTTTTATTGTTACCTATATTCTTATTGTTAGAGTTATTGTAGTTGTTGTTATTGTTGTTGTTATTGTTGATTATTTTGTTGTTGTTTTTATAGTTTAAATATATATTCCTGTATCATTACTGGAGTGTTGTGTGTTCTTTCCCAGCCAGCTCAGGCACACAAAGCATCCCCACTGCAGCTGCGTGGGCAGCCCCAGCATTTCAGACACCAGGGGCAGGGCAGGGACACCAACAAGGTCCCTTGAGGACTTCCCTGGACACGAGGCCATGGGGATGGATGCCCAAAGGGGAAAGAAGCCCCAGCCCCACCTAGGGGCAGCCCTCCAGCTCTCAGGGGGCCCCACACAACGTGTCCCCACAGGGCACAAGACACACGCAAAGGGAAGCTGTTGCGCCCCAGGGACATGGGCTGCTTGGCTGCTGCAACAACGGTCCCGTGCTGGGGTCCCCATGGAGGCTGCTCTGTCGCTCGGCAGCCTCGCGGACGCACACTGGACACCAAGGAAGGTCCTTGTGTTCCTGCGACTTTCCAGATCACCACTGCAGGCACCATCTGCCCCTCCAGCCCGGGACAGGATCTCGTGCCTAGTGAGCAAGACAGAGGAGACGGAGGTTCGTGCACAACAGCTTTGCTTGCATGGGCTGCCAAGGCTCCTCTCAAGAGCTCAGCAGGGAAGGAGAGGGCACTCGCAGCGCTCCCCTCTCCTCTCGGCCACGCCTGTAGCACGTCTGTGCACTGAGAGCCCTGCACACACATTGCACGTGAGCGTGTGCTTGAGCTTAGAACAGGACAATAATCCCAGCTTCTGTCAGGAGACACTGTGTCTTCTCCCATCATACCCTCCCATCACTGTCCTGCTGCCCTATCGCTGAGCCAACGCTCTTCAATGTCCGGACTTGGAGGAGACAGAGAGAAATGCCGAGTTACAGAGAACCCCTGGAAAACAAAGTTTGCCTTTTCAAGTGCTTTAAGGAGTTTTTAAATGTGTACGGCTTACAAACTGGTCAAAAGTGCTAAAGGGAAAGGGGATGGGTGAAGGAAAGGGGATGGGAAAAGGAAAGGGGAAGGGGACGGGAAAGCAAAAGGGAAAGGGAAAGCGAAAGGGGAAGGGAAGGAAAAAAGGAAGGGGAAGCGAAAGGGGAAGGCTTTCTAAAGGGAAAGGGGACGGGAAAAGGAAAGGGGACAGGAAAAGGAAAGGGGAAGAGAGAGAAAGCGAAAGTGAAAAGGAAAGCGAAAGGAGAAGCAAAAGAGGAAGGGGAAGGGGGAGAGGAAGGGGAAAGGGAAGGGGAAAGGGAAAGCGAAAGGGGAAGGGAAAGAGGAAGGGGAAAGGAAGAAACAACTTCAAACTCCAAGGTCACAAAATAGATTGCAGTAACCGCCTGACAACCTTACACTTGACAAGCACCAACGCAGGAGCTCAGCTATCACCTTGGCCTGGAACACTGAAGTCAGAATGCCAACGGCATCATGAGATGAACAAGAGCATACCTACATTGAAGGAAGGCCAACACACAGAAATGTCTCCATCTGCCTTCCATGTTGAGGCATTCAGAGTCATGTTCAATGGGGGCTTTTTGGTCCCCACCAAACCTTTTGGTCCCCACCAAAAGCAGTGTCCAAGGGGCAAGGACGAAGGCAGCTGATGCGGAGGTAGTTCAGGGTCTGTGCTCTTCCACGGCAGCGCCCGCAGCACCCGGGCAGAGCGTGGCCTCTCAGCATCTCCCCTGGCCATGCACACCTCCCTTTGCATCTTGTTTATGATTTTTCCGTTGACTTTCTGATTTGTTTGCAACATTTTGGTTGATTTTCTCTTGCTTTTTCCCCTCTGCCTCTGGGGGAATTTGGCCATATCTTTTGCAGCAGGCTCTTTGCTTGCTTCACATCTGTGTATCACTCCAGCAGCAGGACTCTTTGGAGCTTTCCCAGCTGAGCCCCAGCACCCGTGTCTCTGCTGCTCATTCATCACAAGGCAGTTCATCTTTCCAGATTGGGTAGGGCCATGGCAGGGATGGTTCACACAGTTTGGCAACGGGCAGCCCTAATGTTTCTCCACCGTCTTGGTGATGCTCCTTCTCACAGGGTAGTTTTGGGGGGTTAGGAGTACATGGGGAGAGCTGCTCCCATTTCACATGGGTCCTGGCGGCTCTGCTTGATCCACATGCTGCAGGAACATGGGACATCCTTGTCCCCCAGCAGAGAGCCTCTGCTCTTGCTTCTGTTTGCCTTTTCCACCGGCCTCATGGAATTTTAGAGTTTTCCTGTTGCAATTGACAGAACGTACCTTCATTAAGCACATTTTCTCTTACACCAGTGCCCAGAGTCAAGACTCTGTGATCTGGGCCTCTTCTCCTGCTTTTGCTTGAGAATTTTTTTTTTGGTGGGAGAGAGGCAGGTGCTTTCTGATGCTTTCTCAGCATTTTTCAGCCATGATTTCATACACCTCCTAGAGCTGACTCACTGCTGACAATATCGTCTTTATGTATCAGGGGATTCAAGACGTGTATTTCTAGTCCTATTGTTTCCTTACCTTCAGTTTCCATCTTTTCCTCCAGCGCTTCCTCAAAAGCGGAGCTGTCCAAGTGCCCCTTCTTCCTCAGGGACTGCTCACATATACGAAACATGTGCATTTACCTACAGCACAGCCATCGGGGCTCTTATGGCCACACCAGGAGTGAACTGTGTACCCAGCCATGGTTGCACACCCAGAATCTCCTCCTTTCCTTGATCACTTGTGCAAAAGGCTGGAGACCTGGGCCCCCAGGTGCTGAGCAGGAGCAGTACCTTGATTGCTAAGCTGGGTCCAGATGGAAATAATCCACGAGCGTGTGGAACTCTCTGATTCCTTTTGGCAGTGGCAGCCCTGGGAGATGTGTCACACACAGACCTTTCAGGCTGACTGTCTCAGCAGCTGGAGGGGGCTCCTTGGCTGCATGGGAACGTGGGCTGGGAGAGCGCTCTGCCCCGCGGGATCGCAATAGGACCTTTGATGCATGAGACTGAGAGCCCCTCCGGCCGGCTTGGAGGAGGCAGGATGTATTCCCTCCTTCCAACAGCTAGGAGAAAGACAGATCCTAGGAGTAAAGATATCTCCTGTTGCAGAGCAGGAGTAGTGTGGACATCTACCAATGGGGTAGGGAGCAGGAGGTGCATCCGTGGTTGCCAGCAGAGGAATTTGCTATGAAACTTGCTGTACCAGTGGGGATGGCTTTGCAGAGCCTCGAGAGCCAGATCCATGTGGCTGAGGAAGCAGCTAGTGCACGCAGAGGGGGAACGTGGATCTCGGCATCACGCCATGAAACCCAGGGTTTTCCAGGGTTGGGAAGACTCACAAGCTCACCCAGCACCAAGATGATGGATGAAACCCCTGGCAGGTACTGGGTGCACCCTTGCTTGCATCCACCAGACTGGCTGTTCAGGGCCAGGGTTGCACATTGTGAGTAAAGTTTGGGGGTTCTCCACTGACTGCAAAGCACTGCCCGAGCTCCCCTCTGGCGGAGGATGGGTGGGTGGATGAGGAGATGCTTGGTCTCTGGTTCGTGGCACCCATGGGCCTGCTCAGGTCCTGATGGGCTGGTCGCCCTTAGCTGTGTGCAGTGGCTGCCAGGCACCTCTCCAGCTCCCGAGCACCCCCAGCCTCCCTGGCCATGCAGCAGCTCTTTGCTGGTCACACAGCAGCTCTTTGCTGGCACCTGCTGTCAGATTTGAATCGTGCATTTGCCTTTTCTCACACCTGCAGCAGTTCCTGCTCATCTGGCCCCACGCTCGCCCAGTGCTGCCAGGACAGACCTGGCACCAGCAGTTCCACAAGCTGCAGGAGGGACTGCGGCTCCTGGGGCTTCGCGCTCATGCAGCCTGGGGGCTCTGCTTGATATCTGCTCAATGGCATTTCTCCAGGTGGATCCCAGTGCAAATAACCGGGCCCAGATCTCTTCTTCACCCCCTGCTCAGGAAGCACAAACGGTCCCTGGGAGGGTGGGTCAGCACTGAGGACTCCACCAGCCATGACCCCTCAGCAGCAGGAGCTGAGGCACCGCCAGCAGCACCTCACCAGGGACACAGTCCTGCCCAAACGTGAGCACAGGTCAGAAACCTGCTGGAAAGGTGATGGTTTTAATTTACAAACTGAAGAATCTTTTCTGCCCGATGTGGGGAAACACCCGACAGGGCTCGTGAACACCCGTTTGCCAGGACATGAGGATCTTCCTGGCCATCTTGGCCCCCTGCTTTGAGAAGCCCCGTGCTGGGAACAGGACAGTCCCCCCACAGTGTTTCCCCCTGCAGCAATGTCCTCATCAGAGCGGGTGCCTGGCAGGCAGTGGGTGCCCTGGTACCAGCTGGTCTTGGAGGAAGAGGATGACGGTGCCTGTGGGAAAGGCCACGTCACCAGGGTCTGACATTGGATAATGCCCTGAGCCAGCGAGCACCTGGTGCTGCCTGGGCAGCTGGGAAGCGGGATTTTGTGACTCCCTGAGCTAGGAATTGTTGCAACTGTCCTGACCCCAGCACTTCTGTCCTCACCGCAGCACCAGGCTGAGCTGGGGAGGGAGGAGGACCCACGCAAGGAGTAGAGCTGCACTGGTGCTCCCAGCGTGGGCTGTTGCACTCAGCAGGGAAAATCATCCTCCCTCTGCTGGATCTGGAGCTGTCTCATGTCTGGCACGTGGCTCCCTGCCGCAGCAGCCTCCATGAGCCTGGAGAAAAGAAGAGAGCTGCAGCTGTGCCAGCTGTTGGGAGCCAAGGGGCTGCTGCGGATTCACATCTGGGCCCACTCTGAACCTCGGCTGCTCCACGAGCGCAGTGTGCTGGGGAGGCTGCACCCATGGGAGTAAGCAGATGTGCCAAACCATCCACTCAGGTCGCCAGAAGGCAGCTCCCAGCCCGGCTCCAGACTCCATGCCATCCAAGGGCATCTTGGGCATCTCTCTGGAGTGCTGCTCCAGGTCTCCCACTGCTATCAAGGAGTTTTGCCCTCATTCCCGAGGCCATGCTGCTCGGGCCAGGCAGGGAAGCAAGAGCACTGCCCTTTGCAAGAGGCTGATTAGCCACAGCCTGCTTCCTAAGAGGCCAGTGGGGCCGCACAACCCACCATAAACTGCAGACTTGAGCGCACATTTTACCATCTGCAATTCATGTGCTGGCTTTTATGTTTCACTTACGTCAATTAAACCACCCAAGGGCTTGGCTGGAGTCCTTGCCGTCCATGTCACTTGGTCTTTGAGCAGATGTGCAGCGGGCAGCAAATATTTGTGTTTAAGGTGTAGAGTTTCACTGAGGTGCAGGCCAAGAAACAGTCTTCCAGAAGATGAACAGTTTCACTTAAGCAAAGAGTAACTGTCCAAACGGCCAGATTTTGTAGTCCCCGAATCACTGACAGAGATGACGGGATGGGGTTCAGCACAGGGATGTCACAACTGGCTCAACTCTGGCCTTTCCCAAAGGTATTTTACTGCCTAAGGGCTACTTTTTCCATGTTGTCCTTTACTAGAAATTATCCTCTGTTGATGGTGTAAGACCTGCATTGTGATAGCAAAAATCTTTTCAGGCCAGGGGAATCCAAGGGACAGCGACTTTCTAGTAGGGTTATGGTGAGATGAGAAGCCAGTCTGTAGAGCAAGAAACTTTGCAAGAGCAAATGATGTCCCAGAGCAAACAGAAAGTGCTGTCAAGTTGAGAGCAGGACAGACTGCAGGGATTTTAAGCTCAGACAAGGAGGTTTTGCTGCATCTCCTGTATAGCAAAGGAGGGATCAGCCAGTTAAACACAGAATGCTGAAGGTTGGAAGGGACCTCTAGAGGTCATCTAGTCCAACCCCCCTGCACACACAGGGTCTCCTAGAGCACGTGGCACAGGGTGATGTCCAGGCGGGTTTTGAAGATCTCCAGAGAAGGAGACTCCACCACCTCTCTGGGCAGCCTGTTCCAGGGCTCTGTCACCCTCACTGGTAAGAAATTTTTCCTCAAGTTCCTGTGGAACTTTTGATGCTTCAATTTGTGGCTGTTTCCTTCAGTCTTATCACTGGCTAACACTTAAAATATGCTAGCCCCATCCTCCTCACTCCCTCACTTAAGGTACTTATAGACACTGATCAAGTCCCTTCTCAGCCTTCACTTTTTCAGGCTGAAGAGGCCCAGCTCTCTCAGTCTTTGCTCACAGGGCAGATGTTCCAGGCCCCTGATCATCTTTATAGCCCTGCACTGGACTCTCTCCAGCAGCTCCACATCCCTCTTGTACATATAATGCACATCTGAATTTCTTCATCCTTTTCCCCTCCCACTCATTTCAATGTTTTCTCAGGACTTAGTCCTGCACCATAAGGATGGTGACAACCCACTGGCACCAGGTTGGGCAGACCAGTCTTGCAATACACCTCGCTCGTCCTCTGCAATGTCTCAGTCTCCATGAGCAGACTTCCATAAGGAAGGAATACAGTCTGGGCACCTGGTTCCAGGCTTTGAACACGATCTTTGAACACGAGCTGCTACGATCTTTTGATTTTGTTTCACAAGTGATTAATTTAATTAGTGCAACTAACAAAGCATCTAACTGCACTCTATAAATAGACCTGTGGGCTTTGATACAGCTCCTGCCTATTCCAAGAAATGAATCTAATAATAACTGCTTAATGCTGAAGTTCAGGGGACAAGGGAGACTGTGCAGAGAAAATACCAGGACAACCTCAAACTGGGGATAGATATCAGCTGTGAAAGCAACACCAGAAGGTCTTAACAGGACTCTGAGATGCTGCTGCTGGAAGCAGCTTCTCAGCAGCGCCAAATGCAGCTTTTACAGAGCAGGAGGGACACACAGCTCAGCAAAACCCAGCTTGCATAAGGGCCAAGGAGCTCGTTAGCCACCGGCAAGCAGAGCCTTTGGCTTCACTGGCTAAGGATGCTGGTGTGCCTGGAAACAGGGGCCCCACTCCTGTGTGTCAGCCAGCCCCGTTCTGGGTCCTCCCAAAGCCCCTGGCCAAGAGCCAGGGCATGATTCAACCAGGCTCCTTTCCGTCCGTCCTTCCTGCAGCAGGACTTTGTGGCAGCTCCTTCCACGCTCTCTCGCTGTGCATGAAGCAGTTTGAGTCTCTGGAGATTAAAATCCAGACACCAAATGCTGCGTCAGTCTACCTGCTGCTCCTCTTGGCACCCTTCTGACCTGCCCAGCACCCAAGCCGCGCCTCCAGAGTGAGGAGCCACACGATGAGTCCCCACGGTATTGCTTCCTTGGGTGCTTCGCAGCACTGGGGGCCCTGGCTGGGAGGCACCAGGAAAAAAAACCCCCACCAAATCCTTGAAGAAAGCCATGCTATGCAGCAACAGCTGAGCAGAAAGGAAGGGATGACCTCCACCGTGTTCACCAAGCTGTCACACGTCCCTTCTGCACCAGTGTGGGCCCAGGGTGTGTATGAATCTGAGTGCTAATGGCCATGAGAAATGCAGAAATCCTTTTTGCAGGCCTTTTTCTTGCCAAACGCCAAGGGAGTCCCAGTTCCAAGCTTCTGGCACCAATCTTGCGGGATTTCAAACTGCTTTGGGAGAAGCAGTTGTTATCTCTGTCTCTCCAGCTCTGAACTGCCCCCAAGGACATGCATTTAGGGCCCTTTCTAGTCCTGATTTGCATCAGAAAAGCGAACAGCTAAAATACTTAGATCCCTGTCTCATAAGTACCTGATGCAATCGCTAAGGGAATGCTAAATTGCTGATTAAGGGGGGTGGTTCTTGGATCATGTGCAGCACAAGCATGCGTGTGATCATCCTGCCTTCATATCACTGGTGGCATTAGGAGTTTCCTGAGGGGAGAATCCAGCCCTGAGCACAACTGGGCCAGCAGGTCTCCCGTCCGTGGCCACAGCGATGCGGGAAGGGAGATCAGCAGGAGTCACGAGTCCTCCTTCCCCTTGGGCGCAGGTGGTTCCGTGCGCTCGGTGCTGATGAAGCCGTTCCGCATGCAGAGATTTCCTGATGGGGACACACAGGGTACGGCACGTGTTAATCTTGCACGTCAGCCTTGCTGTGTCTGCTGGGGACAGTCGCTGCGCTCCGGGTGAGCTCCCTGCGGCTCCCAGCTCTGGGACCACTGCGCGGGCATCCGTCCCAGCACAGGGAGGCGCAAGGACGGGGATTTTCCCTCTGCATGGCACTGACAGGATCCAGATCGTCTCCTTGCGCCAAGGACGTGCCGGAGCATTGCATCCCTGCTGCCAGGCAGATCCCGAGCTGAGAAGGCAAAGAAAACAATCTAAATGTTGCAATTATGCAACACTAAAGCAGCAGTTACAGTTCCCACTGTCACTTCAAAAGGGAATGTGGCCTTAAACAGTCACCTACGCTGGAAATAACAAGAGCAGCGCTGGGAGGAACAAAAAGAAAAAAAAAAGCAGACAAACTGCTGATTGCAGCTGGCTGTCTGGCAAGTGCAGCGCGCGCTTGGAGAGCTGGCGGCGCAGGGAAGAGGAGCCTTGAGGACGAAAGGACAAAACTCCGCTCCGCTGTAAACAAATCACGTGGCACGCACTGCCAGACCCTCCGCGGCCAAGCAGGGCAGCGCCGGGGACACGAGGACAGGCAAGCACGCTGCGCAGGGACTGAGCCAGAGCACCTCCCGGCACCCAAGGGAGTCCATACCGCAGTCAAGGGAAGCAGAAAGTCGCTTGCACCAAACTTTGGAGCTTTTATTGGGAAGAAACGGCTGTTTTCTACGGAGATCATCTGCAGGTTTTCTGCTGCATTCCCCCCTGCTGCAAAGGAGCAGGTTGCAGCCCCAGGTCGAGGGCTGGACTGAGCAGAGCTGCAGCATCTCTTGAGCCATGTGCAAGAGCAGTGTCCCTGGCCCACGCTAAATCCATTCACTCTGTGCCCTTTCCAGCCTGGTGAAAAGACCCCTCAAGTCTTTTAAATCTCCGTACTTGGCAGTGAACAGAGACTGGGGACCTCAGAAGCCTGGAGGCTCATTAGGAGATGAGCAGAGCACAAGGGGGTCCAGACCACAAGGTGTTCCTTGTTGCTGCCACTGGGCTACAGGGAAACAAGGTATTGGTCCCATGCATCGTGGTGACACCATGGAGCATCTGCAACTTTCCTGCCCAGCCTGATGGTGCTCAGGGCATCAGCAACGCGAGCTCTTGCTTGTGGCCATCTGGGCAGCCCCACGCGGCCGCTGCGCTGCAGAGCAGCACTGTGGTCATTGGGCCTGACACACCTTGGTATCCAGATCAAAAAGAGTCGTCTGGTGCTTCCAGCATGAGCCCCAAATCCGCAGCTCAAGTGCAGCAGGGTGAGGGAGCCGGCGCGCGGCTCCACGGGCGCACGGCCCGGCTTTGCCAAGTGTCCTGCATGCAAACTTCCTTGAAAGGAGTTTTGTGCCCGGGAATTGGCCAGGAGCGCCGCGGGAGCGCCGCAGAGCCCCGGGGCTGCCCCACGGCCCGGCGCCCACCC
>PTEX01000261.1:417687-645383 GCA_003342815.1 Eudromia elegans | reverse complement strand
GCGCAGCTCAACGGCGGCGAGCCCGGCTCCGCCGTGCCCGAGGCGCTCGCCAACGTCAGGCGCACGGTGCGCGTGGTCAAGCAGGACGTGGGGGGGCTCGGCATCAGCATCAAAGGTGAGCGCCCGGCCCGCCGCGGCGGCTCCGCGACCTCCAACGGCGCGGAGGTGGCAGCAAGGCCCGCGGGACGGGACGGGACGGGACGGGACGGGACGGGACGGGGGTGTCCGGTGCAGCGACCTGTTGCCTCCTCTCCCCGCGCCCTGCAGCTCGGCTGTGCCCTCCAGGGCTGCGCTGGACGGGGCGGGAGCTGCCGTGCTGGCACCTCCATCCCTCCTGCCACCCGCCCCGCGCAGGTGAGGGAGAGCAAGGCTGGGAAAGGGGGGGGCTCAAGGACGTTTGCAATGAGCTCAGACATCGGGCTGCCCGTGGAGTTCAGTGCATGGAGACGGGGGACGGGATGCCTTTTTGGGGACACAACCCGGCACGGGGCTTCCTTCTATTTGGGACACCGCTGGGGATGCTCGCAGCTCTTTGCCAATGGAGCTGCTTCTCTAATGCAACCTTGCACACGCTGGCACTTTCCTGCAAGGGGAGGTGTCTGATGGAGTGGATGGGACGTGCAGGGGACCCGCCTTACAGGAAAATGACCCTTTTGCAGCAAATGGAGGTCTCTGCAGGCTTGTCCTCATCTTTCCAGTGACCCCTGGGCTGACAAATATCGATGTCAGCAAAATGGAGAAAATGACTGCAACGTCTGTAAAGTCCTTGGGGGTTTCCAGACACAGAGTAGCGCCTCGGAGCTGGGGCGTTAAAACAACTCAGGCTTGAAGATGTCCGGTCCCGGAGGGCTGAGCGGCAGGGAAGCCTTGTTGTCAAAATCCGTGTTTTCTTTTCCACTGTTCCCCTCCTGAGCTGTTCTCCTCCTCAGTTGCTTGCCTGAACTTTAGGCTGGAAACTTCACGGGGCAGGGATTACGTTTCTTCTTGTGTTTATTTTTCGTGCAGCTCTGAGCTTGTTAGAAATTCAAGGAAAGAGGGATTAAACAGTCAGCCGTGGGCCAAGGTCCGTCCCTGCGTGTGGGGAGGAGAGTTCGTAATTTAATGTAACGTCAGGCCGGTCTGCACGCTCGGTGGCACATGGGGAAGGGAGTGTGTGAATCTTGTCCTCTGACGTGGCTTCGCCTCCGGTGGGCAGAGGGAATCGAGCCTCAGGCTCCTGCTTCCACTCGGGCCGTACGAGTGCCCAGCACGGAGAGTTTGCGATGCAGATGCCAGTCGGGATGGGTGGGAATGGCAGCTTGCTCCTGCCCTGCTGTTTGCCGTGGCTGCTGCCACGGGATGCCTGAGCTTGCCAGTGCTCCCTTTGGGGTAGTTTAAAACTCAATTTGTGATAACCCCTTGGCTGCAGTGTTATTGCTAGCTTCACGGCCATGCTAGAAAAGGGAAATGCCACTTGATTTGGTTAAAACTTTGGGTTTTTGCACTGAAAAATATGAGGAAAACACGCAGCAGTAATCCCAAATGGAAGCTGTCCACTGTCCCAGCTGGTCACGCTGCTCCGAAGGGGACCACTAGTGCTGCTGAGGGGAGGCATTGCTGCTTCTTAGCTGGGCTGCTGACACTTCCCAGTTAAAAAGTAGTGGATTTCAGGTATCTTAACCGCAGGCTTTCCCACAGAATCCCATTCCGGGGGAGGTGTGAAAGCCGCTGAGCTCGTGCAGCGCTCTTCAGGGCAGGGCAGAAGAACTCAGGGAGCCCGGCCCCAGCTCGTGTTATCTGAGGACTCCTCGCGCAGGACGCCTGCGTGCCCCGGGGCTGAGGCCACACAAGTGCCCTCCTGCTTCTCTCCTTGCAGCCTCATCCGCCTTGTGTCGCTGTCAGTAGTGGCCTGGAGTGGGATGGGATCGGAACCACGCAGCCTTTGGGTTGGTGCCTGCTTTGGCCCTCATCCTCCTCCTCCTCCAGGCGAGGATGCGAGGCAGACGGCTCTTGCACTGCAGAAACCCTTGGTTCTTGGTGTGAGCGATGATCGTGGTGGTGCAGCACGAGTGGAGGCGGCCGAGGCTTGTGCTGCTCTTCGTGTCGGGCTGCTCTGGGGATGTGGTTGGAGCTCAGCGGCTGATACTGCAGCTGGGAGCACCCAGGGGCTGTGTTGGGTCAAGGGCACCGGGGCGACTCCAGGCTCCTGGCCGCACGCCTCATCTGTGTCACGAGCCTGCTGAGACCTGGCCACGGCCCTGCTCCTTGCCCTGGGCTGCATCCCCCGCCCTTGGCTACAAGGCACATGGGGGCCCACTGCTTTTACTGCCTACAAGTCCTGCTGAAGGGTTTGCTCTGGATTTTGCTTCTCGAGACCTGCGCATCCAGAGGTGCCTGGGGAGGGTTGGCATGGGGCTAAATGCCTGGTCTGGCAATGTGTTTTCCGTGGAGGAGTGAAAGGTGAGCTGTGGGTACGGCTCCCTCATCCTTGGGGACAGGCATGGGAAGCCCCCTTGCAGCCTCTTCGCTCTCCTGTGGTGTCTAGTACTTGTGCCACCTCCTGCTCTGGCCGCTGCTCAGAGGATGCCCTGGCGGGAGGCTCCCTGTGTCCTCAGCACGGATCAGGAATCACTGCTCTAAGGACGTGCTCGTTGCAGAGGCCCCTGCAGAGGCCTCCCTGACAGCTGATAAGTGGAGTCCTCTGCTCCGCGCCAGCTCTGGCAGGGATCTGAGCGAGGAAATGCCTGTGGCAGCAGCCGCAAGCAGCCCCAGGGCGGCCGCCCGGCGCTTTCTGCGCTCGAGCACGCTGCTGCTGCACGAGCTGGGGTCACAGTCTGCCTTGGGGACAACTGCTCATCCTTGCAGGAGAGGCGCCGATTAGCCCTAGGACATCAGGTGCCCTGCGATCCCAGTGCTGCTCCGTCCCGGTGTGTGGAACGCTCTTGTGCAGCAGGGCAGAGATTAAGGGTAATTGCTGCTCTGGTGCTCTCGAGCTCCCAGGAGGGAGCACTGCTCGTATCTCCCTGCAGGTTCAAAAGTTAATGTGTGAATTGATCTCCGCTCACTCCAGCGGTGTTTGAATAGTTTCCTCCTAGGCTGAGGAGCAGAAAAGAGCAGGTAAATAGGGCTTCTGTGTGGAGAGGAGCAAAACCGTTCAGATTTCTCCCTGGCTCTTTTGCTTTTCCAACCATTCAGCCGTCTTATCCATTCGGGGCATGAGCTCGGAGCAAAGGGTCACTCAGCACACACAATTAATAAAGCAAGTAAAAAAGCGATTTCCCTGCCAAAACCAATGGGAGATGGCAAGAGCACGAGTTTGCCCTCAGAGTGGCTGCAGGTTCCCTTGTAGTCTTTTGGAGCCCTCTAAAGCAGTTTGTCCTTATCCATGCTGAGGTCATCTGAGCTACGGGCTAGTCCCAGCAAGGCAGGGCAGCGGCCTGGAAGAGGGATGTACGTTTGCTAAGCTTGGCTGGTACCCAAGCGCACACAACCCCCGTAACGGCTTTCTTCCTTCTGTTTTAAGGTGGCCGAGAGAATAAGATGCCCATCTTGATATCCAAGATCTTCAAGGGGCTGGCGGCGGATCAGACCGAGGCGCTGTACGTGGGCGACGCCATCCTCTCCGTGAACGGCACCAACCTCTCGGAGGCCACGCACGACGAGGCAGTGCAGGCGCTGAAGAAGACGGGCAAGGAGGTGCTCTTGGAAGGTAGGAGCTGTGGCTGCTCCCACTCCTGACGGAGCCCACGTGATTTCCTGGCTGCTCTTTCCTAGTTATTGCTCTTTGGGCGCTCTGTGGGCCAGATGTGCGCTGAGAGCCGGAGCCCGAGGGTGGCACATCCTCTGTGTGCACGTTTGGATAGTCTTTCAAATGAAAGCCAATATGTGCAGCCTGGCTTAGCTGCTCGTATGCAGAGCTGTCTGCGCTCAGAGCCCGGCCGGGCTTTGCAGAACAGTTCATGGGCAATGGTAAACCCTGGTATTCCAGAGATGTGGATGGGAACAATCCTGGGTGTCAGAGTGGAGCTGGAAGGACGTCTCTGTCCTCCCGATGGGTTGCCCAGGTCTACTCAAGACCGTTTCTGTGCTGGAAATGGTTTCCTGCGCTGCTGTAGGGCTGCGGATGCCAAAAGGAGGAGTTTAGTTTGGGGAAGCGCCCTGGGCTCCCCAGGCTTGGTCTGGGCAACAGAGGGAGAGCAAGGGAGGCAGAAGGGGCCGCATCTTCTGCTCCAAGTGACCTCGCGGTGTTTTCTTTCCTGCTCCTTCCCCGTGCTGTATCGCCTCCAAATCTTAATTTTAGCTTCGCTCAGCCCTTTTCGCCGTGGGTTCCTCCTCTCCTGGGAGCCGCAGAACCACATTTCAGCCTGAGGAATGTGCTGCTCTGCACAGCTGCTGGGAGCCTGGAGCGGCCTTTTTTTTTCCCTCTTTGACCAAAGAGAAACACAAGAACCTCTTTCTCTCGGAGCCTCTGAAATTCCTTCCTCCAGCCTCGTGTACCCAGACCACCCTCTCGCTGCTCTTTCCTTTGCATCGCGTGCTTTGGCTCGTGCTTCGCCCCTGCTGAGGGTCCTGCACGAGGTGAGGATGAGCCGTCTACCCTCCAATGAGCCGCGTCCCTCCGTGGATCTGACGGGCCCCTTGGGCTCCGCAGGGCCGAGACGGAGAGCTTTGCATGGATAGTTCCCGCTGCCGTACTCTGGCTGCTCGGATGTCTCCTCGTTCCCTGTCTCCCATGCGCCTGGCGCCGGATGCGGCTCCGTGGGCGCTCATGTGCTGCGGTCCCCCGGGCCACGTCAAGCAGCTGAGGACAAACAAGCCGCAGGGTGACCAGTGTGCTGAGGCCAGCGTTATTCCCCACCGCTCTTGCAAAGGGAGTTTGTTTTGGGGCCGTAGGAGGTTTCTCTGGCACCGCGTGCCTGTTCCGCGCTGCAGGGCGGTGACGTGGTGGCACCTCGTGGGTGGCCAGAGCAGGCCCAAGGTGCAACATCCAAGCACAAGAATACTGGAAACTGGGTCCTCGGTCATCCCGGCTCCTCCTGTCCCAACTTTGGATTTAACCTCAATTTCTCTCACATTCACATTAGCTATAATTACCCAAAATCTCGTACTGGAATTCAGCACGGGGAGACAGGCTTGAGTTGCTCCTGAGGAGAGATCTAACCCATGGGAGAGTGAAGCCCTGGCATTAAATTATTCCCCATATCCAAAGCGGTGCCACCTGCCAGGTTTCACCCCAGGCTGCCGCGCTCGACGTGCGGATCCTGGGTGTTGATGCTGGCCGGGCATGACGGCATGCACATGCCTCTCCCGGTGTCCTGCCAAGGCTTTCGGGAGCTGCCAAACTTCTCCCTTGATATTTACGTGAGGAGCCTGCCTGTGTTTATGTAACGTTGTTATTTTGGGGAGAGTTGCTCTGCCTTACCTTATTTTTCCCTTACTTTTCTCTCTCACTTAATGTTCGGAGAGTTTCTGTGGCAGGGGGAGAGGCTGGTAAATATCCCCCCAGCTGCCCGGGGAACGGCTTTGGCGCCAGGACAAGCAGTTTTTCCAGGAGCAGGTTTTCCAGGAAAGCCCCCATTGCTGTATCAGCAGGAGGAGCGAGCTGCAGGCTGCAGCAGAGAGGAGGACGTGCAGCAGGGAGCCCTTTGGCAGACGTTTCCCCCGCAGGGCTGGGGTAGCTCAACCCTCCTGCCTGCAGCCCCTGGGCAGCTCCTGGTGCTGCCGCAGGTCTTGCCGACCTTCTTGGCCAAGTAATAGCCTGAAAATCTGAAATTTAGGAAAGCTAAAGGGGCAGGAGGGAGACAGCGGAGTGGATCACTCAGCTTTGGTGCAGGGTTGGGTTTAGCATGGGAAGCGCAGGCAGCCGCGGGCAGCAGAGACACCCATGGGGTGCAGAACCGAAAATACCCAAAGGATGGAGCTGGCCCCACGGAGGACACGACACGAACCGGAGGGAGGTTTTGAGAAGGTGGCGCCCAGGGCCTGGCTTCAACTGCCAGAGCCAGGTACACGGAGAGGTCCCGTTCCCGCCCTCTCCATGCTGGGGAGGCTCTGCGGGATGATCCGGAGGCAGCGCTGCTTTGAGGGCCGTGCACATGAGGGCCCCCAAGCGCTGAGGCTTTTCTTCCCGCTGGAAGTGGCTCCGTGGTGCAACGTTTCTGCTGAGTGACTCCGGAGTGGTGCTAACGAGCAGGGGCAGTGCAGCCAGCCTCCCAAATGGTAATTAAAAAGAAAAAGTCCAGTATAAGAATTAATGTTGCCAGCAGCAGAGCTGACGCATAATATGGTCCGAGTCACTTGCTTTAATGATATGAATGTAATTAATTAATCCATTCAGTAGTGGTAGACTATTTTGCTGTAGCAAAAACACTGGCAGAGGTTTAAGCCTATACCCTATAAAAACAGCAGCAATGCCATTATACAGAGTCACAGAATGGTTGAGGTTGGAAGGGACTTCTAGAGATCATCTGGTCCAACTGCTCATGCAAGGACACCCGGAGCACAGGGTGGCATCCAGGCGGGTTTGGAAGGTCTCCAGAGCAGGAGACTCCACAGCCTCTCTGGGCAGCCTGTGCCAGGGCTCCATCACCCTCACAGCAAAGAAGTCCTTCTCACATGGAGATGGAACTGCCTGGGTTTCAACTTGGTAGCCCATCTCATCTTTGTGCTCCTCTTTGTGGTATTGTTGGCTGGTACATAGCTCTTGGTGACCAGAAATGGTGCTGGGATCCTGCCTGGAATTTGGTCTCCTGCAAAGACTTCTCTGTTTCCTCCTGGGAAAGCAAATCACGCCCCAGACAGGGCATGGTGGCAACGTTCCCCATCCCAGGCATTTCTCCCATCCTGGTCTCGCTGTGACTAGGAGGGCTGTGAGCCTCTTTCCCCCATTGCAGGGTCACATCCTTCCTGCAGTGCCCAGCACCCGTCAGGACTCTGGGAACACCAGTCGGACGCAGTTTGCATTGCAAAGGCTGCAAAAAGCTCAGCAGAAATTAAGCTGTGCAAATTGTCCTGGGGCAGGGGAGAGAGAGAGGGACAGGCAGCGGGGTAGAAAGGGACCCGCTAGTGCAGAGATGTCCTCGTGCTTCAGAACCAGCTTGAGATCCCCTTGGTGTCTTCGTGCCAGCCTGAGGAGGGAATCATGACCAGTGACATGACCATGGAGTGGGACAGCTGGTACCCGCTGCGGCCCGCACGCTGCCCTAACACCGCGGCCCTGCTCACCCCAGGGCCACCGCCGCTCGGGGACGCGCCTCGTGTTTCGCAGTACCCACGGTATGTCTTTGAAGCCCGGTTTGCTCCCGGGCAGCAGCACGAGGGCAGGTCCTGCTGCCCAGATCAATGCCGTGGGGCCGAATCCAGCTCAGCTCACATGCGAGCAGGGGGTGGTTATTTATACCGGGCGCGCAGCCCCGCGCCGGGTGCCGCGCCGCGGAGTAACCCGAGCCACGTGCGCGAGAGGCAGCGCGGCCATTTATAGCCGCGTCCCCCCCTGCGGCGTCCCCAGCGCACCCCCAATCGCGGGGTGACCGGGGAAAGAGGCTGCGCCGCCTCCCTGCCCTCGTGCTGCCACCCAGGCGAGGGGACGTGGGGCGCAGGGTCCACCCGGGCACTCTGCACGTCCCCTTGGCTCTGCCTGCCTTGCAGCGACGCCTTCGCCATGGGCTCCCTGGCTGCTCCATGCTCCGCCAAAAGTTTTTGGCCCACGTCTTGCGAGTCGGTGACCTAATTTTTTGGGATGTAGCCCTGGGGCCCTGTCAACCCACAGAAACTTTCATCTCCTCCTTCCCCTAAACCTCCGGAGCCGGGCTGTGGTACAGACACAGCTCTGAGGGCTCCAGCACTGCTGGGTATTTAAGGATAATTTCTTGTCCCTGGTTTGGAGCTAATCGTCCAGGGGTTATGTGAGCTGCACGAGTGCAGCTGAGGGCTTTTCCTGGGGCCAAGCCATGGTATTTCGGAGCTATTCCTGCTTTGTTCCTTGCTGGCTGCTGGACTGGCTGTACCAGCACAATTTGGACTGTGTAATTTTGGCCTGGGATTGCTGCCCGTTCCCCGCCCCGCAGCTCCGTGTGCCACCCCGGCTGCCTGGGGGCCTGATTGGAATTGGATCTGTGAATGCTCCAGGTTAAAAAAAAAAAAAAAAGAAAAAAAGAGAGAGGGAGAGAGGGAGGAAGGAGCTATATTTAACCTGGCTCGATTCCCCGTGGTGCTTTGCAGCACAGTCGGGTCCGTGTGGTTCTTTGGGATGGGGGCTGCTTCCAGGCAAACATTCCCAGGGTCTTCTTCAGCCTTACGCTGGTGCTGCCCTGGGCCAGGCTGCTTCCTGCCTTGGGATGGGGCGATCCCGCTGCAGGGATGTGCCAGGCTGGACACCCTGGGGCCTGCAGGGATCAGCGTGGGGAGGCCCAGCTCAGCAGATTCCAGGTCTCCAGATGTTGAAACATCTGGAAAGGAAAAAGGGGGAAAGGCCCTTGAGGATGCTATCCAGCACCCTGTGTTGTGATCCAGTGTTGGCAAAGGTTTGGGCAAAGGATGTGCTGGGCTCCAAGGTCCTTACGTGGGTGGCAATTGTCACCTCTCCAAGGAGGTTATGGAGCGAGGTGTCTGCTGGGGCACGGGGAGCCCACTGCGGGTCCCTGAGCCACGGCCCGTCTCCCCTGCAGTGAAGTACATGAAGGAGATCTCCCCGTACTTCAAGAACTCCTCCGCCGGGGCCACCGTCAGCTGGGACCCCTCGCCCGCCACCCCTCTCCAGAAGCAGGCATCCCCCGTCCTCTCCCTGAGGGACCTCAAGGACGGGAAGAACCTGCCCTTGAAAATGTGCTACGTGTCCCGCAAGGGTCTCCCAGGCGACCCGGAGCACAGGTAGGACTGGGGGGTCTTCCAGGGCTAGAACCAGCTCCGCCGCCGCCGGGGCCACATGGGGCCGGCACCCGAGGGCCTCATGCCGAGGGCACAGGACAGCGGCGCAGCACCCGGGGGGCCCGTCCCTCTGCAGGTATCTGGAGGTGTGCTCGGCAGATGGGCGCATCACCCTCTTCCTGCGAGCCAAGGACGAGGCGACGGCGCAGTCGTGGTTCAACGCTATCCAGGCCAACGCCAACGGGCTGCTGCCCAGGGTCAAGGAGGAGCTGCGGGCCCAGCTGGCCGCTGCCGGTGTGACCGGGAGCAAGGATGTCAAGCACGTGGGCTGGCTCACTGAGCAGGTAACCCCCTACACGGGTGGACGTGCCGAGAGTGGGCTAAGTCGAGTGGGTCCCCGCTCGCCCCATTCCGTGGGTCTGGCCACTGCTCCAGGCTTTGGTCCACCTGGAAATGGTGGGGACAGAGCAATGGGGCGCTGATGAGGGAGGTCCCCACGGGGGGACTTGGTCATACATGCTGCATCCTGCTGATCCTTTGGCTTCTCAGCTGCCCAGCGATGGGACGAGGAACGTGCTGGCCGTCCTGACTGAAAAGGACCTCCTGTTCTACAACAGCCTCCCGCAGACCCGGGACGCGCTGAGCAAGCCCACGCACAACTACCCCCTCATCGCCACCAGGTGGGCGCGAGACAGGCGTGCGCGCACATAGGCGGCTGTGTGGGGCAGGCACGGCACGGGGGGGTGTGTGTGCAGCACCAAGTATATATGTACGCATGACGTATACATGATCGCATGTATGCACGATGTGCACGTGTGTATACGTGTGCGCGTGGGCGGGGCCGGGGCCGATACGAGGGTTTTGGCGCCCCCTGCCGGCCGCGCCGCGGCGCCACAACCCCCACGTGGGGCGCGGATCGGGGCCAGGGGGCCGGATTCGAACCCGGGAGCGGGGCCGGGGAGCGGATTCGGGACCGGGAGCGGGACCAGGAGCAGGGCCAGGGGGGCGGATTTGGGCCCGGGAGCGGGGCCGGGACCGATACGAGGGGTTGTAGCGCCCCCTGCCGGCCGCGCCGTGTGGGGCGGGGAGCGGGGCCGGGGAGCGGATTCGAACCCGGGAGCGGATTCGAACCCAGGAGCGGGGCCGGGGGGCGGATTCGGGCTCCTCGCGGGCGCTGACGCCGTGCGGGTGCTGCAGGCTGGTGCACTCGGGCCCCGCCAAGGGCTCTCCGCTCTACGACGCCGAGCTCTCGTTCGCGCTGCGCACGGGCACGCGCCTGGGCGTGCAGACCCACCTCTTCAGCCTGGAGACCCACCGCGACCTGGCCGTGTGGACGCGCATGCTGGTGGACGGCACCCACGGTGCCGCCGAGCTCGTCCAGGAGGTCTCCACAGGTCAGTGGCTGTGGACGCCCCGCTGTGGTGGTCGGGGGGATGCAGTGGGAGGGCCCCCATGACTTGGGTAAAGGGTGCCTGAAGCAGTGGGCGCAGGTCAGCTCTGCTCGTGGGCTCTGAGCCAGCCTTGGAGCTTGGCTTTGCAGCCCTGCAGGGATGCAGAGTGCTGGTGGTGGGAGTTCATCATATGGAAACCCATATGGTCATGCAAGGGTCTGAAGGTGCCCAGCTTGGTCAGCTCCTGGCCACCCAGGATGCAACCAGAGAAGGTTGAGGCAGGTGCTGATGGGACCCATCTGATTCATCCATCTCTTCTCCTTCAGCCTGCACGTGGAATGGGCAGGACTGCACCCTGTCCATCCACATTGACAAAGGCTTCACCATCTTCACCACGGAGCCTGGGCTCAGCAAGACAATCCTGCTCCAGCAGCCCTTTGAGAAGCTGCAGATGTCATCTGACGATGGCACCAAGATGCTCTACTTGGACTTTGGTGGTCCAGAGGGAGAGATTGTGAGTTGGTTTTATCTGAGGCTTCCTTCATGCCTTTGCTCCCCCTGCACTCCTGCTGGGCTCCCTGGGGGGCACCCTGCCAGCACCCTGCCTAGCACCCATCCCTCTCAGCAAGCGGGCTGGCCTTCTCCTGGGCTTGTGCTCCCTGCCTCTGTGCTGGTGCTCGTGGCCCTTTGCAGAGCCTCAGTGGATCTGTGGTGGGATTCGGGAGGCTCTCCGTGGTTGCTGGCTCCCTTGCAGCTTCTTCATGCCACGTTGTAGAGCTCTTCCCATCAGGAGGAGAAAGTTTTCTACTCTGAGCCAAGCCCTTACCATTGCGCTTGTGCCTCCATTCCTTTCTTGCAGCAATTGGACCTTCACTCCTGCCCCAAAACCATTGTCTTCATCATCCACTCATTCCTCTCAGCCAAGGTGACACGGCTTGGGCTGCTGGCATGAAGATGGAGAAGAGAGCCAGGCAGAGCAGTACCCAACACCTCCATGAGATCTATGCACCTACAACTCCCTCCAGGCCAAACTAAACCAAAAGCCATCCAGATGAGATAAGAACCCCCAGGTCGTGCCACAACAGCCAAGGAAAAACGTTATTGTCCAGAAGGAACAGCACTGCCGGGGCATCTTCTGGGCAGCTGTAGTCAAAGGCTGCTCTTGGACGCAGCACCAGGACTTCTCTGGTCCCACATTCAGCAGCTGCTCTGTCCCCTACTGGCCTCAGACACCATCACGGGAAGCTCAGAAAGTCCCCGGTGGAGAGGCCACCCTGGCCAGCCCTGCTATCACTCTAGTGCCTTGAGAGATGATATTTTCTGTACAAAGAATCTGTTTGTATTGATGTTTTATATTTATATAGCCCGGTTCGAGATGCTGATGTGGCCCTGTCTTAAGCCGCAGGAGAGTCCTCAGATGCTGCAAAGCGGTTGCGTCTGCTGCTCCGGACACGCGTTTTGGAAACACAGCACTGGAGCCAGCTCCATGCCCGTGGAGGGGTGGGAGCTCCGGATCAGCGCTCCCTTTGCCAGGCTATTTGGTGTTGTAGCCGGTGACAGAAACCACTTTTCTTTCCCAGATTTGGATGCTTCGTTTTCTTTTTGCTAACTCCTGGATCCGGGCTTATTTTATTTCTTGGTTTATGAGGGGAGGTTTGTCAGGTGGCTGGTGGGAAACAACTTGTTTTATGAACCAAAAGATCCTGCATGAGGATTACTTTTTTTTTTTTTTTTGGTGAAATAAAAATTGCAGTTTGCAACCAGTGGTAGCCGTGGTCCATCTCCTGTTTTGCTGGAGGAAAGAGGTGCATTATATTAGGCATCTAACCTGGTCTGGGCCTTGGGGTGTTTCTGCCAGGGCATTAAAGGGAATGAAAAGCTTTAAGGCAGGGAGGGGTCTCTGTGTCAGGATTCCAGTTTGTGATGAAAGGTCCTTCAAGGCAACAGTTTGCCTTGTCCTCGGAGACTCTTGCTCACTCTTGGGCCAATATTAGGTGAAATTAGTTTTGCTTGTCATTTTATTTAGGAAAGGACAGGTTTCAAAGCGCTGATGCTGCCTATGGTCCAGTGTCTCAGCTGATGAGCTAACATCTTGTCATCCCTTTCCCCAGACCGGTTTCAGACTGAGGGTTTCAGGCAGCTCTCGACAAAGCTGCTTTTATTTCACTCCTGGGGCTTGACAGCTTTCCCCAGCACTGAGCTTGTGGCCAAGGCGCCATGCAAACACTGACTGATCTGCTTTTGCTAGAGCCAGCGGAGGGGCATTTGCAGAGGTTTCCAATTGCACCAAAAATGCACAGAAATCACCAAGACCTTGGATAAAACTTGGCAGAGTGTGCAGAATCCAGCAGCGTTTCCTGGCCTCATGTTTTCCCTTGCCCTGTGTCTGGGAGGATGGTGTAGGGGAGGCTGTGCCTGCAGAGCCCCTTCTCCAGGGAGGCTGGCCCGGAGCGAGGCATTTGCATGTTGTAATGAGACATGGGATTTGGAGGCACTTCCATAACGGGAGTGGAGATTTGCTCACCCCGCACCTCTGGGTCAGCAGCAAGAGCAGAGCGCTCAGGGAAGCCTCTGCAATGAGACAGGGACAGGGAAGGCCCGTGTTCACACTGCTGTTAAGTGACAAATTCTGCATTAACCTTTTCTCTCTGTCTTGGCCCCGAGCATGTATGTCAGGGAGTCCAGAGTCTCCTGGGAAAGTGAATTAGAGAGAACTCCGAGGAAGGAAAAGCCTCTGGCTGCTGGCAGTATAATAGAAAATAATTACCTACAAAATATAACATTATTTTTAATGATAATTCATATATGCTGTTCTTCTGTGTGAACTTGTCCCCAGTGTGACACTAATGTGAGCAGTGGGGTACAGCACCAGCGTTGCTGGCTGCTGACTGCAGCTGGCACCGTTTGCAGGCTTATTTTGGAGGAAATTCCAAATTTTGGAGGAATTGTTTTCCCTATTCAGCTATGTATGTAAAATGCTGCTATTTATGTGCTCATTAAGTGGAGGTAACACGTCTCGTCAAGGGCCCTGCTCCGAGGAGACCAGCACAGAGCACTAGGCGCAGGCTGGAAATTAATCATTTGCCTAATGAAGAGGAGCCCTGGCAGATGAACCAGGGGATGGGGGCAATCATAGAGCAAAGACAAGTCCAGCCTAGACCCCGGAGCCTCCAAGCTGGGAAGCCGTAACCTTTCGTGCTGGCCAGACCTGTACTTTTATTGCACGTAACTGTCAGGTTTCCAAGAGACTCTGCAAAATGGATTTGCAAGAAAAGAAAAAAAGAAAAAAAAATGTTACTAACTGTTAAATCAATACAACAAGTAATTTAGAAGCAGGTGGTGTATTTTTCTATGATCAAAAGCATGTCTGCACAAGGAAAAATATTATTACTGCAATTTACCTTCCTGTTCCTGCCCTATGGCCATTACTCTTTGGGGTTTACTCTGATAAAAGAGGGAATATCTCCCAAGCCAAAGGAGATTTCCTATTAATCTTCCAGACCACAAAGTGCTCGACTTTACACGTGCTGGTTGGAAAGGCTGCTCGACTCAACACAGGGGCTGGGGAGGACCTGGCCCGGGTTGGACACAACACACATTTATTTTCCTTGATTTCTTTGAGCAACTCCCTGCCCCTTCTATCCATCTGCTTTATATCAGCAATGATGGGTCTGTTTATTTTATGGGAATCTCCCAGCTGGCAGCACCCGAGGGAGCCTCTCCCCAGTGCTGCTTTTGCACAGGGGGCTGTAACTGAGACAACCAGAGGGATCCAGATCAGCTCATCCGGGGCGGGGGCAGGAGATTGATGGTGTCTGCAACCCAAGATTTAGCTTCATGTTTCAAGAAACCCGAGAGACACCAAGTGCTTTCCCACTGAGCCTGAAATTTTGTCAGCCTAAGATTCTTGTTTCCTACGACTCCTGATTTTCCCAGTCTCGGATCCTGCAGGAATTTATAGTGCACTCAGACAAGGACAAGCGCCAAGTCTTTACGACCTACAGGTTGTTCTGATGGAGCATTTTCAGGAAAGGTTGAATAGTGACAGGGACGTTTCTGTACCGTGAGATTAATATCAAATATCCAAAAATGTGCAAATGGCACCAAATCAGGTTTCTGGGGTTAGCCATGAGGAATGGCTAGTGTAATAGGGGAGTGTTTGTCCAGAGTGACTGCTGGAAGTGATTGGAGTCCCCATTGGGACATCATGGGGCTTTTCCCCAGAGAGGAATAGCAGCAATATGGTGTTTTATTGTGCCAGCCACTTTTATGGCACGAGGGTGAATATCTTTGATAGCTGCTTTAAAATAAATATAATGAGCTCAGCTTATGTAACCATAATGACTGTGATGGGCTCGGGTAAAAAGCAGATTTCCCAAGCTAAGGCAGTTCAAGGCAATTGCAATTTTATTTGGCCACCATGAATTGAAGAAAGAAGGTAAAGCAGATTTTAAAGGTGCTTTGCACATGGGGGAAATGAATGGCAGAAAGAAAGAGGAAAAAAAGCCCAATTTGGTAGATAGGCTGAGTTCTGGGGGTGCTGATAGACAGAGGGAGGCCAAAATGGGAGCTTAAGTGGAGGAGCAGAGACATTTCCACCCAAGCACTTGAATGGCAGCCCGAGATGTGTGCAGAGGGGGTGACCCATGCAGTGCCCTGACCTTTGGCTTCCCACCACGAAGGCGAATGCCCCCATGGAGGAGCAGGGCAGCTCATTCTTTCCTGGCTCCTGCCCTCCTGAATAACCCATGTACCGGCACCCCGCATAGACAGGGTCTTGGCTTCCCTTCCCCTCACCGCCACCATGGTCCTGGTTCAACCCCTGCCACCACCCATGTCACACACCCAGGGCTCAGCCACTTGCTTAAGGCCATCAGAAGAGAGCCCGAAGGAGCTTGCTGCCTTCAGTGCTGGTCCTGCCATATCCAGATGTGAAACAACGACAGGAAAAGGATGTGGCCTGAAAACAGGGACAATATCCCAGCCCGAAACGGTCTTCAGCAGCGGGTCACCTGCACAGCAGAATCCTCAGCCCGTAAATACTCTTAAATAGACATAAATAGATACTGTGGGCAAAGACCATTTGCAATAGCACGGTCACGCTGGCTGTAAGGGTAGCGTGGTCTCCTGTGGGCAGGTGGGGGCAAATTCAGTCAGACGACTTGCATTTTATAAATAAATAAAGGAAATGCATGCTTAAAGCATTATTTAAAGGCAACAAGAGGCTTACTCCTTGTGTCTCCATACAACTCATGTTGCACCTGAAAATTTCTCTTAACAGGTGAACAGCTCTCAAGAGAAGCCCTTATTGGCCGTGGTTTGCCCCATTGTAGAGGAACAAAAACCAGGCAGTGAGTTAGAGAAATCAGGATTCTTCATCCCAGCTCTGACCCAACTGCTTTCCTCAGTGCCTCAGTTTCCCACGCTGTAAAATGGGAATATTCCCATTTCCTTCATTGGGAAGCCACCTGGGCAGTCACAAATACCAAAGCTGTACACCGCAGCTCTCCATTGCTAACTATTCCAAAGTGCAAAATGTTTGGGAAGAGTTTCTGTGTGTGTCCATTTGTGTGTGTGAGAGAGAGAAAGATCCCTTTGGAAGCGCAAATACCATGGTGCTTGACTGTGAGAAAAGGCTGGAATAAAAGTTGAAGGGATATATATATATATCCATTTAATATATCCATTTAATTTTCCCCTATGTGGTCTAAAGTCGATTAGGTTTTGAGAGACTCTGACACAGAGGACAGCTGAATTGACAGCCAGAAGATATAGGCTTATTCTACAGCAAGAGTATGAAAAACACCAAAAATTGGAATCCGTTTTATAACACTCATTCAAGAGACCCGAAGCCGGCAATGGAATTTCATGTATAATGTGCAGGGATACAGATGAGACCTTTGCAGAGTTGACGTGTTTTTCTACACTATATATTATCAATGCTGCATGATGTGTGGGGAGGTTCCCCCCTCCAAGCATTCCTTCCAAAAGCAGACGCTTATTTTTGACGGATATTCTCTAGTGGTGACATATCCCTGCACAATAAGAATGACCTGTTGTTTCAGTGGGCGATAATGGGAATAAAGATCAAATTGGGAAAAAAAAAAAATCAAACGCTGTAGATCAGGAAAAATAGCAGAATTTCAAATACCTAGAAAGCTCTTGCTCCAGTGAAGGGCAGGTAACCATGGCAACCACAGCCCTCACTGTCACGATAATAAAAAAATATATTATGCCAGGAAAGCTCTTAAAAGGGAAATATGCGTTTTCCTGAGGTGTACGATGAAATATTGGGCAGCAGAGTGAAGGATGCTACAAGGAGTCCGGAAAGCCATCCATCCTGTCGAGGTCTCGGACCACAGCAGCCTCCTGAAGGGGATTTGTGATCCAGGAGGATGCAATGGGGCCATCAGGGCACATGGGCATCTGTGCCAGGACCTTGGGGAAACAACTCCAGGCTCCTGGCAACATCCTGGCACCTTTCCTAGTTGCAAAGACTTTGGTTTTGTTTTGTTTTGTTTTTGCAAAGAGATTGCTGGGAAATGGTCATCCCAGGCAAACTTTTCTTGTTGCAGGATTTTGAAAAGAAGCCTAAAAAGCTCCTGCTGGAAGAACATCATTCCAGTTAAGAAAGGCTGCTTGAGGTTTGCTGAATACCTTGGAAAGGGGATTGGAGGGGTCTGCAATTTCCCCCTTAGGAACAAGGGGGAATATCTGCAATATCCCTCTTAGGATTTTCTCCCTGGCTTGTGGTATGGAGTCTGATCCTGCTCAGTACCCAGGGAGCCAGCACCCAGCTCCATGGCCTGGGAGGCAGCACCTCTGGGCAGGGACGTCCGGGAAAGGACCCGGCCCCTCTCCAGGTAATTCCCCTAGTCCGGCAGTGCCTGGTGGGCAAAAGGTCTGAGGAGCTCCCACGGCGGCCACAGGCTGCCTTGTGGTCCTCCCACGGAGCACCGGGATGGAGGAGCGGGATGCAAAAGGCTGGGGCTGCTGAAGGCTGTGGGAGGCCAGCATCAGGCATGTGGTGCCTGGAAATAGTGATGATCCCTGGCCTCTGGTCTGGCCTCGCTTTTATATTTTATTTTATTTTATATTTTATTTTATTTTATTTTATTTTATTTTATTTTATTTTATTTTATTTTATTTTATTTTATTTTATTTTATTTTATTTTATTTTATTTTATTTNATTTTATTTTATTTTATTTTATTTTATTTTATTTTATTTTATTTTATTTTATTTTATTTTATTTTATTTTATTTTATTTTATTTTATTTTCCCCAGTTTCTCTCCCCATCCTAATCTCTCCCTCCCAACATTATTTTCTCCCTGGGGAAGACACAGAACTTCCCACAGGGAGCCGCCTGCCTGGAGCCTCTCTCTATCCCCTAGGACTTTGCCTTCTCCCCATCTGGGCTGTCTCAAGAGACAAGATTGTGCTTGAACATTAATGGCTTCAAACTGAAGCTGCCTCGGTAGCAGGACCCCTATAGGGAGATGCAGGAGGGAAGCGAGCACCAGGACCTGGGAAAGACCAAAATCCCCTGTGTGCCCAAGGGATCATCAGGCTGCAGTCATCCCCAGCACCACCTCCCCAGCTGCTGAGATGCTGGTAAGCCCTGGGTTAGCTTTAGTTGTCATTTCTCCTGCTCCCTCGCACTGACTGTGGTGAAACATGAGGCCCCTTGTTCATTTTCCCACTCGGCCACTTATCTTGGGGAAATCCCTCCCGACAACACACTTGGAAGTACTTTGAGTCCTCGTCCACATGGTGAGGGGCAGAAACCCCCCCGGAGCAGGTCGCAGCTCTGCTGGCACCCACCGCAGCAGAAGAGCCCAGCGGAGCTCCCTTCTAACAGGTTCTATAAGAGCACGAGACGTGGGACTTGCTCAGTCGGCAGAGCAGACAACCCCCTCCATTGCATCCCTGTGGTAAAGAGAAGGCATCGGTGTAGGGGTCTGAAAGGGAGCGCACACCACTGAGGCTCCATAAATAAATGCATAAATAAACGTGTTATATCTTAGCTTCACTATCCAGCAGCACTTCATAATCCCAAGGACATTATCTTAACTCAAGAGAGTGAAATATGAGTGAAGAGTAATTCCAATAACCTGCATGTCTCGGAGGGGAGCCAGAGTAGGGGAAATTCCCCGTGAAGCCCATGGCAAAGCAGCTCCAGCCGGAGCGATGCCCTTCCTACGCTTACCCAAGGCCTGGTGGGGCCTGGCTTGTGTTCTCCCCAAAATGCCAGGAGGACTTGCTGAGCTCCGGCCCAAGGAACCTGCACAGAGAGGCAAACAGCTCTCCTCTCCCCCCACCATGGTGCTTATCTCCAAACCACTAAAAGCAGGACTAGGGATTCTTGGACCAGCAACAGCTCTATGGTCTGGGGCTGCAGGACCCATCATATCTATAAACGTCTTATTATCCCACTACAAAGCAAGCGAGAAGTGAAGACCAAAGCAATGGGCCACAGCAGAGCTTCAAGCTTGCATGATCCCAGGGCCTTCGAAGACAGGATGCTGCTATCTGAGACATGCTTCTTTCAAGAGTCCCAAATATCCATGGCACTTTTATTTCCATTAGACCTTTCCAGGCCCCTAGCAGGCAAAACACTCCAAGACACCTTCAAAAGCTTCCTGAAACTTGCCTAAAATAGAAATGTGGGCACTAAACACACATAGTGCGAGGTCCCTGGACAGGATGCTGTGGTCAGGGTAGGTTGCATCCCTGAGAGCCCTGGGTGCTGCACAGGCTCCTCCTGACTGAGGGTTGCTCCTGTGAAGGTCTCTCCTCCACCCATGACCTGCTGCACGTAGGAGCTCTCCAGGCAGGGTACTGTGTGCCCTGTCTGCATTCAGGTTGCACCCAGTGGCTCCAAAGCCAACTCTCTGCATCCAGGTATGCGAACACAATGGGCACAGGGCACGTGGACCATGGGCGGGGGTCTTGCGTGCACATCAGCCAGGGGTGAACGCAGATCCCGAGATGATTTCTGGGCCACAAACAGGCCATTTAGACTTGACTTGAGAGATACAGCCCACTCTCTGGCAGGGCCTCCATGCAGAGGATGCAGGAGTCGGTGCGCACGGCCCATGCCGCATCCACCGGGCGCTGCAGGGGGAGCTCGTGGCGTGCAGAAGCGCGCTCGCCGCCCGCAACGGCCCGTGCATTTCCCTCCTAATCGGATTCTCCTTTCAGAGCAGACCTTGCAAACGAGCCGAAGTTGCATCTCTTGCAGCTCGTTCCCTAACTGGACTCCAGAGGGATGGAGGATGGTGACATCTCCCGCCCTGGGATGGCCAGTGCATGAAGCAAATAACATCGGCTGGCTGACTGAGAATATCACCTCGGAGGTTGAGCTGCCATGCAAGGGAAGATCTGTGTCCTGTCCTGTCCTGCCCTGTGTCCACATGGGAGCAAGCCCCTTCCCCACAGATGATCTTGCTGCTTTGCCTGGAAAGCGTGGTGCTTCATCCTAAGATAACTCATAGAAGGGAACACTCTCCGCTCATGCATCTCCTGTGCAAACCTGAAAAGAACCCCTCTGATTTATCTATTTCTTGCTCACATTTCAGCAGTATTTGGTCTTCTGAGCCCAGTTTTCTTGTACACACAAAACCTCCCAGCCTATGGACCTGTCTTCCCACGAGGATTTTTCTGCCTTCACCAGTAGACACTTCTGGGAGGTCCCAGAGCAGCGGGTGGAGATTATGGTGGCCTGAAGGCTTCACGCTGTGAGAGCCCATGTGGATTTTGGGTTGCTGCTGGACAATCTCGGGATCTTTATCAGAGGATGGAGAATTCTCTCTGCTGTTCTTTGCTAGCTGCTGTAGGACATTCAGCTGAAGCTAGAACTGCTTGTTCAGGCAAAAGGGGGCAATCCCTGGGATGCTGTAGCTGGTCTGGGGCAAGCAGGGAAGGATGTGGTCACCTGGGCAGTCTCCCAACCGTTCATGTGCACGGTTGTCACCAGTGAGAGGTCTCCTGAAGTGGAACCTTGTCAATGATCCACACATTCCTCCAGTTCAGGGACAGCAATGCCTGGTGTGGATGATGAGGACTGCTTTATTTCTTTCTGAATAGAGGAAAGTAGAGCAATTCCCTGCTCCCACTTGGTGCACAGCCCCCAGCATAAGCTCTGGGAAGAGTTTCCCTCCTCGCAACCTTCACCTTGGGCAGTGGAGCCGTGTTTTCCTCTCCTGCAGCTCCAGACTTTGTCTTGGATCATGACAAATAAAACATAAGTGGCCAAGCTGCTTTCTGCTCCCAGCTTCCCCCTTGATGCCTGTGATACAGACCACAGGAAAAACAGCTAACCAAGGCCACCAAAGAAATGTGTGCAGGTTTATTTAGGTTTGTTTCACTGTTGGCCCTGAGGAGTAAGTCAAAAGAAACTACGGAATTGATAGTTATTTTGTCCATCAGAAACACTTCTCACTCTCTTTTATCTGTATTCCTCACAGATGCCATTTTCATATAAATGTGAGGACTATATGTACTTAGCAGCATAATGCAGGCTTGGGATACATACAAGAGAGATAAAGGAGTTTGGATATGATGCAGATAATTTAGCTTTTATGTATACACAAATATAGATATACACATCATTACCATTTTATTTATGCATGTGTGTGTTTACACACACAGATCTTCTCCATTTACATATTTATAGAAATGCTAAAAGTATTGAATATTATCAGACACAGTGCCCAGATAAAAGGAACTGTATGTGCTAATGAATATGAAAAAGAAGAAAACAAATATAAAATAGCAATGAGTCAATAGCCTCACCTTTTTTTTTTTTCTATGTCACTATAAGTAAATTACATTGCCAAACAAATACATTTTTTACCCCAGTCTACTCTTCTAAAAGACACACCAGGCTGGAGGTGGTCAGAAACAACCTTTTTTCTCCCTCAGGTTGCTGGTTTTCTATTTTTCAAACAAACAAACAAACAAAAACAATCACAGTTTTTCCTCCCAAAAATATCACTTTATCCCTAACTCTTTTTTTTTTTTTTTCTTCCCATCAAAACCAGATTTAGCAAGCAATTCCCATGTGCTCCTAGATATTCCTCTTGGTGCTGCTCTGCTCTTCGTCTGGGAGAACGGGAGGCTTTTACACACCACTTTCCTACCCGCCATTGTGTGAAAGAATGTCCAAACACAAAGTGATGAGAGAATCTGAAACAGGAATTTTTAGCTTTGAAGTGAAATTTCACACCTTTTCTAAAATAATCTTACTTATTTATTTAATTATTTTATTTTTGTAACGGTTCTTGGAGTTTTTAAAGCAGATCAAACATGAGCTTTAAAGGCTGAGTGTTCCCTTGAAGGGCAAATTTCTCTACCCAGCCTGGACTCCTACCCCAAATATTTGGATTCTCTGAAAGAATAAATATAAAATATCTTATTTTGAGTAGGATAAAATCTCCCAGTTTTCTCAGGTGGTGTTTTCTTGGAGTGGCTTCTCTGCCGCAGACGAGACATAATGTGAAGTGATATGTGGAAACAAAAATATCTGAAGGACAGCAAAAGCACAGGCCCACCTGGGTCTGTTCCTGCCCCTCTGCAGAGAACGGCAGCCTCTCAGCTCTGTCTGAATTGCTTTCAGTGCATTACTTGGTTTTCAATTTCATTCTCTTCTCTAGGAGCGACCCCAGCTTTGTGTTTCCCTTTTAAGCTGATTGAAATAAAGTATTTGAACAAATGTCATGAGCACTTAGAAATCTCTTTTCTGTTTACTCTCTTTTGCTTTCGTTCTGTCCATCTTCTGCAGTACCAGCTCTTAAAGCTTTGAGTGCTGTCTGCCTAAATTAATGCATCTTGTAGGCAAGATACCATACAAATTCATTAATTTTTTTTATATGTTGGAAATATGTCTTTATTAATTCTTCAGCCATGTTTCTCCGATGGTTCAATAGTTGAGTTTCTTTATAAACCATCAGCAGAGACATGGTGACTTCTTGAGATCCATTAGGTACATATCCCTGGGACAGTATTATTCATCCAACAGATATTTATATTTAGTCCAGAAAGCAGTCCTCCAAAGAAGATGCTTTGTGCTCTCCCAAAGTTCCTTTGAAACACTTGCTGTTCCCGATGTGACTCTTGGAGGCCCAGGTGGACGGGTCTGCGTGGGGCTTCAATCCCATGGAGACACTCACGCACGTCCAGTTCTTGAGGCTGAGCTCTCCTGGCTACACGTCATGGTCATACCAAGAGGTGCCTGAAGGTGCCAATTTCAAGGCCTGGCTGTAGCCATCACCACCCAGCAATCCTTCCTTTGCAGCTTCCACTCATGAGGGAGACCTGTTCATGAGGGTACAGCACTATTACCACTGGGTACGTCTGCTTTGCGCCACAGGGGTCAGGCACAGAAGCAGCCTGGGAGACTCTTACTTCTTCCCTGTGCAAGAAGATCCACCAACCTTTGGTTAAAAGTAGGTGAGGTTTCCTCGGAAGTCTAATGTGATTCCATATTTTCTTCGTTGGGATGAGATGGGACCTGTTCCCACCCATATCTTTCAGATTCTCCACAGAAGACCTGCCCCAATTGATCTCCCAGGGAGGACAATGGCAGCACCCCCAGCAAGGGAACCCTCACACCAGATCTCAAAAACCTGTCAGCTGCATCTGAGAGCAGGCACAGTGGCTGCCAAGTTAGAGAAGCTAAGAAGCATTATGCATGAGGTCTTGTTCCCCATCACCACCACTCAAGAGAAGGTGGGCCTTGTGGATGATGTTGCCTTGCCCATCAGATGTGAAGCCTGCAGCATATAGACCCCACAAGACACCAGGATCATTCAAGCTCCCCTGCCAGGAGAGGAAGGACCCTGAATACTTCAGATCAAGGATTAAATTTATGCGGTGACACAATGAGCTGGACATGAGAGCAAAGCCTCAGTAGGAAGGAACAAGGGTCAGATCTCATTTACAACACAGCTCTGCAAACCCATGTGCTGTAGGGGAGGCACAGTGAGAAGAACGGGATTTGGGGTATGCTGGGAGGGTTTCTCCTGGGAATAGTGTCGTCTGATGCCAGGAGAGCCTGGAGGCAAAGTTGCGGGCCCCATTTCTGCCACGTTTGGTGAAGATGGTCAGGTCAAGCATGGATGTGTCTTCTGGAGGCCACTTGAATCATGTCAGTGACTGATAACAAAAATCGCGGCTTTCCCACACGCCCATGTGGCCCACACTTTCAGACTGACTCAGCAGCACATCTCCAGCAATGCTCTTCATGAGATTTCATCCTCCAATGGTGAAACCCCCCACCTAAAGGTCGTTCTAGGGGCATTGCAGTTCCAGATCCATACCTCTGATCAGCACATTTCACTTCCCATACACTCATTTTGGTATGTGCCAAACAAGCTACCCCGATTCAAGCACCAGTACTGTACCAACATCACATAGTTCTCCTGTCCATCCACACTGCTGTGCACTTCAGAAGAGCTCAAAAGGGTGGCTGGTGATGGTGACCCCAAGTGAAATCAAAGGCACAACACAGCCTCTGTTGATTGAAAGCTATGGCAGAAAAGAGCATGCATGCAGTTCTGTGACATTCTTACCCACCTACTACCAGGTAGCTGGGCTTACATCACGCTTCTGACGACCTCCTCTGCAGAGACCAAGGACCATTTTCACCATTGCAGCTCTGAAGGCCAAGCTCTGCCTGTTGCTGTAGGGCCCCTGGCTTGTGTCTCAACCTGTAACCCTCTCTGCATCAATCATTTCCTCTAGCTGTGATATTCCTAAGTACGCTGCATAGGTTTATTTCTGCACTTTGCAAACCATTGATACTGTCCCAAAAGAAACACCCACTCTGCATTACCAGGGCCGTGAGCACAGATATATTTGTTTAACTGATTTTCATAGGTTTCTTCCAGTGATGCACAGAGAGAGAAATAGCTGTGTACGTTAAAGGAAGTGGTATAAAAATCAATTTAATTCCCGAGTTGCACAGGGAAGAGAATAAATTGGAAATTATTTTTAAAATGACAACTGTGATTGTTTCCATGGCCAGCTGGAACTATTGCCCTGACCAAAATATTCAACATGGGCACGTGTCCAGCAGCATCAGAGGACACAAAAATCAGCAGAAATAGCTGAAAAGTGCATTGATGAATGCTGGTTTTGGACAGGAATGAGGGCTTCTGACCGTCCAAACCCATGGCTTGCACGGGTGGATGTAGATGCACAAGCCAAGCATCATCTCATCCTTCCAGGGTGGGAAGACTTCCCCATGGAGCAGCTCCATGACTGTCACTCTTGTCACTACAGTGTCACATCAAAGCAGAGCAGAGCGCGATGCTCCAGGATGGCGGGTTGGTATCAAGACAATCCTTGTGACTCCCTGTCACCGCCGTGAAGTTTTTCACGTGAAACTGTTTGTAAAGCAAATCCAAAAGGACAAAAATATTTCTGGTTGGTTTGCTTTCTTGACATGAACTTTTCCTTTTTTTTTTGGTTTCAGAAAGTCTTGAATGTCTTTTCCCCAGCTTCTGCTGCTGAAAAGATAAGAAAGAGTATTGTGTTTCCTTTTCACTGCAGTGATTCATTTAGCAAAATAAAAGAATAAAAATGAAAATCACATTTAATTTAAAATAATTTGTCTTTTTTTTTTTGTAATTTTTACCTGAAACACCTTGTTTTAAGGTTACCTAGCTAAAGGCTAAAACAACCCAGTGAATGGAGGTGCCTGGAGGAGTCAGTTTTGGGGCTGAACATGAGAACTTGGGGATGTTCAGGACTTATGATGGGATGTTTAAGAGAGGGATTGAAGGAGGGGAAAGGGAAGGATCAGGGTGGACTTGGGAGGAATGAGCATGGAGACATGGGGGCGAGGGAATGAACGCCACTGCTCACCTGCAGCCAGGCAGGCAGCAGGACCAAGCATTCAGTCTATGGATGCAGCCTGTCCTGTCTGCTTGGGACCCATTCTTTCAGCTGAAAAAAGGGAGGAAAAGGGAGAAAACACAGCCACATTTTCAGGGAGAGAATGCATTCAGCAAAGAGTCAGCATTTTCCAAGAATTTTTTCCAGGCTTCACTGGATGTTTGGTATTAAGGGAAAGGAAAAAAAAGAAAAAAGATAGGGCATATTTGAGACTGTCATCTCTGCTTCCTTCTCTGTTGCTAAAAAAATAGAAAAATAGAAAAAGAAAAAAAGAAAGAAAGAAAACAACCCCTCAACCTGAAAAATGTTAGAGAGAAATTGGTAAATAACATTTTCCCCTTTCCCTGCTTACAGCACCTGCTCTCCTTGTAAACCAGCTGGCATTTTCCCGAGCATCTCTACAACAGGCAGCTACTCCGGAGCTGTGTGGGAATGGAGGATGGGATAGTGGCTGGGATGGTGGCCAAGACAGTGGCCGGGATTGTGGCCAGGATGGACATGGGCACCCTGTTGTTGCAGTCACAAGCAGGGATATTGCTCTCCTGAGGGACTGTCAGGAAAACCGTGGGACCCTCATCTCTTATGAGCTCTTCATCTGTAAAGAGCAAGATGAGGAAGAGGAAGAGGTCTCATGGAGGCTTGAGACAGCTAATCATGAAGATGGAGCAATTCAGATAGGAATCTTAAGCGCCCTCAAAGTACTGGAATAATTTTGCTGGGTTACAGGGTGCAGCAGCACTAAGATCTACTTGGTGCAGTGGCAGTTACACCTACTCACCAGCTTAAAAGCATGGAAAAAAGTTCAAAGAAGTGAAGTCATCACCTGCACTTTTTATCATCCTGGCACCAGCTGCACTGCAGGCACTTGTCGCCTTCCCCAGTACTTACTTTGGGGAGACAGGGTGAGATGCCTTCTTCAGCCCAGAAAATTCCTGACCCTGACCCTGTTGCTGGATTTTAGTGCTCCAAACATGACAGATCTTGACCTTTTTCTCCTACAGGCAACCAAAGGGCAGTGGGGAAGAAGTGGGGCTCTAGCCTTCCGGACCCAAGGGTGCCCTTCCAACCCTAAAACAGGAGACCAAGCCAGCAGACAAGAAGTGTCCATAGATGGCACAGGGATGAAGGGCCAGGAGCTCAGGCGGACCCCATGCGTGTCGCACATCCAGTTTCCAATGGGATGCAGCCACCTGCCTCTCTCATCATGCCACCTCATTGTCAGTGGATGCTCAGTGCTGCTGGGGCTGGAATATCCTAAATAGGCACCTCCAGGGCTGGAGAACCACCAGGCTTCCCTCCTAGCACGTTATATTATCGGTATTATAAAACAGGTTGCCTTTTCTGAACATACAGACACACTGCCCAAGTAAAACCCCTCTTCACACCCCCTGGGATGTGCAAGCCTAGAGTAGGACCTAGGAAGTGCTTTCCAAGCTTAAGGACAGAATATTAAAGTCACATCAGAGAAAGTGAAGTCTTCCCGGCAATTACTTCGGAACTGAGCTTGCAAGTCTGCTGGTTTTGTTCATGTTCATTTGAAAGCCTTTGACACATCTGAGCTGTATGTTTCTTTTATGAATATGCAAATCAAAGCAGTGAAATTACAGATAATGATATGTAGTCACAACTTTTCAGAAGTTAATGCATATTCCTTATTTTGCAGATTTCTATCACATTTGTATTTGCAAAATAGATGAGATAACGCAGCTTTAGAGAAGAGCTTTCCTGTCGCTGCCGCAGCTATGCAACCTTCCAAATATTGCCCACCGCTGCTGGCCTCCCCTGTGGCCATGGGGTCTCTCTGGACACCCTGCAAGTCTGCAGTGCCCGCTGCCTCCGAGACACTGTCCTCCTTCCCAATTCCCCTTCCACAGCCTTGATCCTGCTGCAGATACAAGTCAAAATCCTGCAGGAAAAAAGCACTAGTGGGTCATGCCATCCATGCTCGGTCCCCATGGCTGGGACTCATGAGGACTCGTGATTCCCACCTCCTCTCCAGCCTCAGCTTCCCTGACACGGTTCAGCACAAAGATTTTTCCACGGTCATCAAGGAGGGACATGCAGAGCCCCAAAAGGGGATCATTCAGCAGTCACATGAGCAGCCCCGAAAGATTTTTCTTGGCAGAAAATAATAACAATGGTGTAGTTTTAATATTTGCTACTGCTTTGCTACTACCACAATTCTGACAGCACAGGAAAGCACTCTAAAACAATACAAGCAAAATAAAATACATATACATAAAATAGTATGTGCAAAGAGAAGAACAATGTTTCAAAGAACAATAGCAACATTTCTTTCCAAAACAAACTTTTCAAAATTATGCTGGTTTGGTTCTGGAGGTGGGGGGAGATTGTGAGGTCACATGGGGAATTTTTCACAAATATTTGTTTCTATTCTGCTTTAGAAGAAGTGCTGGACTGCAATCCTGTAGTGGAAATTCTGGCTTTGACCAGAGGGCATGCTGATTTAGACTCATCCATTGCCACGTCTGGGATATTCCCCATTACCAGAGTGCTCAACGTAGCACTCACATCGAGCTGTTTCTGTAGTTTTACTCCTTCCCAAACCTTTCTGTTCCTTTAGAGGGAGATGAGCCCCAGCCTGCACCTTGGGTATGGTCCCTCTCGTGCCAGCATTACCAACCCCTTGCCCATCACGTGCTCCATGGGTGGCAGTGGTGGTGACAACTCAGTCCTGGCCACCAGTGAGGTGGGTTGGACAAGCCCAGCACCCTCTGGTGACCACAGCACCTGGGGCCTTGCCCACCCTGCAACACACCCATGGTCTATAGGGTGCTGGTGGGAGCTCCTCCTCCTGCACTCCCCAAATGCTGTGACTTCATCCTCACCCTCACCCTCATCCCACATGCTGCTGTGTCCTAGCAGCAGCTTCCCCTTGGTCTTTAAGAGTAGTGCTCGAGGCTGCACATGAGGATGAACTGGCATGGGGGTTGCTCCAGGAGGATGCTCAAGGTAAAAGCTTTAACCCTCCTAGTCCAGCCCCGGTGGGAACGTGGCCATTTTCTGCTCCATTCTCACCCAGATCACCTTTAATAATGTGCGTGGGTGAGCGTGCCCCGCAGTTTCCAGCAAGTAACACGCTGTGAAACCCGGCACAGGCTCACGGGCCCTCCTCCTTTCTCCCTTCCCCCTTCCCCCTTCCTTCTTGCAAACACCTACATCCTTCCTGTATTGTTGCAAACCACAAGATAATAAACTGACAAGCAAACTCTGACAACTGCCAAGTGGAAAGGTCTGCGGTAGGAGGTGGACCTTCACACCTCGGTGCTCCACCCCCCCTGCAAATATCAGCGGAAACCTCGGGCCTGCCTATTACATAACCACAGCCTGGGGCAGCAGAGCGAGGTGCACAGCGCTCAGGACCTGCCGCTAACCCCTCCAGCCTTTTATGGCCATCTCCTCCCTCGCCACCTTGTCCATGGCCCTGATGGCTGCTCCATTGGCCATGCACGTGGTGGGGGAGGCTTGCAGGGTTGGGACCTTTCTGCATCTGGGAGTTCCTCGCTGTGATCCCACCAGCAGCTGCTCTAGCAAACGTGGTTTTCTGCTCCCTGTGTTCAAGATTTTCTCTCTGTCCTTGCTCATGGTGGCCTCGTTGGTGGCACTAGGGCGGGTGAGACAGAAGGTCCTACTCTGTGGGACCAGGCTTCTGCTCTGGGTCCTGCTCCATGGGGGACCAGACTTCTGCCCTGCACCACAGAATTCAGCATTTGGACACGGAGATGAATAAGAACATAGAGACACTTGTGCTGGCAGGAGAGGAAAGCAGGCATGGCCAGGTTGAACTCTCTAGACATCAGACGAGTCAGTGGAACTCGTGAGTGCTCTTTACAAGGAGGCTTGGAGAGGCTCCACAGAACAGCAGATACAGGCTTTGTATGAAGACACAAGAAAAGCAGAACTAACTGCTGTGCTGGTGCTTTGGGGGCTCTGTTGACCCTAGTGGAAAGGCCTCTGAAATGCTCTCTCCTCCACCGTAAGCAATGAAGAGATCCTGGGATAACACATAAGGAGATAAAGCAGGGCTATGACAGTTGCCGTTGCCCAAAGTCTGTGAACTGGAGCTGTTTTCATGTCCTGAAACTGGCCTGTGAAGCAGAACAGGGCTCAGTGGCACTGCTGAAGCGAATAAACCCAAAGTAGGAGCAGAGCATTCATGACAGGAGGCAGTGGCCATCCCTGACAGCCAAGCACAGGCCTGAGTATCCCTTCTCCTGGGTGCCCCCGTCCCTGCTCAGCAAAGCCAGGTCAGAGCTTTTCATCAACTGGTGATGTTCTCCCTCTGTACCTTATGACTCTCCGGTACCTGTGAGCTGAGTGTGAGATCTTGGGGCAAACACCGTGTTATCCCTGTTCACAGGAGAACTGTTATTCTGGTTTGTTTGTCACCACCAAAATGGCTCCTTCACAGCTTTGAGAGGGCGGCACTCGAGAAAGTCAAGCCAGTTCACAGCGGGCAGCGTTTAATGGGATTTAAATCTTGATGTACTTAAAGGTTATCCAAGGGCACATGTTAGGCCTTGGTAAGACAAGGCAGAGCTTCAAGGGAGCTCAAAGCCCTATCATACTGCTCTGCAACTGATATCTGTGTTGTAGGCTGGCAAAGAGATGGTCCATCTAGACACGTGTTTAAGAGCAGTGCTGTTTTGAGAGAACATATGACTTTGGTCATCTTCTGTAGTCCACCCTTATTTGTACTCCAGCATCTACAGCTATGACAAAAAGAATGGACAACTGGTCCAGAATTGGAGAGTAAAATGGATAAGGGTGCTCCTTCAATATGTCTGTTTTCTTTATAACCCTGATGGCACCATCTGCCTCCACCACCTCCCATAACATTAAGTTCCAGAAATTTACTGCCTACTGTGCAGAAGAGAACTTCCCCTCATGTGGTCTAAATGTATATTGTAGAAGTTTTCAGTGTTTCTCTAGTTCTATCATTATGGAATTTGCACTCACCATATCCATAAGATTTTATTAATAGTTTGTGCAGAAACACACAGGAAAATTTCAGGAGTCCAGCTAAGTGTATTCCATCATTCTCAGCATCAAGGGTGTATGGCGAGTCTAGAAACACTGAGAATCTTGGTTGGAAGTCCTGAATTTCTGAGGGAGTTTAAGAATTTTTTTTCTAATCAGTAAAATGGAAACCATGCATTTTATTGCACTTCAACTTCAGATCATTTTTCATTAATTCAAAACACAATATTTAGCTGTTAGGAATATAGCTATCCCTTGCCTTGAATACTGGAGTCTCAAATCTGACTTCAGCTCTTGTCCATGGGCATCTCCATGGAACTTCTGAGGACTGGGGAAGGTCTGTGAGTCCATGATGTGAAACCAAAAGAGACTTAGCACATTTTTGTGTGCAGGTGATCAGATGAGTCAAGCTGACTTGAGTCCTGTTCGTTCAGTCTTGATTTACAGGCTGTCTTTCCCTCAAAAAGGCAGCACATTTGTGGGTCAGTGTGGTCAGTGCTTATGAATGCTCCCTCCGTGGTCAAGATAAAGTGAGGAACCCCCAGGAGATGCATTTTGAGGATGAATAAGTCCTTCAGGCCCATCCTGTCCCACCTTTTCCCTTTCATATTTATAGAAGCTAGAAGAGCCTCTCTGGGTACCATTTCTAGGTGTTGGCAGGAAAGCTGGGGAAACTGTTTGTGACCTTTTAATCTCTATATCCCACAGTCATTCAGGTAGCCCTCAAAATACTGATACTGCCCAAGCCCTCTGCCAGAAGACCAGTCAATTAAAGCAGTCAGATAAGGATCTAATTACAAAAACTCCCTGCATAAGTACAGAAGTATTTTGTGTAAATTGTTGAAGAAAAAAAGACAGTGTAAACTGTGCTCCAAGCCAATAAATCTACTTGTAGTGCAGTGCTTCCGGAGACAGTACCTAGTGAATGCCTGCCCATTCCAGAAAAAGAATAGGTTCAATATGTTCTAAAATGCCTTTATCCTGTTTCTCTGCTAACTTCCCCCAAACTGTTTTGCCTCCTGGAGAAATCCCAAATCCCTGGGAATCCTTCCAGCCCTTCTCTTGCTTGCATTAGGATTTACAAGCTCCTAATGAGGAAATGGAGATGACTGCATGTTACATGTGTGACCCAACAGGGCTGAACTTCAAGTGCCAGATCCTTGCCAGGAGTGCTGCTTGAGCACAGAGCTGATTGAGGGCCTCTCACAGCTCATGTGGCTCTCTCCAACCATTCTCTTTGCTCCGTCTCAGCCCAGCCAGATGTGGGGTGTCGCTGGAGATTCTTCTGCTCCCCATGGACCTGGAGAATTGATTTGAATGAGGGATGGAGGGAGCTCTGACTCGGAAGTGTGACTATGGGCAAGGCAACCAGTCCATGAGAGCAGGATAGAGCCTGGAGGGAATTGCAGATTCTGCCTAGATATCTCTCAGAGCAAGACCTGGCTGAAGGCTCAGGTCCCTCCTGTTCTTGGTACCATGGGGCAGGATTTGTCAGCACAGGATGGTTGGGAAACTCCGGTTCACTAGCAGGGCCTTGGGCAGTGACATAGAGAATAGACATAGTTGTGTAAAGTTCCAGAGGCCCCTCTAGAATAGATGCTCCTTGGCCCCTCTGCCCTTCTAGCGTTGCTCTTTCCAAACTGCTGAAGGAAGAAGCACAGCTTTGTTATTTGTGCTTGTTATCCCCTCGCTCTGCAGCCTTCACTGCCAGCAGCACTGGGGCTGATGGGTGGTCGGACCCCGTGCACGAGGCTGCTCCTCTCCCTGGAGCATCTTTCTCAGTTGATTTCCATTTCCTGCCCCGCACAACAGGTCCCAGGTGTGTTGTGGAGGCTGTGAATATCTACACGCGTTGCAATGCCCATCTGGCGGCATCACTTCAAAAGGACAAATTCCACCCCTTGTGCTTGCATGGGGTGGGCAAACATCCTGAAGCAAATTCTGCAAAGAGCCCAATAGTAGTAACCCCAATGCTTTGGCAAATCTCCATCACCCTCTGGCTGCAAAGATCTTCAAATTATGTGGCTCTCCCCCCTCTCCTACCCACCTGTAGAGGTAAAAAGCTACCTGGAGTTGGAAGATATGGGGACTCTGGGGCAGGTAACTGATCCTGCTGTTAATACAGGTGAGGGTGTCAGGGAGCATTGGTGTCTTCTCTTCCCTGAAGTGCTGCCCCCCTGCCTGTGCTGAGCACCATCCCCTAGCCATGGACCCAGCAGAGGAGTGGGCAAGATCTGGGTCTGTCTGTGGCTCCTGCAGGCCCACATGGGGCTCCCTATCCTTCTCCTGTGAGCCATATCTAGGAAAAAGGAGTATTGTTTGAGGAAAAAGGAAAAGAATGAAAGCTGTGTTACAACAATGAAAGCAAATGTTGTTTGTTTTTCCCCCAGCATAAATCCCAGGAAATGCAGCTTTGGCAGGGGAGCCACTTGGCTTTGACACCCGTGCCCCTGCTCAGAGCGTGGGCTGCCGTACAGCGATATCTCCATTTGCACAGGTGAAAGGTGCCCAACAACATAATGCCGCACTCCGAGTATTTCCGAGGCGTAGTTCCAATGCCAGGAACATGCCACGGTATTCATCTCTCTGGAACGTGTTCTCTTAAACAAAATGTCAGCTGGTTTTATTTACAATACACCTTGCAGGAGATAATACAAGGGCACATCTCAGCCTGCAAAGGGCAAGGCAGCTGGGTTACTTGTATGGCTAAGCGCACATAGGTGTTAAAGCCACCAGACGCAGGGTGCCTCTAACAGGTGGACTGAAGCTGTTCATTTCCTCTGGGCTAATTCTGTCAAGTGCTTCAAGCTTCAGGATATTTATTAGCTTGCATATATTACTGGCTCACCAGCAGGTCTCAGTGCTGATCCAGGTGGCCGCCCAGTTCTTCTCCCCTCCTTTCTGGGAGAGCCAGCCCCCCAGAAGACAGATTGCAGTGGGCTCAAGAGGAGGATCTCTTCTAGCTTTGTGGAGGACGGTGACCTATAGTCTTTATCCCATCAAAAATAACTGTCGTTTTATAGTCATGACTATCTCCCATGAGAAAAATTCATCTGGAAAGCAATGAAACGTACATTAATTACGTATTGAAAAGCAGTAAAAGTGTTACTCTTTCACATAGATTTGCAGTGCAAGAGGTTCCACTTGTAATAAAATTTTAATGTGATTACAGTCTGAGGAACTGTATTATACTAACGTGACTAAGTGCAGCCAGGAACTTAAAGCAGGTGCAGGCACCCAAGCTGGCTGTCCTTAAAGGCAAAGCTGTGTGCAGGGACGGTCCTACAACCCCTTGTCTGACCCTTGTTCCTACCTCTAAGCGAGGCTAATGGGAGATGAAGGACGGGGCAGACATGGTGCCAGGTGACACTGGGGTGATGCTCAAGAGCAAGGTGGGCTCCAGACCACCAAGGATTGTATTGGCTTCTGCGATTCTTCTCTGTGGCTGAGTTTGCAGTTGGTGCCTGGGTGACGGATGGAGGGCGCAACACAGATGCTCTTCCATAACACGAGGGGTTAGGCCAGGATGCAAGCAGTCCAGGACTTGGCCTTCCCTTGCATTAGCTTCCTGTTTGCCGGCACTGTAAAGCTGCACTGGGCATTCCTGTCCGGTGTGGCCACAGGGGCTGCACAGCGATGATGGCAGGGACATGGTGTGGGAGCTGAGAGGTGGCGTGGGCTGGGGCGGCCTCTGGGATGTACTGCGGGATCCGGGAAGAAGCTGAGCCCTCGGCAAGAGGTGTGAGGAGCTCAGAGACCTGGCAGTGAGAAGGGTCTGGGACTTTGACGTTGGGGTCATCAATAAGGCGTGGAGAGCAAGCAGTGCCTGGACATCACTCAGAGGGACCCTGGCTTGGAGAGAGAAGAATACATAACCTTGACTGTCCCTACAGCATCCTCTTTTGCTCTAGGAAACTTGGCCATCCTGCCCAGGCAAATAAGGAACAGTAAATAAAGTTATCCCTAGTGAATTCAAATACAATCCTGGACAGATATTCTCGGTGAGGATCCCAGCCCTTTCCTGTCTTGAAGCCATCACGGGACAACAAACACATTCAACATTGCCAAGTAGTGGGTTGGCAGGCACTGTCACACTGCGGTGTGCTCCCGAGCAACAAGTCACTCAGATGCATACATATCCCAAAACGAGGCTCACCAGAAGCATTTGCAAAACATCTGCCTAATACTTTCTGCATTATTTGACTTTCTGTCCTCACAAATAATAATGGCAGAGCAACAGAAATTTCTCTAATGCTCTCTCAGTTTAATAAACTAACCCACTAGGAATAAAATGTAAAGCAATTACTGTGCTAGGTATTATGCTGATATATCAAATCGAAGTTGAAAGTCAAGAAGAGTTGAGCATACAGTGATAAAGCATTTGATATAAAATCCAACTCTAAATTATCCTTCTGACCAGCACAGTATTTCATCCAGAGGAATCACTATTCCTCTGATTGGTCTTTTTCAGAAATCATTGTTCACACTGATAATTTTGCACTCCTTGTGTGCTGGAGTAAGTGCTTTGCCTGGCCCCTGCCCTGTGCTAAGGAGATGCTGATCATCATGGACCAGGCACGCAAAGCTTGCTCAGCAGTGCACACAATGTGGAAGGAACCTGAACCCACCTTGGGGTTGTGGGACAGTGTCTAGGTTGAGTCCTTTACTCAGAACGGAAACAAAGATGCATCAGGTCATGTTTGCTTGACACATCGAACCTTGAGCTTTTGCAGGGTCTTCATTAGCTTTTGCACACAGTTTTTGAGGTGCGAAGATATCTTCAGCGCAGGGAAACAGGCCTTTACTGGCCTGCAAAAAAACTTCTGATTAATGCACACGCTGCTCTTGTCGGCTTCCTGGGGCCCTGGAGCTTGTCAAATGAAGTTCTTTCCTTTGATCCTTCTTGCATAAAGTTTTCAATATTGCTTGTCAGCATTGTTTCCACTTCCATTCCATCATCTTAATAGCAGTAACACAGATGTAGCAAAGACAAACTATCCTTCCATCGCTGCCGGGTGCGCTACTGGAGACTGTCCAGAGCCACGATGCTGCCACAGACAGCTCCAGTCTCAGGGGCTGCAGGCACATGGGAGCTCGTCTCCTACCGGGGTGGAAGGATGCTGGTGTGTAGCCTCTTTTCTGGGCTACTCAAGGTGTTTTGGAGTTGTATGTGCTCACCTTTCTACTTCTTGGCTGAGCCCCATGGTCATTGTGCTGCAGAGCTGCATGCTTTAGATGAGAAGTTCAGGTCTTGCTGGCTTTGAAGGGTTAACTACACCACAGTCCTCATGGTGACATTTGTTAAACTCCTCGTTAGGTTCTACAGCTTGCTCGATTGCGTCTACATAAGCCAAACTGAATTAGCAAGTTGTCCCTCTGTGTGGGCCTCTCCACTTGACTCCTTCATTAGCCTTGTGGCCGGAAACATCTGCTTTGGAGCCCAGTTTTCTCCTTATGAGGCCACATAGTACATTTGCCCTGGAATGCTCTTGTCTGGAAGCTGTTCTGGAGCCTTTTCCTGGTTACGATGATAACAGGTGACTAAGGGCATGGAAAGATAGTCCAGAGCTGGGTACTGAGGTTCAAATGCCCTTTTTTAAAATGGATTATCTGTTTAATCCCTTAAATAGTGTGGTCTTTTCTGTACTGTAGTGCAATCTGTGTAAGTGACTCCTACAGATCTGTTGTGGGTTTGAATGGTTCACAAGGAGGAGGGCAGGAAAGCCAGGCTCCTGCCACGGTGTGAGCTGCAATCCTGACCTATGGTATCAAAGCACATTTGTGCTTTTACAGAGCAATCCTTGAGCTTGCTGAGCCCTCTGAGGAGGACTTCTCTCAGGGATGGCCCAGGGCTCTGGACTCTGAGGGGACACCCAGTCTCCTACAGGCTGGTCCACCAGGCCAGCTCAGTGACCCCAGCAAAGCCCCAGGCTGCTCCCAACATCCTTCTCAAGGGGTGACATGTCCTGAGCATTGCCTGGAGAGCCAGGAGCTTTCCTCTGGGTCTGAACTTCACTCCAGTCCAGCTCCCTAGTATAGCAGGAGACACAACGTCCTCTTCTTGCCTGTCCTGGCATGTAGTGCACCCTTCTGCAGCCACTAGCACGTCTCCAGTTATGGACCTGGCAGCCACCTGGGAACATGGAGCAATTGCTCTGGTGGGAGGAAAAAGCATAGGAGTGAGGATGATATCCTTCTTCAACTATGGAAAAAAAGTACTGCAAAAAATTAAAGCAATAAATTCTTCCTGATGTTCAAATGCTAGGGATTTGCTTTGTAGGGGCAGAGATTTAGGTTAACTTTCTGTTATTTAGATGTTTTTTAAGAGAGGTTAGACACATGAAAAATTATTTAGAAGAGCTGACCCTGCCCTGAGGCACAAGGAGGGGACCGGGTGTCCTCCTGGGGTCCAGCTACCACATTTTATACTAATATGTGGCCAAGGAGCTCATGCCCAGAAGAGGTTAGCTCCACCACGCTGTCACTGAGCGGTGCATGGTCCCAGTGTGGCCCTCGCCCCGACTCCCGCTGCTCTGTAACCGACCACATCCTTCAAAGTAGCTCCATCATCAACATGGCCGGTGGTGGCACCATGGCCACCCCAGCCCCACTGCCACCGCCTGGTCATTGACAAGCAGATGCACCAGGGTAGGTCAGCAATAATACAGGCATATATCTGAAAAGCAGTTAAAAGCATAGGTATATTTTTTGCATGGTTAATCCTAAATCTGCAGGGTCACCTTTCCGTGGCCACTGCCTCCCCTCACTATACACCACGAATGAAGGAGACCTTCTTGGTGGAGTCTCCCAAGTGGCTTCAGACCAGTCATCACAACTACCTGGGCATAATGAGGACAGGATATCGCACAGAGATGCTGGAATAGGGTGGCTGAGTGTCTGGGCAGGGCAAAGACGAAGGTTGAGAGCTGGTGTAATAAAACATCTCTCATGAAGACCTACATCAGACCTTCTCCAATGGCTGGGAGCAGCTTGCTCATGATTTCAGATCCTTGAGGCCACTTATCAACTACATGAAAAAAATATTAATGTTCAAGAAACTCTCCCTGATACAAGTCCTGTCTCCTTGCTGTGATAACTCAAGGTAGTCTTTCATCTTAATGTTCTATTTCTCTTTCCTTCTCATTTTAATAACTGCATATTGGGAAGAAATCTCCTGGCTCTGATACGGCAGTGTAATGATCTGCTCAACACAAGATACCCAGGATGTGTGGAGATGCTATCGTATGCTCTGTTCCTCAGGAAATTTTATTACACTCCGGGTTCTGTTTCCAAATGGTCCGAGATTGCTGTGATAAAAGGGGAGCTTTGCAGCTGAGGGTTACACAGAAGTGTCTCATGTTTATAGCTTCACTTAGCAGCCCTCCCCACTTGCCAAGTTCACTGAATAAGTACTAGGTTTGCTGGTGATGCTACCATCTACGGAATAAAGTACAGCCACAGTGTTTAAAGGGGCAAGGACAAGCACTTTTTGCTTTCTTTCTGCTGCTTACACTTGCAGAGAGCAGGAAGTTTGGGGTTAAATGTGTAACTGCTCTGATGAAAGTTGATTCACAGAGTTACATCTTGATTTCATGGCCCTCTCATGCAGAGAAAACAAATGCTCTCAGCAATGAGGACTGCCACTCACTTGCAGGGCAGTGACACCATGGCAGTCTCAGAAGGGGATGATGATATAGATTTTATGTCAGGCTGGCAGCAGGATGAGTTTGTGACCTGCCAGGGTTTTTGCCACCATTTCTGGTCCTCCTGTGCTCCCTAGGCCATGACCCGGTGGTACCTTTTGGTCCATCCCGCCTGGCATCCGGGCTGATCGGATGGGGACTGCCTGGTGCCTCACACCCCAAACACACTGCTGCTCATGCAGGGTTTCCCACGGTTTTCCCAATCGCCTGAGGTGGCCCAGGGCCAGCTTTCTGACTCATCAATGCTTATCTAGCAGCTGGAAACTGGTCTCTCCTTGGTGTCCTTCCATGGCCACCAGGCAGTCAATGACATCCCGTGTCCACGCAGACCTCTTCAGCCTGCAAAAGGCAGAAGGGTCTTTAGGAGGAGTGGGACATGGGTTGTTTGGGCAAGGAAATGCATACAGCAACAAGTTAGTGTTTTACAAAGGAAACCAGCCCTGCACAGAGCATCCAAGAGAGCTTTTTTCTTCCTAAGAAAATCAATACAAAAATGCCTGCCTTGCAAAGTGGCTGGCATTGCTCAGCCATGCCAGAAGCTGCCCCAGGCACATTTAGCTAAGTGCTATTGACCCAGTGCAAAGAAAAGGGGAGAAGAGGAGGATTTGGTGAAGGGGAGAGAACAAAGACAAGACTGCAGGGTGACAGGAGCGAGGAGTGGGAAAGGGAATGAGACCAAGTGCAGGGTCTTCTTGTATGGGACCATTTTCAGGGTGCATGCAGGGCTCATATCTGCCCATGCAGCCCCTCCCGAATAAGAAGAGACTCTGCTTCGGTTCTTACTTTTCATACATTTTATTATAAAGAAAGGTAAGATAAGCATTGTGAACTGAATGTGCCAGGTGCTGTGAAAGCAGCACCATCAAACAAAATAAAATAAAAACAAAACAAAACAAACAAAAAAAACCCCAAAATGCACCTTATGAGAAACTGTAATTATGCTCTCTAATCTTTCATAAATAGACAAAAATCATTGTCAGCAATTTTTAAATAGATGGACATATGGCATGAAAAAAATATAATAATGCCATACAACATGGATATAAATTGTCCATTTCTTGCTGTACAAATAATAGAAATAAGTTTGGCAGGCTTTTTGTTTTGTTGTTGGTTTATTTTATACACATCTCCCTTCTATGTATAACTAAAAAATGTGCTACAATTAATATAAAATGCTTTTACTATAAAGTAAACTACTAATTTTTTTCACAAAAAAATCTTAAAGATGTCTTTAGCACAGCTCTAAAACACTTAGTAAACTACTTACAACTATCCAACAAATTATATTTTCATGATCTTTTTTTTTTCACATTATTCCTCTTGTATTTTTGCCTTCTGCTTGCTCCCCCCACCTAGCTAGGAATAGTTTTTATTTATTTTTTGTATTTTTTTTTGCCAGACATCCAAGGCCTTTGCATGTACAATATTCACACAAACTTCACATTTTCTTGCACAAAGTTTAGTGCTGTTAGCAAGTCAAAAGAGTGCATCCTCCTACTGAGCTGGCCTAATGCTTTAGGACACCACACCTGGGCCTATGTTGCGTCTAAAAGCAGTTCACTAGGAAAACAGTCTGTAGCTAAGCTGATGGCAAGCAGAAAAAATGGTGTCCTTTTATATTTTGTTGGTTTTGTGTATATATATATATTTTTTATTCTATTTTTTTGTTTTGTTCTTCATGATTTATGAGGTTTTGGGTTTCCGCGGAAAGTAGGCTTTAGAGTGCAGAAATAATAGAAGAAAACTGCTCTTGGAGCCTGGAAACGAAGCCAGCGACGAGGTGCAGTGGATTCGCTCTGTCGCCCATACGACTTGCTCACTGCCTCTCCACGTGGTCTGCAGGATAGACCCTCTCAAGTGTCCTTCATCTGAGCCTCCTCAAAAAGGGATGGTGAGCTTTAGGTGAGGTAGAGCGCCTTGTCCCTTGGCAGCATGCTGTAAGAGAAACGAGAAGCAGGAGGTAAGATGGTCAGCAAAACAGACGTGAGGTATCTTGGCAGAGCTGAGAGTGGGACAGTTTGAAAGAAGCGTTTGCACAATTGGATGTCATCAGGCTCCAGCCTGACATGGTTGTATGGCACTCCATAACACAAGATATACGGAGCTCTGCACATGGTGATGGGCCATGATGAGATGAACCAAGTAGAGGACGCTTAAACTGACAGCCTGGCATATTGTGAGTTCTGCCATCTTAATAGTCAGGTATTAACCATAATTTCTTCTTTTGGCTGAACTTTTTGCTCTTGTGGGGGATCCAGGCAAGGGCTAAATCCGTGGAGCTCAGAACAGGACCATGTGGGTTCAATACTCCACCATCCTGCTATGGGTGCATCCTACCCGGAATCAGCCTCAGGGCACCAGTCCCTGTCTGCATCACACTCTCCTTTACACTCAGCCACAGTGGTTTTAAAAAGATACACTAGCTTTTGAATAAAATGTGTCATAGTGGTACTGCATAACAGGTAGAAGTCTCAAAAACATGATTAAGGGGCTTGTCAAAAGATGGTTGTAGGTGTCCAGGACAGTTTGTGGAATCTAGGTGGCTGAAGACCATGGGAGACATTCAGGTGCTCAGGATCTCTTTCACTTCTCCTGAAATAAGTACAACCAGGAAAACTAATAATCAGGAAGTAAGGGGGAAAAAAATTTTCTCTGGTGCTTGGAGAAAGCAGGATTAGCCAGTCTTTGCCCCTAGCTTTGAAAATGAAAACAGGAGGCACAATAAACCCAAGAAAGACAAGAAAAGTAAAGGGACATCAGCAAAGAATGTGTGCACTCCGCATGTCCCTGCCTCAGGAGACCTTGAAGTGATCAAGTTATTTAAGCAATGAATTTGAGCTCCAGGAGATCCAGGTCTCTCCCAGATGGGCAACCTATGAAAGTAAGGCATGCATATGGATATCACAGCTAACTTCTAACTGCTGCCTTCTCAAACACAGGCTGTCCTGGAAGTGAACAGGAGCTGTTATGGAAAACAGTACGTCCCCTCTGGTGGCCGGAGTCACGTGTGTGGATTTGAAACCTAGAAGATATTTTAATTGTTTTTATCATTTATGTAGATCTGATGAAAACTTTGTCAGTTCATTAGGACATCTGGCCTTAAAAAGTGGAAAAGAAAATAACAAAGCTTGGGGAGATTTTGATGTGTGAGGTTTTGAACAGCACAATAAGGAAGGTGCAGACAAGGCAATACTGCTCTTGATAGAGTGCAGAGCGGACTCGAGCGCACTTCGTTAATCTCCACGTTTTATAATGTACATTTAAAATGCAGTCTTCTCTGCTGCCCTCAGCAAAGAATTAATATCAGTGAGCAGTAATGAGATATTTCAATACTAAAACTTCATTAATTTTACAAAATATGGGGCAGAACACTTCCCAGTACATTACAAAGTATTACCATAAATAATTGAATCCAAACTAAGTGCACTTGTGATGTTTTATCTTTGTGTTTTTACAGTGTTCTCTTGGATTCCGATTTGGAAAATTCAGCCTTTTGGAGTAGATTGCTTCATCATTAGCATGAATTAATGAGGTTCTGGATGAACTGGCTGTACACAGTCTTGCACAAAACACAACAGAAAGCCCATGATTAAAATAGGCCAGGGGACCACTTAGGTGGAGATCACGGAGCCTATGTAAATCCCAGGAACTGGTGATGAATATTATAGTGACCAGACAAGCAGCCACACTTCTGAGAAACCAGGACCTTGGCAGATACTGCCTAATTGGAAAAAAAAAAATAATAAAAGTATCAATCTTCATGGGCAAGAAGACCTGTTAAGAGACCTTTTTCTAACTCTGATGCTGCTAAGACTTCCTAAGACCGAGCATGTGGCTCACAAATTGCTCTGATGAGTGTTTGGATCCAATTAGAGTGCCTGGACCTTCCTATCTTTTAACCCAAGGAGAGTGGGAAGACGGGAAAAAAGCTGCTGAGTGATAGTACTCTAGAGGAAACTAATCCATGCCTGGAGGTAAACGCAATTTTGCAATGCCAGACTGGTGCTGTTGCACACATACACCACTGCAGGGACGCCACAATCTCATAGCTGGGCTCTCACTGCAAACAGCAACTCCTCCTCCTTGAAGACCTCCCCTTGAGCCTTCAAGACTGGTGAACATTGATGTGAGCAGAGCAGCTATGCCAAGGAAGAAAGATCACACGTTTGTAACAGAGGCATCATGTAACACCGCATGGGGAGCTTTCTTCTTCAGCTCATGTAATTAGCAGCCATAGGCTATGGACTAGGTGAAAGCCATGGGGACTTGAGGTAATACTCAGAATGACAGAATAATATAGGTTGGAAAGGACTTCTGAAGGCTCAAAGTAGGCCCAGCCAGAGGAAGTTGTTACCATCTCTTAAAGAACAGTGTCTTAAAACAGTGTTTCCTGAAGCCTGATGAATAATGCTAACTCTTGCAAATGAGATGAAGGACATGGAAAAAAAGCATCCAGTTCAGTTTTATCACCACAAATCTAGATGATAGGAGACAAATGCAAATGAATCCTGAAGACATCCTATGGATGTAAAGAGCTGCAATTGTAAGACAGGACAGAAAACAAAATGCAGAGGGTGCCTGGAGGAATTAAAAAATATTTTGCAGGTAATTGCAAACCAAACCTTAACCTTGATAAAGCCAAGCTAGTTCACATGGAGAAATTATTTCAAAAAACAAACAAACAAACATATTTGACATTGTTAATAAAGCCATAGGTAGTGTTTTCTTATTCCTGAATATCCCCACAAAGAATTGAAAAATATTACTTCTTTCCAAGCTACTTAGTCTAGTCACTAGTACCCCTCATCTGACAGCCTTTTCCTCTCTCTTGTTCTTTCCTAGATACCTACTGAATATGTTTAACAATGTCAAATAGCTAAAGCTCAGAAAGAGCTAGAAAAATCGGATGGAAGTCAGTAAGCATAACAAAATAATTAACAATGGAAAGAAGATGAAGAAAAATTTTAAATTCTCTAATGTGGTTGATTTATGAGTTAAGGAGTGTCTGTTCACAGGATCCTAAAATTTGGTGCATATAAAGAAAGAAGTATCATTTAGTGGCATCTAACTTGCAGTCATAGACTTCAACAAAAAAATAAATAAATTCTTTACAAAAGGATTTACTAGATGGGGGAAGGACATAGAGAAGCCTGGTCTTAGTTTTACAAAAGTTGTCTCAAACAAAAGATATTGTAAGATTGGGAAATTTTGTCCATACAACTCAAGGTCAAAACAATAAAAAAGTCTCACGTGAAATAAAAATTATAATCCAGACAGCAAGATAGGAGTGCATCTGCTAGGGAGGTTGGAGTGATGCCCCCTTCAGGAATCTAGGACTCTAGATGTAGCTGAGCCACATCATAGCAGAAGATAATCCTTCTTTCTAGACGTTGCTACTTTGCTCCTAAGAGTGCTGCTTTAATTGCAATTAAGCTGAATGCAATTTTAAGGTTGAAATGGGCGATTACATGGTGTAGAGATTTCCCAGGTATACCTAAAACTGTACTGAGGAATCAAACTCAACAAGACATGCGTGCCCTTCATTGCCCAACCGGCATTGCCATGTCCTGCTGGTTGAGGCCGTGGAGGCACGTAGCTAACCAAGCACAACCAAACGTGCAGATCATGACCACGCTGTGCAGTGGAGTCTAAGCACTACTTGTGGTGTAGTGGCTTCCAAATTAGCTCAGAATTTACGTGAGAGGCAGTGCAGGTGAGCAGAACAAGAGCCAGACCTTTCCCTCGAGACAAACAGGGGCTGGAGTTCAGAAGAAAGTTGGTCCTACGTATGTGTGCGAATGCTACAGGCAACACGGAGGATGCACTTGAGCAGCAAATACACAACGTTACCAGGAGCAGGAGGTGATGGCACTGCTGAGGCACCAGGCTTTACCATATAACAAGAACTCGACCTTAACAAGTCTGTTTGGAGAGCTAAGGTTTCCATCAGATCATGTCTCACAAGTAATGGGAGATCAGCTGTTTTCTTAACAGACAATAGGATATTTTTTGATGCAATAGGCACCAACTGACACATACCCATCTCAGTTCATTGCTAATATCTACTCTAATAATTATCTGGAAGTCTCTGCATAATCTGTCTGGTCTTAAAATTATTTTTCTTCCGGGAAGCTGTGATAAACCCATGAAATTTGATATTTTTGCTGTAACAAAGGCATGAAATGCATGGGTTTTGATCATGAATTGCATGGACTCTCTGCTTACGATATGGCTTTGGAGCAGGATGTTTATGAGCTTGTTTTAGCAACAAACCTCAGTCCTGCCCACCTGAACCTTTCAGCTATTTCTGGAGCCTCCTCAGTCTCCTGCTTTCCACCTGGCTCTGTGAGCCCTCCATATTGTGTGCATGTGCAAATTCATTGAATTTGCAGGGGGAAAAAGAGGTTTTTCCAGCAGCACTGCCTGTGCCAGCATCATGCCTTGGAGGCAGCCCCCATGCTGAACTGCAGTCTTTGGGGTGGCGGGGCGGCGTTGCTGCCACTTGGTTGCAGGCTTTGTTCCATGCTTCCCTGACCTTCCTGGCGCCCAGTTCAGTTTGTTTGGGTCACAATGTTACCCTGGTTTCAGCACCTTAATATTCACATTTTCCTAAATAAAACAGAGTATCTTATCTAAGAACCTCCCACTTGTAGGATCCAAGGATGTCCATGACAGCGGGACCAGGTTGATCCCCTAACTACTGATACTCATTTTTCAGTAGGAGATCCCTCTGTCCGGAACCTCTGGAAACTGAGGTCTAGAGGCCTTAAACCTCCAAGTGGTTTTAGCATTTTGACCATATCATCTAAAATGATTTTTCTTACGAGGTGCTAAACCTTCTTTGGGGTTGTCTACAGAGATTTCAAGAAGGACTGTGCAAAGTTTCCTTGCAGAACAGCAAATCATCCACGTAGCCATGTGCCCTCATGCCAGCAGACAGCACAGAGTATTCTCACGGCTCGGCAAGTTATTTATTTCCCTCAGAGAAATAAATGTCTGCACTGCCTGTGCCCAGCCCATGCTAGCATGGGCAACAGTTCAGGGGACTGAGACGATCCCCCTGTTTTCCATTTCCCAGGAATAGGAGCATCCTTGCAGCAACCCTCATGCTGGCCCAGTCATGCCAGGGCAGGAGGCAGGCTCTGGTGGCTGTGTCCTGCAAGACACAAGCACTGCACCATGCTTGGGAAACTGAGGCTTTGTGCCCTCTCCTGGTTAAACCCCAAAATGGGCAATGGACCCACTGCGAGAGGCAAGCAGAGGAGATGATGGCCTCAGCAACGAAGGCAATCGACTTAGAAGCAGAAGGACACTGAGTGCCCGCGGCAGAAGTCCTCAACTGCTGCCATCCCCAGGACTCTACCCTCTGCAAAGTACTCACCCACAAAACACGTGGAGTTCTCCTGTCACAAACAACACTTTGCTTTCTCGCTCAAGCAGCAGAGCAGCAAATCAGCCCTTCTGGTTGCACTGAACAGACTCCACTGACCAACCAGCACGACCACGGGGCACACACTTGAAAAACACTGATTTCCAGCGCTCCATGCACCAAAACCTCACGGGATTTGGATTTTTGGGCCTTTGGCTTGGGCCATAGTTGGCCCAACACACAAAAGAGGAGCAGACTGGGCCTCCCGATTCCGCTCTAGAAAGGAACATGTCAAACTTCCTTTGCTTATGGGACAGAAACCCAAAGAAACGGGAAGTCCTTCAGGCCCAGTGGAGAAATGATCTGTGATTCTCAAACCACCTGCTCTTACCATTTCAGTGTGCCTACAGAGAATAGGAAACCCCAAACTTTGTTTACCATAATTAACCTATCAACCTGCTGTAGATTTGAGGGTAGAGTCTCAGATGCTGTAAATTGTCAGGCTTCGAATATTTATGAACATTGTGTTTCTTATATTTCTATGGTTAAAAGATGCTGATCAATTTGGTTTGGAGGAAGCTGGAGAAAAAAAAAAAACAACCTACAGAAATTGCCTCGGGAGCTCAGTGATGCCTGAGTGATGCCCAATTATTTTAAGGCCTGTGACTCGAGTGATTCCTTTCAGGCTACAGGAGAAATGGAGCAGCATGACATTAAAAAGAAATGCAAATTGTTTTCGTAGCATGACGTTTTCATGTTTTTATCACCCATCCTTCCTTGAACTTCAGCTACAGATGATTGTGCATGCAGATAATGGAAAGTGCATTAGCAATATTCTGTTTTGTCTACTGGCCTGCAGTGGTTAATCCCACACTCTCTGTTAGGGTAGTCGTTGTCCCAGTCAGTGCTTCCCGGAGGATTTGATGCGCCAGGCGAACGGGGGCCAACGCTGTTTGGAAACTCAGGCGAAATATGTGAAAAGTCCTGTGGGATGGGAAAGAAAGGAAGGGTTACGTGTGTGCACATAGGGAGGAGAAAGAGCGGCTCTATTAACACTGCATAAATATGCTGGCTGCCCAGCAAACGTGGTCATGCTCAAGCACCCGGAGCGCTTATGTGACCGAGGGGCTGCAGGGGGGTCCGAGCTAACAGCGCGCTGGACCTTGCACAGTGTCAGGCATTGAAAGCAGATATCGGTGCTGCAGCATCTCTTTTACATCCCCGTTTCTATCCCCTGTTTTCCAGGAGGTGGGCAAACCCTTCCCGGCTGCCCTGAAAGCCTCAGCATCAGCATTCTGGCAACCGCAACCATTTCTCCACTCCAGGCGCAGCTCCCTTTGCAGGAATCCATCAGCCCATCATAATGTTCAGTAACAAGGTAAGGAAAACCCACACAAGCAATATTCTCTCCATCAGCTGTCACTGCTGGCAATTTAACAAGGACTCTGGGAGGCTGTCTGATCTGAAAGACGATCACAACAGCCATTGTTCGAGGCTGGCCTAATTAGCTAAGATTAGGCAACGGATACAAAAACCACAGTCAAGGTAGTTACCCATCCACCTAGAAATAAGATTTTCTCTAAAATGTCCGAGTGCAAGCACTGTGATCTTTTTACATTTATTTACTTTTTTATTATTAACAAGCACATGTAGAACGAAGCCTCAAAAAATACTACTCATAGCAACCACAAATACCTCAATTGAAGTGATGATGAGGACCTCCTTTTACACCTATTTTTGGACGCAGGCTATCGCTGATGTTTACAGAAGTCACTTTTGCTTCAGTACAGCCAAAACATAATCACTCTGCTGCTAAAGTTATTTGGGATACCTGGAGTAGGTTAGAAACTAATATGTGCTCTAGGATTTGACTCTTCCAGGCATGTTGCCTTTTTATTATGGTCAAGGATAATTGTGCTTCAGCATCCCTCCTTTCCTTTTCTTTATATTTTATTCTACTGCAGGGTATGCTCTCAAATTACCAATTTGTGATTTCTCCAAGTTAGTCCCCAAACAAATGCGTTGAATTATGGGAGAAAAGCTTTGTTCATTGCTATAGTAGTTTCTGATTTTTGTGATATCTATCTAGCAAGGGCATGAAACAAATTATTCAAACAGCTGGGTGAATAATACAGTTAAAAGTATCATCAAGTAAATTATACCAGCTGTGAATTTCAGAGCATACGGCCTTCACGATGAATAGTTCGTCCAGTTCATATTCCAGATGGATAAACTCTGGAAATCTCTCATTTCCTATTTTGCATCCTGGCATGCTCTCCATAGGGCATGGAGAGTGCTTTCTGCTATTGTTGGGTTTTTATCTTGATATCTTCACTGGGCTTAAAGGAGAGAAACTTTAACAGTCTGGACTGATTCCTCTGACTGTGGGCTACTAGGTGAGCTTAGATATCACCAAGGATGGATTCTTTGAGCAGGTTTTACACATTCATTAAACAGTTTTGTACAGTTTGTTTTGCTGTTATGCTGTTAATATTAAGCTTACATTTTATCCTTGCAGCTTTCTGCCGCAAAGAGGATTTTCTCCTATTGCTAGGCAGCTCCCAGAAAAATAATAATTTTCTTTATATACCTATCTATATATATTCCCTCTATTCTCATTGTCTTCTTAGCAGTAAAGCCCATATGGATCCTTGCTATTATCCCATGACCTTCCAGCCCAGCAATGTCATGACAGGGGATCATTGCTGACTATCCAAGTCATTGCTTCAGACGACCATCACACAGAGCCACAGTGACCCTGAAGACAACACTGTAGGACTTTGCACCCAAGGAACTTCTCCTGGGACAACCCCAATTCCTGAGACATCCCGTACTTGCAGAACCCTCACTTCTGAGGCAGCACAGATCTATCTCACTCACAGCTCATGTTCTACAAGGGTTTTCTCTCTTAAGAGTCGTGCCTAGGAGCCACAGCACTTACCTGCTGCCCTGGAGGTGAAGAAGTCATTGGGGGCTGTACCTGTAGTGCCATGGGAGGAGACAGGATGGATTGCTGTGCGACCTGTGGCATGTTGAGTGACTGGTTGAGGATGGAGCTCTGCGGATGGTGCAAAGAGAGCTGCTGGTGGAGGGGAGGGCTGATTTGGAAAGATGGAGGTGGGGAGGCACTGATGCTGGGCAACATGGGTTTGGAGTTGAGGGTCCTCGAGAGGCTGGGGTGGGGGTGTCCACGGTAGTTCTGGAGATCCGATGGGGATAGGAATGAGCCTAATCCAGGATAAGGTGATGAGGCCTGTGGTGGCATGGTGTACATGGGCTGTTTGGGTGGGATCATTTTTGAAGGTTGATTGGTTTGGGCACTTTTCGTCTCGCCCTGGTCAGCAGAGCTCTGTGGGAAAAGAGAACAGAGGCTGAATGAGGAAGGAAGGATGGAAGGAAGGAAATGCTGATGTGTATCATCTTCGGGTGTATATTCTTTTCCAGCCATGCAGAGAGAGTTCCTAAGTACAAATGAAAACAAATCTCCACCAATTTATGGAGAGACTCCATACAGATCTTGAGCGGGCCATAGTGCCAAATCCTATCCCCTTATCTCCTTTTCTCCTTAAAACACACCCAGGTATGGTGTATCCTCCTTCAGGTGCATAGAGCAGGGCTAGGATTTGCTCTTCTCTTCTTTCCTCTTGCAAATGCCCCCATGGTGGGTCTGCTCCCCAGTGTCCAGGCTACCCCAGACTCCCTGTGGTTCCTCTCCTGTCCACTCAGGACCGTGCAGGCACTTCAGTGCTATGCTTGGTTATATTAAAGCAGGCTGGCTGTAATATCCAGACCTTGAAGATCAAAGTCTACTGACTGAACCATGGACATAGGCTGAGACTGGAGCACAAGCACTGGACCACAATAAACAGCAGGGAGACAAAGTACCCATCTACGGTTCATTCCTTAGGTCCAAAGAGGTGGTGGACAGAATCACTTCCTTTCCCAGTAAAGAACAAATGGGACTGTGAAATTCTGCCCTCTTAATATTGTGCATTCCTGCAGCTCTGATGGGGCTGTGTACTGCACAACCCACTGATGGCCTCATTTCTGCGGGAGAAAGAAAAGAGCAACAGGGCATTTTCTGGTTGGGACAATGAAATGAATCTTTTTTCTTGAGTTGGGCTCAATAACGATACCCTCTGTCCTTTCTTGTCCAGCAGCAGGGAACATGCTGTGCTGTTTTACTCAAAACAAAAATGCACCTCTGCAAAGAACTGATCACTGGAGAAACTGGGGGAAAAACCACAAACCTTCTCCATAAACTCACCACATCCTTCCCAAAAGATAACTAAATCAGTAAAAAGAGGAGGCAAACACCGGCTGTTCCCTCCCTACAAGTCACTTCCCCATTCCCTAGAGGTCCAATTGCCAGTTTGGGTACCCCCCCACCAACTTCCTTTTGCTGCCCCTGGGCTCCCTCTTAGTTAGGATGCTGCCAGGGTTATTTCTGTAGACACGCAGCACGGCCAGGTCTTGGCAAGGGGGCTACGAAACAACAGGGGTGCTTTTTACATTGAATGCCTCTCCAAGAGACAGAGCGCCTACAACCCCCTAACTATCTTCAGTCAGAGCTGCAGCATTTTCTAAAATCAGCTTTCTCTTGCAGCAGGGGCACATGCATGGCACTAATACCTTCGACCTGAAGTGCAGAAGCCTGCACCCCTCTTGGAAGTTTTGCTGTGACTCCATGCCAACTAACCCATCAGGTGGCAATAGGTGTCCAGGGTGAAAGGCAGTGGTTTAACCTAATACCTCGAGCCAAAAGCAGTCCATCCTCTCCTAACCCAACAAGCCTACGAGCTTTGCAGAAGCCACCCCACGTTCTCTGGCATAAAATGCCTGTGTCCTTCCCTGGAACATGGAGAAGGGCAAGGTGTCCCTAGGACAGAGAGTCTACATTTAGGAGATTAGGGCTGTGCAAGCCTGGCATTTAGCTCATCACTGCTATTCCAAGGGGCAGCAGGTACCTGAAATCCCCTTAATTTAAATCCCCTCAATTTAACAACCCCAGATCATTGTCAGCAGGACCCTCAAGTCACATTCCCTTCCACCCACCCATCACCTCCCTGCTGCAGCTCACTGGGTTATCTGCACATCGGCCGGTTTGGAGGCTTTTCCTTGCAGAACTTAACTGTAAAGGTTTTTACTTCTAAGAGTATTTAAATATGAAATATGAAATTTAAATATGAAAATCATCCTTCCAAATGCTTGCTGTGAGGCCTCCACAGTACTGATTGTAGCTTCGTGGCTGTATGTGAAGATACTGCATCTCTGTATTATCTGCAGCGCGAGTAGAATACCAATATCAGAATATCCAGTAAAGCTACTCCTACATCCATCAGTGCCACTATGAATCTTTTTAAACACTTAACCCAATGAAAGTGACTTACATTATTTCCTTTTCGACCTTTTGGCCGGAGCAGTTAACCTTCAAGTGTGGCTCCGTTAGGTAAGCCTGCAAGGAGGCCGTCTGGAGCTGAAGCTCATGTTTATCTCCCCAGTAATAACACTCCTCTTGAAGCAATTGGGCTCATTTCTACCGCTCAGCCTGACCCCGTGCAGTGGGAATGGCACGGATGGCTCAGCAAGGGCTCTGCTTCCCGCAGCGCAGCCCAGCTGACTCTCTGTCCCACCACTCGCTGGGGAACCTCATCCCACCACCCCAGCTGGGACTTAAGATGGACCACGGCCTTCCTTAGGATGGTACCCTATGGACACTGCTGCCTTGCCAAGCGTGGGGCAGCCAAGTGTTGCGGGAGGAGCAGAAAGGATACCACAGCCCCATTTCCCAGGTAATGTTGGTGCATGTGGTCAGGCTCTCCAAAGCTAAGGCCCATATCTGCATCAGGAGCCATCAACCTGCAGTTTGAGCCTCATTTAGATGCCTAAATGAGAGCACCCAGGGAGCATCAGCGGTGTTCCAAGTACTGACACTGCCATGAGCTGCCTCCTCATGTGAGCCCCTCACTCCTTCCTCCCTGCATCTCACCAGTCAGCATGTGAAGGCAACAGCTGAATGCACAGGCAGCAAGAAGAAACAGCTTTGAGGAGTAAAGCTGGGAAGGAATAAGGATGCAGGAGGCAGCCATACAAGCTGTTAGGCTGTTGGCTCTAACATCTTGGTGCTGTCTTTGAACTCATGGTCTAGGAGAGGAGGGGACCTTCATCATCCCTCTCCTTCCTTGCCCTTCTTCAGATACATTCTGGTCTTTTGTTTCGGTCAGAAGCTAAAGCTAACCCACTAACCCATTTGCTCACAGAGAAGTGAGCAGCTTCACTGTAGCGCTCGGCAGAAATTGCAAAGATGACTCAGAGAAGAGAGGATAGATTAGCTGTTTCCTCAAGACAAAGGCCAGGCTCTTCCATGTGAACAAGGAGGCCTCAGCTCTGTTTAGCACAGCCATCACATCCGGACACAGGAAAATTCCTTCTCAGGCTGATTCTTGTTGCACCCCCTCCATTCTGGTGCATAAAGCCTGCATTGCCCCATGCAGCATCATATCATGAGCAGATCTGTCATACCAGCTCTCACCACACTGGATAGAATCCTAGTCCCTTTCCTATCCCTTGGTGCCCTAACAGAGCTGGAACATGAACTATGCTCCAAAACAACTATGTGCCTGTATTACAGCACACTGGCACCAAGTTGCTCCACAGACCCAGGCCTGCTAGCTTAGCAGAGATGCTAGCTCTAGCTTGGCAAGAGTCCTAGCCAAGGCTGCAATGTGGCTCTGCCAAATGTCCCCGTGCAGAGGAAATGTGACCAAGCCTAGTCCTCACATTGTGGAAAACCATATCCACAAAAGGGATGTCTAGCTGTCTGGAGTGCAAGGTCTGTCCTAGGGGCAGCAGCAGGGGACACAAGAACCAGTGCAGACAGCAGACAAAAGGAGTGGGACTGAGAAGGAAGCAGAGAGGATGGGGGGACCAGCTTCACCTTACGCTCAGGGTGGGACCCCTGCAAAGCTTGTTCCTAGAAAGGATGAATTCCTTCTCTGTTATCTTTCTTCCTCCTCTAAAGGAAGGACAACAATGTTTGGTCAATGAAAGCCCGTATCAATGTGCTGGAAGGTCAGAGCTCTCACATCACTATTGCAAGTGGAATGGATCAAATCCTTGGAGATGGCAAAAAAGGGAGGCCATCAGATGTGCACTCTGGAGATGGGGTGGTTCAGCCCAGCCTCCTCGCACTGATGCATGCCATGAAAAATGAGACCTTGTTCTAAAGAATCACAGGAGGGTTGAAGTGTAAAGGGACCTCTGGAGATCGTCTAGTCCAAGCTCCTGCTCAAGCAGGGATTGTTGGGTTTGCTAAAGTGGGGAAAACCAATCCTGGCGCGAGCATGTGCACATGCCATGTCAGCTACAACCCTGCCATGGAGCATTTCATTTAGATTCTACAAAAGGTAGTTAACACCGATATTAGTTTCGATAACACAGGTACAGCATATTCGGATAAACTCTCTCTTCCCCAGAGATTCCCGAGAGTTGCAACTAATTTATCATTGCCACATCCAGAAAGAAATGAGTAGGAAATATGTTGTGGGTTACCTTGGAAACCAAGCTGGCCCGGTAGGCTGCCAGGGCTTTTAGATACTCCTTCTTCGCTGCTTCTGTTTTCCTCTTATATGCCTGAAAGGATCAAACAATGAATTATAATTAACAAAGCAAACACAGGTGCTGATCAGCTTCACTGTGCCCTGCCATCCCTGCAGGAACCCCCACGCGTGGGCGACCTCGTGGCATCATGGGGATGGGGTCCTCAAATGTAGTTGGGCAAAAAGCTCCTTGTTTCCACTCATAGGGGATAAAGCTTCCCCACACAGAGCCAAGGTGGAATCAATGTAGTTACTTCCTGACAGGAGCAAGGAGACAGACTGATCCAGGTTGTTGTAGGAGCACATGCAAGACATGGGGCAAAATCTCCAAATGATGGGATTGGACTAAAAACTGTTGAGACTTTCCAAAATTCTAACTAATTCTAACTTTCCAAAATTCTAACTAATTCTAACTTTCCAAAATTCTAACTGATTTTAACTTTCCAAAATTCTAACTCCCAGTTATCAAGTTAAGAGTTCACGTTCTCCAGCTTCTCCCTGCAGTTCTGACAGCAGAAAAGTCCTTTGCTTTGGCTTATAAAAGCAGAGATTTTTGCATAATCTTATGACTCTAGGAGATAGTGTCTTACAAAGAAATAGCAAATATGAGGAGAGTCTGATACTCAAAAAAAAAAAAAAAAACACAAAAGAACGAAAGAAAGAGAGAAATAAACTCTGTAAGAGTGAGTTATTGTTTATTCTTCATTCTCTCCCCTGTAATGAGATGTGTTTCACTATAGATTCAGAACGTTGGTCGTATTTCTGCCCAGAGTTTGGTCCCCCATGTATGCAAAAATAACACAGTAATCCAGCCTGTCTCAAGCAGAATGATTCCCCATGGGGTAAAACAGATTAAACTGAGCAAGCGAGCGGAATATTTTAAAATGGAATAAAAATTTCTGCAAAAGGAGGAAACTTCCGAAAAAAAAAAATCACCACCAGCCCTCTTTTGCTCTGGAAAGTCAAAGCCCTCATCAAGCAGAGCAAATAAAGTTAATTTCAATTACAGTGGATTTGCATACATTTAATTCTGCTTAAAAGCAACAACAGCTTTACAGTAATCGATATGCCGAAGTCCACCGGGGATATTTAGCTGCTTTGTGCTGCAAATCTCCCCGTGGATGCCTTGGCATCCATTGGAGACCAAGAACCTTGTGCGAGGCTGTGCACGAGGGTTATGGACCTGGGCAGTGGGACCAGCCACGTTGTGCCCGGGTCCTGCTTCAATCAAGGCCCTTTCCTTGCCAGAGCTGTGTTTAGCACTGCGTTCACATCACACTTCCTTAGCTTTGCACCATCTCATGGCAAACGCCATGGCAGCACCAAGCATTCCCTTCTATTACCAGCACCCGAATGTGAAATGCTCTTCCAGACATTAAGCTGCGCTATTAAAAAGTGATTGAAAAAATTCCTAGTTTTCATTGCTAAACCAGCGAGGCTCATTTTGATCTGACACACTGAAACTCTCTGGGGATAATTTTCTAATGGTTTTTTTTTTTATATGTTTGTCTTTCGCTTTATAGTATTTAGGAAGTATTATATTTGTTCCATTCAGAATAAAATTGCATTTTGAAATGTCAACCCAAAGATGAGTTTGTCTGCAAAAAGCAACTATTTCTTCAGTCTCTACCAGCCGCCCTAATAAAAGCTATTTCCTTTCTCTGCAGTCCTCGCTTCACTTATGTCCTTAGACCATCATAGCTGCACCCAAGCTCGGGCTACAGCATTTACTGCAAAACAGAAATGCAGCTTTCCCATCACCTCTACTTATAACAAATGTTCTTAAGTGTGGAATCTGATGCCTGCACGACAATGAAATATGAATTTCTATGTCTCAGGCCAGTATAAGGATGGCCATGTCTGGGTCCCGATGATTGAAAACAAATTTGTTTTTTACCTCTGTAATAGCAAAATACCAAGAGTGGATTTTTATTTATTTATTTTTGTCTAGGACTGTAGAAAATCAATGTATTCAACAGCTATATGGAGATCAGTTCAGTCATAAAGAAGGTTTGCCTAGAGAAACCTGGGAAGGTAATTTAGACCTGCTTAACCTAAATGCAAATAAACTAATAGATAAATAAATAGATGAATAAATAGATGAATAGATAAATAAATAGATACTGTAAATAGATACTGTAAAAAATACTGTACTCATTATCATCACAGCTGCTTGTCCTGGGTGTTACATAATTTTTTCCCACCTTTCACCTGCTCAGGTCTTTTTTAAAGAGGGACCAGCCCTGATCACTTGATGGGGAAGGGAAGTCCAAGGCAGGTTTCCCCAATACTCTCCAAAATCCAACTACTTCCAGGGATTCCTGAACCAGAGGTGGTCTGTTTTGGGGCCATCACTAGGCATCTCCTTCCAGAACCTCTCCAATCTTCCCTGGAGTGGGGGAGTTCTTTGGCATCCCCAAAATGCTCCATCCAAGATCTTTAGCAGCTACAACACAGACTAGCATTTTGCAAACACGGGGCTTGTGGGAGAAGAGCAGATCCTTGCAGAACCTCTCATGAATCCTCTGTGTGTGCAGAGCTTTACAGCAGTATTTATAACCTTTTAAAATTTTAATTTAAACATTGACAAAACCATGTTGCTTTCTAATTAAATCATATTTTCTCCCAGGGATTTTAATTTCAAAGTAATTCATCAGATTTAAAGATCCTCAAAACATTTCGCATGTTTTCCTTTCTAACCTGCCATGCCCGCTGATTTATTTTTCGTATTCACAAGCAGGAGGATTCATTAGTCACTAAAGCAGTGGGTGGGTTGGGGGGGAGCAAGAACAGTTAGTGATTATGAAAACAAAAAATCAGAGCTGTAAGAAGCATATGTTGGGATCATAATCCTGACACCTCTGTGTCTCAGCAAAGCAGCTCGTAATTGTACCGTAATGAAATGTTCTTGTTTGATAACCAGTTAATTAGAGGAGACAATTATTCCAAACCCTGCTGACGCCCACGGATCTGCTCCGTGTCGCGCAGACACAGAGTGACAGGAGTAGCTGTTATCAGGAACCTCTGCATCCCAGCCTGCCTGCTTTAAAAGGAACGCTGCTTTCTAATCCTGGAGCACGATGAAAGGAACCCAAACTCTCCCCCAAACTGCTATCCTACAACCCCCAAGGGTTGGTCTTGATTTCAAAGGGGAAAATTCAACTGGTCTCAAGCAAAAAGGTCTCAACTGAAAGCCTACAGTGAGTCTAGGGGCATTTTACTTCAAAAAAAAAAACCCAGAAGGACCAACCCAAGACAGTCCAGGGTAGGGATGAAGGGTGTAGTAAAGGTCATTGCAAAGAGAACTGAAAAACTTGGTTAATCAGTCAGGAAACAAGAAGACCGAGAGGACATCCCCATTGCTGAGTACGGTGCAGTGGAGAAGCAGGCAATAAACAATTCACTGCATCTCCTGCAGATATGAAAAGAAGCAATAAGCTTAAATTGTAACAAGGGAAATGTTGGCTAAGCAAGAAGAAAGCATTCCTAACGGTAAGGATAATTAAGCACTGGAAGAGATTGCCTGGGGAGATGTGTAATCTCCACCACTGAAGGTTTAAGAACAGATTAGGCACACATCCATCAAGAACGTCTTAAGCAGAGATGATCCTGACTTCGGGCAGCAGTATGGTCTGGTTGACCTCCTAAGTCTCTCCTTGCCCTCCTTTATATGATTCCACAATTGTTTTTTTCTCCTTCTAAATGTCCAAATTTGGATTTTATTTGGCTCCAATATTTTTTTTTCTAGAAGGTTTTTATTGCACCTATTATACACATTCTTTCAAGATAACTCTTGGGAGCATTATAATGTATGACTTTGATATACGATGACTACAAAGCATGTCCTTATTACAAGGTGGTGGCTTTGCTTTTGGCCTCCACATGGATACAGCATATATGGCTATGGTACCCTCCTATTCCCTCTCAACTTCTCACCTCCTTACACTCTTTTCAATATTACACTTACTCCATTCTGGAGCAAGGCTCAATCTGCCCTTCCCCGCACCAAGAAGAGCAGTCACACATCCAGGGAGCAGGCTCAGGGAGCTACCATGAGAGATGGCCACACACAGCAGCAAGACTCGTTTCTTTTGAGGTTTCTTCATTTGAGGCACATGGCCCCAGAGCAGGATGTCAGCCTCTGTCTACAACTCTGCACATTTCCATCAGTCTAAACCCCAAATGGTCCAGTCCCAGGACTACAATCTTGGACACATTTGGCATTCGTCAAAGATGCCCATCAGGAAGCTGCTGTTCAAGAAGTGCTTCATGCCCTCAGGTTTTCCCAGATAAGGAATGGGAGCTCTGGAGTATCTGACACCCCAGAGGACACCTACATGGAACACTCTATTCATACACCTTTAGGAGCGTTACCACCATAACCCTGGATGAAGAAATAGTTCTGTGAAACAGTTCTTTGGAGAAGGAATGGATAAAGCCATCGACTAAAATATCCTGGAAAAACACTTGCTTTCCTCTGGCATGACTTCCTTGTGTCACTGTTACATGCCACACATCCCTCCATGCACCAATACACGCACATCCCAAGGACAAATCAGAGAAGGTGACAGATGCAAAACAAAGCAGAGGAAGAATTGCCTCTTCCTCTATGCACAAAATCCATTTTTTTCTACTCACAAACCTCAAAAAAACCCCAGCTTATGTTTTAAGGAGGAGCCTTATTTTTAGGCAAGGAAAACTATGCACCAACAATATCTCCTGAAAACCAGGCTAGCCCTCCACTCCAGCAGAGCAGAACCCTTTTCTAGCTCTTGAAGTTGGATGGCTACTCATCCAACAGCTGGGACATATGGACATTGGAAAATATCCACGTCACAGAGTTGACCAAGAAAGTAACACTTCAGGTGGAGAGGAGTCTAGCAAGCAGACAAGAGGTTGCTAGCTGAAGTATAAGGCAGAAAAAAAAAGGCTCTCACAGTCTTCTCTTTGCCAGAAGAAGTTAGAGGAGAACAGAGCTGGTGGGAAGAGGGTGGCAAATGCAACCCATAACCTCTGAGGGGGATGTGAAGGATGTGCATCCTCCACACCTCTGATCATGCTCTCCAAGCAGAGAGAGCAAGAAGAGTTTTTTTAACAGCAGCTCCTCCTCCTCACACCGTCCCCATCATTATTGCAGGCCTTCACCAGGCCTCTCTTTTCGCCATGCCTGGGACTGGAGCTGCCATTCTCCAACATATAGTCATCCTTCCTGCCCAGGAGATGCTGAAATCTCTTTCCAGGCCCAGGCAGCTGTTTAGACCCTCCCAGCCTGTCATTACCAAGACTTGGGGACAGCAGCAGGGACCTGCAACCAGCATCAGCTTCACCTCCAAAAACATTCTGCAGCAATGCTGTAATGGGGCAACTCGATGGCTGAGTAGTGCCCTGGCACTGGCAGCTCCCACAGGATCTCTTCTTGGGGACACTTCTACCCTTATGAAGCTTTACACCTGGTCTCAAACTCATATATCCTGCCGCACACACATTCCATGTCCTGTCACTCAGTGATGTATCAGGTTCAATGAGCAGATGCATCTGATTAGATGGATGATCTATTATATTCTGCTGAGTGAGTAATTTTTGTGTTGGGTAATTTATCCCTTGAGTATGAAGGGTCTATTACTCTCCAGACTGTTCATTTGTATGGGAAAATCATGTATGCATTTTGCCAAGAGTCACTTAGCACTTACTGAACAGGTCCTGCCATGAGCTCCTACTCTCTCTGCTACCTTTGTGGCCCCAGTGAATGCCCAGATTTATAAATTCAATTGAAAATGCAGATCTTGTCTGACATTGCTTCTACTCCCATTCAGATGGTGACATACCCGAAGATGGGAAGACCTAATTTATCACAGGGTTCATCCACCAGATTGCTCAGGAACTTCTTGATCCCTCTGCTCTGAGTTTCCGGGACTGAGGGAAACATAAACCCCATAGCTCTAACCTGTTGCCAGGCTTCCTAGTGAAATGCCTGCAGGTTTAAACGTTGACACAAGGGAAAAAGAGGCTCCGCAGCCTGCAACTTCCTGTGCTAGCCATGATTCCCTGTGCTCTAAGACCACAAGGCTCCAGGGTGATGGTTCCTTTGTTCCGGAATACAGTGAGGAATGGGATGACCAGTGCAAGACAGGAGAAGCAGCAGATGAGAAAAGCCCACAGGAAACTTGATAAGATGCCCGGGAGAGTTCCCTAGACTTACCAACCAAATAAGATCTCCTTGACCAAGGACAGCTGCCCATGGATAAGGGTCACCTGATTTCAAGTGCACACCGCCTGCAGAAGTGTTGACTGCCATGGAGGAAGGATGGGAGTGGGCAGCGGTTCTGCTCGGTGTTATGTGCTGGACGAGTCCAGGGCTGCACCACAGCATCCATGCCAGGGCAAAATCCTCCCTCCCAAATGAGCAAGGTTGGTTCCGATCTAGGGCTCAAATTATTCTGATTCATGTCAAACCAGGCAGCTTCTTTAAGCCCCTCTGGATAACGCTGTGAATGCTGGTTTATATGTGCTAATGGAAAAAAATAAATAACATAGAGGCATGGGATTCAGCGGGCCTTGAAGGGGGAACGGGAGCTGAAGGAGGATTACAAAGACAGGTACCCCATTTGATGATAATGGCTGAATTAGCATTTCACTTTCTGCTAAAGTATGAGCTATCTCTACAGGAACAGCTGCTAAACTATTTGCAAAGTTCAAAGAGTAGGTATTAATTTTTTTTTAGAGTCACATTCTTCAGATTCCCATGTAAGCTCCTTAGAAAGGGCCCTGCCAGCTGTTGAAGAATGAAGATTACAATGTCCCACTAATGCAGCGCCGAGATATTTAAAGTTATTATTATTTATTATTGTTCTCAGCACATGGCTGCACTGGAAAGGGTTAAAGCGGGGAAGAAAACCATGCGACTTGCTGAACAGGTGTCCTTGAGCAGCACTCAAGGACACGGAGATTGCTAATCCTGTATTCCACAGCATGATCAAATCACCAGGCAACAGATATAAATAAAAAAAGGCAGGAAATAAGGAAATTTAGATACAAGTGTGTCAGAGGGAAAATGAAGATTCATTGTGAGGAGGCTGGGAAGAGAAGAAGAAGGAACAAAATGACAAAGGCGCAAATGATAAACCAGCAAGAATGAACAGACGAGGAGAAAAAGCTTCTCTGTGAGATGCATGTCTGTGACAGCAGCAGCAAAGATGCTCCTAGATTATACAGTTTTTGCATAATACACATGCTGGTTCCTATTGGGTGTTTGTCTTCCAGCTAGCGCACAGGGAAGAACACATATCTGGAACGGGACATGAACAACCTTTATTCTGTTTGCTTCATCAGGAGAAGAAAGCAAATTTGCTCGGTGGGTGCAGCAGCACCTGCTCAATGGCAAATAAATAGCTGTGGCTTTGATATTACCGTGCATATAGCCACGAGAGGGAGAGGATTAACCCTCACAGGCCAGTCTGGGGCATTTGGAGTCTGGCTCCACTTTGCAGAATGTTTATGTATTTAGGGCATGACCACAGGCCAGTCCATGCCAGGATGAAGGGAAGGCTTTTTTTGAGTTAAAACCTGGGTTGTAATTGAGTAGGAACATCCACATCTGGCTTTTTGTGTGCCTGCTTTGCCCTGGCTGTGCAGGCATTTCCACCACCTGATCTCTGCACTGTCTTCTGCAGGTGACAGTCTGCCTGCCCACACTTTGCCCTGCTGGCCCTTCCTTCTGGGGTTTCACCCACACGATGCAGTCAGCGGGACCACATGCAGAGCTACGAGAGCCTCTCAATCCTCCAGTCTTCCCAAACGTGGTTATCCCTACAGGGAAGAGCAGAGCATCAGCTGGAATCCTTCCATTTTCTGCTTCAAGGAACCCTCCCATCTCTCTCCAGAAAAGTCCCATTGGATGATGACAGATGACCTGAGTGATGGTCTGCTCTGGCAAGCACTGGGAATCTGGGAATCTGGGTAATTCCCAGCTTCCAGGTGCACTTTGGTCAGTTCCCAGGCTGACACATAGCTGTCTTCCTCAGGCACCTTCCCCAAGACACGCCAGAAGAGCACCTAGCATTAGTGATGAACGTATGCATCACAGCCTGAAGCCCTTGGGGGAAAGGATGTGCTGGACATCCTAGGCACCGTGAGCTAGGACGTACACGTTTTCATGTATTAAAGATATTTTCTTCATTTAATGTGCCTTTTTTTCCCATTGTATTGGCTTATGAATCTAAACAAAGCAGACTGGGTACACTGGCAGCTGGGGCAGCAGAACGCAAACAGGGACTAAATAACCCGTCGTCCAGCCAAACCCTCCAAGAGTGAACGTGCCCCGTGACACAAACCGGCAATGCAGCCCCAGAGCCAAAAGATAAATCGTGTCCCTGCAGCCCAAGTCCCAGGCAGGGAGGGAGCTGCCGGAGGAGAAAAGTATACAGATGGAGACAAAGCCAGGAAGTTAATATTTAAGCGTTCAGACAAGGAACAAATGACTTAATTAAATCAATTAGAGAAAGAGAAACGGAGCCACTTATAAAGCATGTGTAAAGAGACTGCAGGGCTGCCACTATCTCATGAAAGAAAGGAGAGTTAGCGGGGAAGATAAACGGACTGGTTTAATCCATGCTGTTAATTAAGAGCTAAGCATTTGCACCGTACTGAGTCAGGGTCTGGCCAGCAGCTCCACTATAAAAAACGCATTTTCAGCTCAGTTCAGCACCCAACCTAGAGGGAGATTTCTACAGAGACAGATTGAGATGTTGGGAAGGATGAAAGTGGGGAAAGGAGGGGAATAAAAGCCCAGGAAGTTTATTCCGTGCTCCTGTAGCGCTGGGGCAGTTGGGTTGGTACATAACTGCTCAGAGCAGGATGGAAAGCAAGGCCACCTCCTAGCACAGCTTCCATTTCAGTGCTTTTTCCTTCCCCATTGATCTCTCCCCAGATCCTGGCTGTGGATGCCACTGAAATATGGAGCAAGCCCGGAGTTGTCAGGTTGGTTATAAAAGGTCTCGGTGCTCATGGGAGGATCATGAGTTGGAGCATGTTTGGGTTCGGGGACTTGTTGCAGACAACGCCAGATCTGTCTCCGCCTGATAAAAGGACATATTTGCCATGTAAAGTGTTCCCTGGGGCTTCTCTATAGGCAACAAGCAATTACAGGCTTTTGTAACAACCAACAAGAACAGTTAAACCAGAATCTAAAAGCCTCCATGTGAACCACACTGAAAGCTGCTGACAGCTATGGGGCAGGAGGGTTTCGCCTCTGAGACCACTTCAGAGATCTCCTTCCTAAGCTTTTAGAGCCCTGACATTAGATTTCAGGCCAGTGATGCAGAGAGCTAATAGTTTTTAGCAGTTTACAGTCACTCCTGGTAAGTAAATAAGCAAACACAAAGTCATCTCCCATCTAAGGATATTATAAGCCCATACTGAGGAAAGACGAGTAGATTTTTTAGCAAAAAATATGTTCTTATCAAGGATAATTAGTTGTCAGGAAAGCTCAGCCTCCCCCATGGAGCAATAAAGATCTTCCTGCAACGCAAACTCAGTGCATCCTCTTGGGGACAGGACAAGCGCTAGGACTCCCACTTAGACTGATCTGGGAGCACAACCTGCACTGCTCCATGGGTACCTTGGAGGTGAACTGGGTAGCTCCGAATAGCACGCGGGGCTACCAAGGTGCCCGCAAATATTTCACCAAATATTGCTCTGAGGCTGCAGCAAGGACCTGGCACATCCCTGGGGCGGCAGCAGCCCATGCACCATGGTAGGATGGAGCCGAACTGCAAAACCCTCGAGCATCGCTCCAAGTGGCAGCAGCACTTCAGCACCGCTCCTGCAAATAACCTGCACATATACTTCAGCCTGCTGAAGTCCCAATATGCTGGAGTAAAATCTGGCTCTCTGAACCATGGAAAAAATATGTTTTGGCAATTGAGAAGAAAATCGCATCGATAACTCACTTGTTTTTGTTCTTCTCCCAAACTGTCCCACATGGATGCAACAATTTTCGATACGTCTCCAAAAGTAGCGTTTGGGTTTTGCCCTTTGATAGCCGCTTGCGTATCTCTGAAGAACAGGGCGTACGCTGACACGGGCTTCTGGGGCTCGTTGGGGTCCTTCTTTTTCTTCTTCTTTTGGCTTTTGGGCTTTTTGCCCAGGTCTGTTGATGGTCTTTTCTCTCCAGTAACCTGTAAAACCAAGAAGAGCCCCTTAGTGACCAGCAGATAACCGCTTGGTAGCAGGTCTTGCCGGAGTGTATTAATAAAAGGGATGGATAGGACAGGGAATGGTTGAAGGAGCACATGCACATCCCTCCCGGCAGGCTCCCTCACAAACCCTTGGCAGTGCCCAAAGGATGGGTGGGCTGCAAGGAGCCAGGTCTGTGCATCAGGAGGGCGCTCGGATGTTCCCGTCCCCTCTCCCAACACATTCCCGGCTGCTCCCATGCTCATCTCGCCCCCATCCACTCCCTTCCCATGTGCCCCGCAGGCTGCAAGTGCTGTGGTCTGAGCTAGACATTGGGTTAGCCTACGTTGGGGCTAAGTAGCCTTATCCTTATCTTAGAGTGGAGAAAAGCCAAATAAACCAAAGATGAAGCACACCAGAAGATAAAAGCATCAGGTACCCACTGGACACTGCGATCTGGATCTCCTCCTTGTTCCTCAAAGGCAAACAGCACTGCCAGCAGCTCTGCTTGCTAAATCCCACTGGGCTCCGTGTTTAGTGATACCTCCGTGTTTAGTGATCACGTTACGTTAGGAGTTCCTGCTCTACTAGGTGGAAACTAACTGTAGTGCTTACAAAGAGGCCTGTTCTATCAGTAAGAGTTGACTACACACATATTGAGTTGACTACTAATATATATATGCATATATGTATATATTCTCTCTTTTTTCTCTATTTTTCTCTGTTTTCTCTCCATATCTTTAAACTCGACAGTGGTCTAACCTCCTGTCCCAATTCAGACAGCAGGTGTGAGAGCAGAAGACAGATCCACAGATTTGATTGCCAGCACCGGAGCATTTCATTCCAAGCACTTGGAAGCTCCACGACTTCAGAGGATGCATTTGGGCTGGTACAGGCGAGGCGCAAGGGGGAAAGGACAGCAGGGCTAATGTTCTCCCTTCCACCTCTCCTGACTGGTCATTAAATCCAGCATTGGCGCAGTGACATTTGTCAAAGAGACAGTGACCATTAGTAAATGAGCACAGAGTTATATTTAAAGTTATATTTAATCTGAAATTGCCCAATTGGGCTTGAATCGGAGGCCTTGAGGTAAAAGGCCATCTTATTAGAAGAAAAAGATCCATAACAGGGCTTCAGTCTATTCGCAAGTGAGACGGTATTTTAACTAAGTGTAATGCTGTTTGATGCACCCTGCTTTCTCTGAGCCACGATGGAGCTGACGAGAGCCTGCAATGCCAGAACAGTCCCACTGCAACCAGTCCTGTTCAGGCACTACCCACTGGGGACACAGGGAAGACAGTGGGTGCGCAGAGCTGGCAGTGCCCCGGGCCATGGGGAGAGTGGAGTTAATCAGGGCTTTGCTGTGTTTTCCTGGGACGAGTAGGTGCAGTGGGGCATGGTAGGAACCAAGAAGCCCAAGCGCGGGCTGAAGGGCATGCTTAAACAGCATAAACCACTAGCACTGTCTAACGGCAAGCCTAAAATCCAGGGAAGGAAGCAGGGAAAGATGTGGAAAGGCATCTGGGCTTATCTAATCCTTTAGCCCCAGGATGCAAAAAAAAAATATCTGTGAAAGAGCATTGACATCCTTGGCTATCATTCTCTTTGCAGAGAGATGCTGTCCCATTCATGACCGCTGCTTTGGGCTGGATAGCCCAGGAAATCAGGATGGTCCAGAGACACGTGCTGTGCTGGATCCCACTCCCAGCCAGCATCTTCCTCTCCCAGAGCAACGGTGTTTCCAAGGTTTGAGCCATGTTCAAACCAGATGAATGCTCCAGCAGCTTGTGGAAGCATGTGGCCATCAGTCCCTTTAGGATGCTTGGAGCCTTCACTCTGGATATAAGACCCCTGAAGGGCAGGAACTTCAAGGACACCATGATCTCTATAAGGATGGAAAGATACCTCCAATCCAGATGTGATTTGCAGTCCTGAGCTCTAAACTCCCTGGTCTGCCTCTGTGAACAGACACACAAATATACTGGTGGGAAGAGCATGAATATGCACCAGTGAGGGTCGGAGGCCTCCTGGGACCACAGCCTTGTAGTGTCTGAAGGTCCTGGTGGGTCTGAAGCTCCCCTTGCTGTCAGACCCATTTGTTTCACGTGCTACTGCCTTGATCTCAAGATTAATTTCTGCTCACCAGACACTGCATTCACAAAAGGTCATTTGTGGCCATACAAGAAAATGACCGATGTTCTCTTTGAATGTTTCCAACAGCTGTGTATATAGAGGAAGCAAACAGAAACCTGCTGGCCACACGACGATTCTGCTGCTTTCTTTACACTTATGGTCTCCTTCTTCCATCTAATACATCAGTCTTGCTTTACCTACACCTTGCTGCATAGTTTACAGGGCAGAAAAATGAGAAGGCATGTGTTTAAGATCAGAAAAAAATATAAATCTCTGCAAAGTCATAATTTGGATATCTCAAATCCCTCCTACTGCAGCACGCACCGCTGGCTCCACAGGAACCCAAGGTGAGCTGCCAAAGTCACATCCTTCTTGGTGACCCTCCATGACACTGTAGCACCAGGCACAGAGCCTGTGTGATGCCCACACAGGTAGAAAGAAAGAACCTGGGGTCAAAGTAAGCTGAGAACTCACAATCTGCTGACATGAGAGTCTTTTGCTCCCAGGTAACCTCCACTTCCTTCCATGACCCTCAAACTGCAGATAGGAGTGAGGGACATGCGTGGCTGTCCGTCCCGCAGCATCCCAGTGCATGGGAAGTCAGCCTGGATTTCCATGCAAATGCATTTGCTGTCTGTGCTCAGTCCCAGCGTTTCTCTGCTTCTTCTGTCTCTGCACTTCTTGCTACTCTGGTTGTATCTTTAGATCCTGTCATAACCCAGCACTCTGAGGGACAAGGTTACACCATCATTGCTTCTGACCATTGCTCATCCTTGAGAGCAGCACCTTCCAGAAAAAGGTTTTCCACAAGGGGCTTTAGTCAAACCCACAGGAACACGGGGATACCCTCAGGCACAGAGACCTGCAGGTGCAACCCCACGACTGCTGCGAGTTATCTTCCAAAAAAACCCAAGGGAGGTCTCATGCACAGGAGTTTGTTTTGCTGGTGCATTTTGAGAAAGATGTGGGGCGACCAAGATGCCTCAGAAGCCCTAGGTCAACCTTGACCCCTTGAAAAACAACAACAACAAAAACAGGTCAGCTTTACCCAAGTGAGCTCCAACCCTGCTGTGGATGTAGTGTTCACAGCTGGGAGCTCAGTGCAGGCTCCTGTCCTGATGCTGATCTCTGCTTTGGGCAGCTCATCTTGAGCTCCATCCTGCTGTCTACCAAGCTGTTTCCGTCACCTAAACTGTTCATGCTCTCACCCTGGTTGTATCTCCCTTCCCTCTTTTGGTCTCCTCAACCTGCCTCCAGACATCTAATTTTCTATTAGAAAATTTGTAGGGGAGAATAAGCTCAGAACTGAACCAGCGTTTCCTTGTTGAAGCCTCACCAAAGGAAGCCTTGCAGCTTGATATCTAGTAAACTGCAGAAAGAAAGGCAAAACTATTCAGAGAAAACCCTCTTCAACACCAGGTTTTCCTTGCAACACGTACTGCATGCACAACCCCAGTTGAACCAACCCCACTCTTGGGAGAATTTCCCTCAGTGTCCATGGGAAACAAAGACAAGAAGTTGGTGCTCCTGCCGGCACAAGCTCTCTCACTGAAAAATAGCATTTCCCAGCTTTACTGTCTGTCTAGGAGAGGCATGATGGCACGTACCTTATAATGTGACTCTGTCTCCTCTTCTTGAGTAGAGCTGGAGGGAGACGGTGTAGCAGACTTACTTCCCGGGGGCGACGGGGAGCCGTGGGTACCACCGCTGCGCATCCCCATCTGGGAAATGAGCTGAGACTGGCTGAGCGCGCCCATGGGCCCGGCTAACATCCCGGCGCGGTTGATCAGGGGCACTTGACGGCTCGAGTCATAGGAAGAGGCATCCGAGTGGACCATCTCCTGGATCTGAGTTAGGAGAAGATCACTTTTTAATTCAGAAAATGTAGTTACTCATCGTACTGTCACAGCACTCGGCAATGAACACTTAGCGACTGCTTCATAGGCATTCTATGGGGACTTTTTGCCCCCTTCCAGCCAGGCAAGAGCACGGCAGAGGTAGCACCTCTGGGTTCTGCTCCCGGCCTGGACATGGAGGAGCTTTGGGTGGTTGGTTTTATGCTACAGTAGCTCCAGTGCCCTTGTACATGGCCAACAATTACAGCCAAGACACAGGGCTCATCATCAGTGTGTATCGCATGCAGTTGTGTTCTCCTTAATATATGGAATTCATAACAAGCAGCAAAAATATTTCTGGGCTCAGCAGCTGGCAGTATTCCCTTATTCTGATCCTTGCATGCTCAAAGCCACCAACACCACCAAACCAGAGGCCTCTTCTTCCCCATGGCTCAGAGCCAGCAAAGGTCAAGGCACTTCCCAAGGCACATCCCAAACATCCCATCCAGCTAAATCCTGACTTCCATAGCTGCAGTAACTGCCGATCGACAACATTTTCTGGAGATGCTGCTTCTGAATTTGTGAACACGGTCAGTTCAGATCCCCCTTGAATGCCTGCAGTAGAAATGAAAGATGCCCCAACATGAGCAGCTGCCTGCTCAGCTTTCCAAAAGAGAGAAGTCTGCATCTGGATCCAAGAGAAGAGTTACTTGGCAGAGGTGTCCACAAAAACAAGCTGCTGGTCTCGGAGAAACTCCAAGAGGGATTTCCCTGCCCGTTCCCACTGCTCATTTCCCGATGCAAGCATCAGAGCACGTGGCCCTTGTCTCCCTGCCTGCAACACCAGCCGGTGACGCAGGCACAATCTGATGCCTCCATGGAAGAAGCCGGCAGGAGGGAAATCAAACCCCGTCTTAACCATTTTCCAGACTTTCCATTTTTTTTTGCATTAATCTGATTAATGTTAACATGAGTTTAAAGACCCGGGCTTTATTTATTAACCATCTTTGCTTCCGGTAAGCCCGCCGAGGTGCAATCTCTCATTAATAGCGGACTCTTGCCAGCTCCATTAGCGCACACACACAGAGCAACCCACTGCTTGGGCTCAGTAGGCTTCAGAGGAAATAAATCCAAATGCAAAAAACAGATTTATTGCTGCAGGTCAGGAATCAAGAGCTTTACACGGCATCCAGAGAGTGTGTTCTGCTCGTGCTGACAGGCTCACCACGGGCAGAGCAGCATGTCAGAGAAGCAGATTTTACCAGATCTGTCCCTTTTCCAGGTTAATTACTAAGCACTGGGATATAACTTGCACGATGGAAAGTACACCTTGCATTTAAGTGGTCTTAGCAGCATGAGCTTGGCTTTGGGGCTGCACAGAGTTGCTGCCCTCAGCTCATGGGGTTGCAAAAAAATGCCACGTATATATGGGCACAGAGGTGGTTTGGTTTCTGTAAGCCAGGATGTCACCATGGACTCGTTGTCCCCAGCCCTCCACATCCTGAGCCCACATCCCAAGACCATTATATGCATATATGTTTATATACTTATACATACTAAACAACTGTATATTTATATATGATATATTACATATTTATATATAATTAATATATGCATATGCATATGGCACCATAATAACCTAAGCAGTCCCACTATTATTTAAAAGAGGCGCATGCTTAAGTTGCCTGCAAGGAGTCAAGGATGGCACCCATGGGTGCGCAGCAGCCAGAGCCCTTCACCATCTCTGAGGAGGAAAGGGCCGACCTGCCTCGTCTGCTCGCAGTTTAATCCAGACCTGCCAATGAGCAAGATGATCCAACAGCCGTGAAGGAAAAGGATAATTTATTGTCCTTATTTTAAATTTAAATGCAAGAAAAGTTTATGAGATGGGGGCTTCATAAATGGAGACGGCTCAGAAATGCGGTATACATTTTTTTTAAATTTAAAATAGCACATTTGCATCTGCAGCCACGGCAGCCTCTTGGGTAAGGACTATATTAGGACAATTTTTAAAAATACTTTGATTACGTGGCCAACAGACCACAACGGCTCCCATTATCTATTAAATATGTAATCATGCACTTTTTCCTTAAAGTGTGTTTTATTTATGCAGCCGAGCAGAACAAGCCCAGAAGTGCAATTACAGATCTGGGACGCGGACTGCAAGTTTTGGAGAAATTTGGAGGAAAAACTTGACACCCGCCTTTGCCCAAGGCCACATCCTGCACCGAGCACCTCGTGGCAGCAGGATGGGATGCGGTCCTGGTCCTGGTTTGGCATTCCATACCACCTTCGGGACAGGATACAGTCAGTAATTAAGTGCATTTTACTTAGCGGCTTCCCAGTGGCTGCACTAGCTCCACGAGAGCTCCGTTTTTCACAGTATTCCAGTTTTATTTTATTTTATTTTATTTTATTTTATTTTATTTTATTTTATTTTATTTTATTTTATTTTATTTTATTTTATTTTTATTTTAAATAAATACGTCTTTTGGACACACAAACGCTGCAGCTAATCCTCCAAGGGGAGAGGAAGAAGAACAGGCTGCCCAGGGGCACATGTAGGGAGCTCCCTGTCCATGGGCAACCTCCGCTTTTATGGCACCAGGGATATCAGTAACATTAGAAACAGATTAAAGACAACGACTTGACGCCTGGATGCTCTGGCAGCAACGATAACATTTGGAAACGTATCAAGGGGAGTTTCTCACTGCTTGTCACCCCCAGCACTGGAGGGAATCCCGGCTGGGGCAGCCTGGGATGTGGGAGATCCCGCCGGGCAGGATGCTCCATGGGGCAGCACGGATCCCCTCTCAGCTCCACAGCGCCTGCAAATGAGCCATTACCCTTGCAATCAGCTGGGGAGAGAAATTATCTGCTGAGCAGCTTTGAAGCAAAGTTTTCCCAGCAGGCTTTTTCCGTATGGAAGTTTAAACGTGAACGCATCGCCACGGCTGAAATGCTTAAAGATGATTTACTTTAAAAGAAGAAGAAGGGGAAAAAAAAAGAGAACGTGCACAAGCAGGAGAGAGAGAAGCTGATAAGAAAATATATCCCCAATTACTACCCCTCCTCTTCCCGATTTGTAACTGCTCCTAATAAACTTTCATGGTCTATGTAAAACGCTTTAGTGCGGTGACAAATTTCTGCAGGAATTTGAGATGTCTTGTTCAGAGTAATAGCTATCTCACACAGGTGCCCAGCTGCTATTGTAAAATCAGTAAGCATTTAATTGAAACAAATGACTATAATAATAGTACATTATCCCTGCAGGCTCATAGCCATAACAGTTTTAATTATTGAGTTAAGAGTCAAACTAATTTATCCGTTAAAGTAACAGCCACAGCTTTGCTCCCGCTGATCATCCTGTTGCGAATAGGAGAAGGATCTAAAAAGGAGGCAATTTATGGTTTTTGGAGGGGTGTCCTCCTACCACAAAGGCGTGCTAGCACTGCAGGGGTCCCAGCCACAGGATTGTGGGGCTGCAGGGGACAGAAAAAACACGAGGATGTGCAATGGATTCGCCCCAGCCCTGGCTGAGCCGGTTGGTGCTTCACAAGCCTAAGCAGTAAAATTCCTCCTTAGAGCCTGGACGGTCACCTGGACCTGGAGCTTCCCGTCCCGTCACTGCCTCCTGCTTTGGCTACATAAGCTGCGAGGTCCCCTGGACTCTCTCCCAAATTTTCCTGTCCTCTGCTCATTGCTAGGAGGGGGTTTGAACTCCATCAGTCTCGAGATGCGGCTGCTCTCCACATCTCCCAGGTCCTGCCCAGCGTCACCACCTTCAAGCAATAACATTTTCTTACTCTGCTGCTTGTAAAGTTATTTTGCTCCTGCATGTGAGATGACAGGTTAGCTCCCCAAACGCACAGTGACTATTTGCAAGGAGCTTTCCCAGCCACTCCAGGAACTCTGGATCTGTTCAGGTCTACCTCCTTCACTCCTGTCACGCTTATGGCATCACTGACAGACTTCACTGGCAATCATTTAATGCTTTCTTTGGCAAAAATACGACACCTGCTAGGAAGACAAGGTGACAAACCGATCCCCTAAACCCGTGAAAACACCGATTGTGAGTTGTTCAACTTTCTGAATGCACTTTGTGCTTCCAAGTCAGATGCCTGGCAGATGTCTAGGCACATTGTTAACGTTGTTATCCTTCCCACCCAAACCTGTAATCTCATCAAAAAAGATATCAAGTTAGTCTGACAAGATTTGTTTTCCATCAGCCCACGTTGATTGGCATTAATTATATTACTTCCCTTTAATTCTTTATTAATTGAGGCCTGGATCTGCCACTCTGTTATTCTGCGGAGAACTGATGACAGACTGACACGGCTGTAATTACACGGGCTGCTCTGCTTCCCTTTCCAAATATTTGCACGTTAGTGCTTCTCTAGCCCTGCAGAGCTTCCCCCAATTACTGACTACCAGCACGCACAAACCCAGAGCTCCTGGGCTCGCAGACACGTGCAGCCCCGCTCGCTCAGCTTGCTGATTTAGAGTGAATTGGGAGAAAAGCAAGCTTTCCAGCCTGGTTTGAACACTACATAATTGGAAACCAGGCCTTTCTTATTGGTCCTGCTGGCACTGCCGCCCGTCACCGGGGCTGTGGCACTGGCACGGTTGGTATCACTGACACTACCCAAGCCACGTTACCCCCCAAAGCTAAGGTTCTCCACATCCTCATGGCCCATAAGGCAGCCCAGATCCTGGCACAGCTGCATGAAGCAGCTGGAAGATGCTGCTATGAGGGAGAAAAGGATCATCCAAACACAATTAGCACTTCATTAGGAAGAAGCAGCACTGCAGCTTCCCTGCAAGAGGAGCTGTGGAAAACCAGAGGGAGGCAGCGTTTAACACATGGGGAGTATTTCTCATTAATACACTGCTTGCTGGAAGGCCTTGACCGGAGGAACCCCCCTCATATTTAAAGATGGGATTTATACATATTGCAAGCTGCAAATTAAAACACTGGGATTCTCCCTAGAGCCTGAGCAGGGCGAGAGGCTGCCTGAGGTGCAAGGCACAGCCACGTTGCCTTCCTCCTCTGCAGGTGACCAGTTCAGCCCGGCCCTCCTGACTGAAACAGGACGTGCTGCCCTCGCTGTCCCTGCCATCCTCACCTCTGTCCACCAAGTCTCGCTGTCCTCATTGTCACACTGTCCTCACCGTCCTTGCTGCTCTCATTGTGTTCACCGGGCTTATCTTTGCCGTCCTCGTCATCCTCGCCTCCTTTTCCAGCTGCGGTGCCGTGTCCCCACGGGGCCCTCGCTGTTTCCCAGAGCAGGATGCAAAGACAGGACCAAGCTACTCGCAACAGCCTAGCTCCACTCTGCAGCTTCTGTAGATGCTCGGCCTCTCCCATCTCAGCAAAGACCATGCATGAAGCCATGCAGCCGTTTAGGACTGCTGATGCCCACGGAGCATCACCCCACCACTGACCCCACCAAACTGACACTCCTGATGTCACAGTTGAGCAAAACAGTCCAGAAAAGGGCTGGAAGTGAGGAAAAGTCCATGTACATGCATTTGGGGATGGGTCCCTTACCCTTCGGATGCTGCAAAGGAGTCAGTCTGAGCGCGCTGTGCAGCTCCTAGCTGGAAGACATTCTCTAAAGAATGTATCCAATAAACTTCTGCTCATGCCTTTTTTTTTTTTTAATACATTCTTTTATGGGTAGAGAACACGCCTGATAATTCAGGAAACATGTTTGCAGATAATCTACTCCATTAATTTCCAGCATGTTTTCTGAATACATTATTTAGCAATGTTTTCAAAACCATTTGTAGATGAAGGCAATTGTGTTTCATCCAGGCATAAGTTCATTGTCTCCCTAAAAACAGGGACCAGAATTTTCCTGCAATTTGGCCACGTGGCTCTGTTCTACTTAGCTACAGAAGACATCAAGAGTGAGTCTTAATTACCTCTTAATTTACAAGTAAGAAAGAGAATGATGTTCCATGGCTTCCCATGGCTGCAGTACCTCACGTCACACGCCCAATCCATCCATAAATGGACAGAATGGGAAGCCACACTTGTCCCATGACCTCCCTTGGTATTTACTGTCCTTTCCTTGTGAGCTCCTGCAGCTTATTGAACCCTTTTGGCATGGTACAATTCACTCTGTTTCATGCCTCTCCTAGCTCTTCTCAGACATTTTAGATACTGCATTCCCCCAAAGCAATAGACTCAAAAGTAGTGACAGGCCTCAAAGTTTTATTGCATGGAGCATTAGAAATGAAAAAGAAGAGAAAAATAAGTAATTTCAGAACGCAACAGGAAAATGGGATGAGTACATAGAAAGATTGCCCCTGTGGATGAATTTTAAAGGTGTCTTTTTTTTCTCTCATTGCAAAGTTTAACTGCCCACTTTTCAAGCATTTTAAGGAATTCCTGCAGTATTAGAAAGAGCTGAAAGACTCCACCAGTGGGGATGCCACATCTGCACACACACCCCCCTCATTACCCTTCTCTTTTACACAGCTGCATGGAGCTACACCTTTTCCCTCCAGCTCTGTAACCCTTGTGGCCCTGACACAACTGCTGGGATTACTGTGCTGGTTTGTAAAAAACATGTCTTAAGAGTCATGTATTATCAGGAACACGAGAATCCAGGTGTAAGGGATGGCTACAGGGTTGATATTTCTTGGGAAATGATCTGAATTTTGAAGGCTGTCTGTGCTGGAGCGATCTGAGATGGGGGACCGGATCTCCGGCACCTCGGTGCCCCACGATGAAGACCACGGCATTTACCAGCTCTGCAAAGGTGAGCCCTTGGCAGCTCCAAGGCGTACAGTGAATTGGCTGCATCCCATAAACTGCTAACAGGAGGCACTGGCTAATCTGCTTGTCCTTAATTACAGCAAATACTGAAGACTTTCAAAACAGTTGTGAAAAGCCTGTGTGAATCTACACGCACACAACTAATCGTAGAAGGAAACAGAAAACAGACACTCAAGCATCAATCCCTACTACAAGAGTCAAAAGAAGTAACTTCTGTCCTAATTCCTGACACCTACAAACCCTTCTCATTTTTTAACTGGCCAGTATAACTGCAAATGCTATTCCAACACAAACTACAGACATGCAAAAACACAGAATTAAAGTCATACAATTTCAGGAAGGGCTTATTTAGGTTCCAACAGCAACATTAACTCGAGCTTCCCTGCCTGCCTGCTTTGTGTAATACACTTTATTAAATTAGCTGTATTGTATTAAGGAAGATTGGTGAAACAATATTCAGTCTAACAGAGTTTCACTCCTCTTTTGGTTTCTGCATGATGGAAAACAGACATTTGAAAGTTACTCTTCTTTCCTTCTCTTTTAACATCACGGGGGCTAATTTTGGGATTTGACGTATGCCAGATCTGATGGTCCACCCAGGACTGCATGACCAAACCAAAATATTTCTAACTCCAGTTCTTATTCAATCCAGGTAACTGCAGAGATTTGGATCATCAAAAGCACCCCCTTTCCTCCCAGAGCACATAACTCCACATGGGAAAACAAGAGCCACACGTGATCCCGTTTTAGAGGTTTGATTTTTCCCCCTGGGATTGCCTGCTGGTACTGGAGAGCTTCATCAACTGAGTCTCAAGGTTCAGTCGATACATGTCAGCGCCAGCGCATCACGCTATGGCAATGTCATCCATCTGCCAACTTAAGTAACTCCAGTCCCCAAAAGAGGGGGACTCTCTTTGTTATCTCCCAGCTCGCCTCACCTCTCCCTGAGATGTGATGAATGCAGCGGCCTGGGATCCAACAACACCACTTGAGTGCCTTCCTCCGCTCCACAGACCCAAAGGCACCCTCCGAGCTGCCATCAGGCTTTGAACGTGGCTGGTTCAGTGGAGGCAGAAGGATCCGGGCATCTGGGTACCCCTCCCGATTTGTCTTTTCTCCAGTCACTCTCCAGATCAGCTTTTGGATTTGGTTGAGCTACAGCTGTCTCCATACATAGAGACCTCACAAAAACTCCGAGGTGTGGGAGCCCAGTGTGGGAAAGTTTGGATTTATGGCCTTCCTGGATGCATCGGGAAACCCTGCTCTTAGGGGGCTTCTGCAGGAGGCAGGGAAGATGCTCCATCCATGGAAGGAACTGCAATGATCTCTGTAGAGGTTTGCTGGGATGGCGTTTGCTCGGCACAGTAAATACAGGAACGTTTCCTGTCCCTTCTCGCAGAGCAAAAGAACCTGTTTTCTATGAAAAGCTTCATACAAAACATGCCAAATAGAGAAGAAAGCTAACCATCACCAGGAGGATTTTCATAACAACTCAGTTCCACCGGGTTTGAAATGCGACCACTGCAACTCTCAGCTCCCTGAGGAGCCACGGCCATGAGCCTCAAGTGGGGCCTTTGCAGTAGCAAATGGCTGGGTTAAATCAACAGAAAAATGTCCCATCTTCGATGATGTTTTGTAGGTTTTCTCCCAAACTCAGAAAACCCCACAGTGGTTCCACTGGGGCCAAGAAGACCACAAGTGATCTCTGATGGAACATGGGGATTTGGACTCGAATTTACTCACCAACTCCTTTTTAAAGAAAGATTCAGAGCTGCTTATAGGAGATGAATGTGACAAACTTTTATCGCTGTCACGAGCAGGCTTTGCATGAGCAGACAACATTTCCCAAGCAGCTGCAAGCATAAGAGAGAGGAACGCAGCAGCATGGAGACTCAAGCTCCTAGGAAGTGACTTGATCTCACTTGTCCCGGCTTCCCCATCTGTAAAATAACCAGGTTTATTCCCCTATTGCAGCCTTCTTGAGATGGGTAAATGCTGATGGTCAAGAGGGAAAAGATTTCCCATCTTGGGCCAATCTACACCTGGAACATCCCAAGATGCACTAGGGAATGACAAATACATTAACTGTGAAGAAAGGGTTACTTTACAATTGGAAATTAATGCACTCTATTCTGAATTAACATGTGGGATAATTAAAACCATCTTTCCAATGAATTTATTATTGGATATACAAAGCTAATTATAAATTCTCTGTTGCTTAATCCCTTGCAGTTTGCTAATGCAGCGTTGAAATCTCTTTGGCCACACTTATTTAAATTATTCATTAGGTGCAGCAACAGTTGTGAACTGTAATTTAAATTGGCATCTCATGAATATTCAATTAATACAATAAACAATAGGATGCTTTTGCTGCACGCGGCTCAATAGTTTGTGCTCCAGCCTGTGTTTACACGTTCGTGTTAACTCTTCGGAAAGGTGCTCCCTCTTTATGTCACCAATTATAACAAGAAGCAAAAGTCCCACTCATAAATACTTGTGCCATTGTGACAAGACAGCAGTGCAACTAGGTGATGCTTCCAAAGTCATAATTAAGATTGCATGGGTATGCACTTTTCCTCTGATTTTGGGGACCCATCTGCTTTCAAGGCCATCTGCTTTGCCCCCTCACCAAATCAGCTCCCAGCAGTCCCACTGCTGGCCCCATTTTGCAAAATCCCTGGGTAAATGGGACCCTGGACACTGCCACAGCCCTGATAGCAGGAGGGACTCTTTGGCTGCAGAAGCAAATATTTATCCTGCACTCTCCAGCCCTGGGCCAGCCAAATTCAGTAAATAAAATGCAGCTGGAAATCAAAATCCTGCGTGCAGGGGCTTGACAGCATTTTTTAGCAACAGAATGCCCCTTTTGATCAGGGTATTTTTAGCAGCAGCAGCACCTAAAAGTAATTATTTATCAGCTATATAATTCAGTGAAGTTCTCTATTTTAACCATTAACTTCTTCCTTTAAAAGCATGGTGCCACTCTGAAAAGAGACTGAAGGACATCATGGTGGGACTCCTGTGCCGGCAGCTTTTCTGCTGTGCCGTATTGCACTTGCATCCTTCCTAAATTAAAATATCTCCCCCAAGTGCCATCCTTGCAAGCAGAGCTTGTGATGTAGCATCTATGGGGGGCACTGTGAGGGGCAGAGCTTCTGCACACAGCCTTGGGCTGTAAAGCACCTCCAGAATCAGGCAAATATTGAGAGTTCAAATGCATTTGAGCACTGCATGAGTTTGGCTGCAGTTCCACGCGGCAGAGTGCAAGGCCACCTCCTTTGCCATGCGTGGATGAAGGCAATGAAACATGGTCACAAATTAGTTCTTTTTTTTTCAAGCAAACACCTGCTGGAGCCATTCTCAATTGTGCTGGTTTGATTTCTTAGGGGATGTCATCTCTGGGCTCCGTTTTAGGAGCTAATCTCATTAGCAAGTGGATGAACTAGAAGACCAAAGGCCAAGTGGTTTATCACAACGAGGGATTCTCTTGATCATTGGGATAAATAAGAGATGCTCTGATGCTCCCGGTAGCCTGAGGCGAATGCAACGCTGCAATGGGAATTAGGCTGGAAGATCTCCAGGCCACTTCTCAGCTCTCCCACAGACTCTTGTGTTGCCCGAGGGAAATTATTGGTCACCATCTCCCCTTGGAAGGCATTTACAGGTTCTTTGAGCAGACACTAACAAGCATTTTATGCATATTTTGACCTCTGTCTACCACTGGGCACAGTGAAGCCGTGCTTGCTACCAATGGCTCTACAGGCTATACTCATTTTGTCAAAATCCAACATCAAAAATTGAACAACTCCTGCTGTAAGACTTTTGTCTCTTTGCTAATTTTGGGACTGTTAATCTATCAGACCTGGGAGGATCATTGATCTCCTCTACCTATGTACCTCATAGCAAGGCCTCGCACGGCTCCTTCCTCCGACACTCGCTTCGTGTTGCTTTTTATAAGTGTGCTTTCACCACAGGACTCAAAATCCTGCATGGCCTTTGCTGGATGGCCTTGGAATTTGGCTCCTCGGGAGGCAGGTGTTAAGTTTTAGCACTTTGCTGAATTCCCTGGGTTGGAGGGGTGCTCTGTGCGTGGCTGTTACGCTCTCTGGAGGTCAACGACACCCAGACAAGGGTGCCCGAGCACAGCAGAGATGCGGAAACTGCCATCTCCTCCAATGCATCTTACATTCCTTTTTTCTTCCTTGGTTTAGCATCCCTTAGTAATGGTTTCATCACTGGCCTTCCTCTCTGCATCTCTGCCATTATTTCTAGTGACATAAAGCACGTGACTGCTGTGCGTAGTTGTCTTGATCCTGTTGCTCCTGATCATCCCCCTTCAAGCCAACTGAGGGTTGTGAACCCATTGGGCTTCTCTGCAAATTTGTGATCGATAACTTGGCTGGAACCACAAGGCTCTTGCTAGAATAAAGGCTGCATTTTTGCCAGGGTTTCTTCAAGCTATTTCTCACCCACTGCAGCTGGCGTCTTGCTTCAACCTTGCAGCAGAACAGAGAAAATGATGACACTTTGTGTTGCTAATGCCTCTCTTTTTTGATCCATGAATAATTTTCCTTGCCACTGCGGCAGCTCTCTCAGAATACTAAGAGCAACTGCATGGGCTCAACCCTTAGCAGTGGCTCTCCTGGTGGGGCCAACGTGCAAGTCAGATGCACTTCCCCTTGTGCTGTCGTACCCTGGCCTGTTCTGTGTCTGCGAAAAGGAATAAACTGTTTGGGTTTGTACAAACTCTCCACCGTAACTCCACAAACCCTGTAATTTATAGTCATGTAAACTGGAAATTGCCTCTGGGCTTCACTTAGCTCAAAGATTTGAGCAATTGTCATTGGTGGAGCCTGTGATCGACCCAGCAGCCTGAGATGGGCCATCACTGCTGGTGGCCTCTTCTGGTCCTGCAAGACCTTACAGCTTCTTGCATCTGGTGAGACCAACTGCATCCTGGGCTGCCTCCAACCCAGAAACAGGATTGACAGAGCAGGACAACTAGCCCATTTACAAAGACAAGTCTGGCACATGGCAGAGAGAGGAAAAAGTGGCCAAGATGCTTCTGATCCATGGAAAGACTTTCTTCTTGTAGCTCAGCAAGCCCCAGTTTCTTATAGGCATACACAAATGCTTCAAGATTCTCGCTCAACTTCTTTGGATTGATGCAAAGTTCAAGACTTCTCCTGTTTCCTCCACAGACATAAGTGAATGAACCTGCTCACAAACTTGACAGATTCTCCAGGAAGAAGAGTGCTGTCTATCATCTATGCTTTTGGACTCATCTCCATCAGAGCAGGAGATGTCTCCTTCCCTCTACCTCCACGTTCTTGGCCTCTTTTGACTCCGAATTCACCTTGATCTGTATCCATACTACCAGGTGCCCTCAGTTTTCCCCACGATGGACTATTCAGACATTGTGGTATGCAGGCTAAGAGCAATCGGTTCATCAGTGATGTCCTTTCTCAACATAATCAGTGCTGCTGCCCTCAAACACACTGGCTGCCCCCTGCCCCTGTTTCAGGTGCCGTAGGCTCCTGGTATTACACTATATTTTTTTGTTGATCAAGACATTATTTTAGAAAATGTACATATTTATCAGCAAAGAAAAGCTGTTAAATCACACTAAATACTTGGGCATCCATTCAGTGAGAAATACAAGGAAGAAGGTGAAGGTTTCTTGGAGGAATTATGAAGTCCAGCCTTGCTTGAGCTAATTCTGTTTTCCACCACTCTGGCTCTGCAAAAGGCAACCTACAGCCGCTTGGCAAGGCTGACACTGCTGAGAAACATGCCCGAAGTGAACGGCCAGCCCTGAAGTCTGGTTGCAGATGTACTGATTTTAACAATCCATGGGTTTAGATTATAGTAGATTATGGACTACAAAGGAGTCATCTTGCTACGGCAATATAGTTATCCATCTATTTTTCTCCCTAATGAACCTTAAAGGTTCATAACCGAAGTCCAGGTGTTACTGCACCTGATTTGCACGGCATGGGATTGCGCCAGGTGATTGACTGAGCACTAAAATGTTACCAACAACTTCCTAGCACTGTTTATTTTAATGATTATATGACCCACACAATGCAAGCACTGCAAAAATGTGAAGACAACAGAAAGAAATCCAAAATTACTGCCAGGGACACCATTCTTGACTCTTCATTTCTGATCTGGAGAGCAGCTGGAGAAGATGCTCTGTTTACACACACTCTGAAAAATGGAGTTCAGCATCACCCAGAGAACCCAGGAGCAAAAATCTGGTTGTAATAACTAAAACCTTTGACCATTCACGGGAAACGGTAAAAATCAACATGAAATTCATGGGCACTGCCACTTACAGAGCAGTGCAGTACTTGTCTGTGAATGGCTCAAATAAATCAGCATGGCTGAATTGCTGCTGACTGCACTAAATTCATTGTACTGTATATGACTTTTCTACTTCAGCGAGAAAGCAAAGCAAAAGGAAATGAGGAAAACTGTCACTCAAGAGAACTCTAGTTCCAATGAACCATTATGGAGGATGAAATCCAAATTTTCTGAGAGGACTCAATTCAGTCCTGGAGTTTTTGAGCTGTATGACCCAGAGCATAAAATTAAATGCTGGGATTCGCATGAAAAACATTTTTCCTGTGCAGACACGAAGCCATTAATGCACAACGGCAGCATGTGAAAAAACACACATGCAAAGCATTTCCTGCACCTCCCGTTTTGGAAATGCAACCTAAAGTGGATTCATTTTTAATTTCTCAAATTCTGCAGAATTTCACATGAGGAATGTGCTGTTAAAAAACATTTCATCCATTCTCTGGGAGCAGGAAAGGCCAGGGAAAAATCAGTCTGGTTTGTCCATGTACAACCTCTCCAGTGCCTTAGAGTGCCCCACTTGCTTGACCTTCTACTATCCCACGGAGAGTCTTCTACCAACCATTTAACAATACAGACCTGCGCTTCAGGACAAATCTGCACCAGGTTAGCAAAGGAAATGTTTACAGAGCCACGCTGCTCGGCTGCACGCGCACGCACCACATAAATCAGCCGCGCTAACTCTCCCGCTTGGCACTAACGCAATAGCCTCATCAGGGCATAATACTCAGTAGTGAACTTTGGCTTCCATCCCTTCAGGGATTGGATTTCTGCCTTGTAAAACAGCTCAGCAGAGCCACAGATGCTAAATTATAAAAGAAGGATGCTCCAAATCAGCTGTACGCTGCCTGGGACAAAAATCTTTGTGATCTGCCTAGCAAATTCCCTGACACGATTTGCACGGCTCTCCAGCACATCCAGCGCTCCACAGGTCGAGCCTTTGCTCTTCCGGCAGGTTTCCAAGCCTTTTTTTTTCTTTTTTTTTCCTGTCTTGGCCTCCGCTTTTTAGATCTCACCTTGCTGAGATGCTCTGGAGATGCTGTAGAGCATCCAATGGCCACGGGCTGAGCCTGGGCAAAGGGAGCATTGCAGGAGCAGGGCCGCTCCTGGGGGAGAGCTGGTCTGTGCCCTGCTCCATCCTTGTGGCCCAAAAGGCAGCGGAACTTCAGCCACCTTAGCACGGCTGCCAGGACATCAAAACCAAGACAAAAGCTCAACTTGAGTCGCTAAAACGAACAGGTCTGGGTTTTGCAGGGGGTGGCAGTGGCCGCAGAGCGAGGAACACGTTGTGGTAATTCTGCTTTCACCTCTTGCCAGACCTGGGCAGTCTCAGTTCAGCTCAAAATGCACACGAGACTTTACAGGAATGGCCTTGAAAGGCAGAAGAAGGGGTCAGTGCAGATGAGCGTGCAGCCTCCCCCCTGTTCCTAATACCAAGTAGCAACACTAGGACTGGAGCAAGCAGAGAGACTCAGGACGAAGTCCCAGGATGAGAATGTGCCCAAATCTCCCTTCGTACCACGTCCAGGCAAAAAAGATCCAAGTTTTGGGTGCAGAGGGGAATTGCAGAATAAGCTAGGGTTAACAAAGCCACATGCTGGACTCCAAAGAAACTCTCTTCCAAATTGCTAGGTATTTTTTCAAAGCCTGAAAACATAATAGTCTAATTTGTAAGAATTGTTAACATGGGAAAAATGCACTTTTTTAGCCTCCTTTTTAACCTCATGCAGAAAAACAGCTGAAAGGATTTTTTTTTTCCTGAAAAGAAAAAATATCACTCTGCAGAAATGCACAGGAAAAAAAATTGAGGTGAAAACTAGGCTAATAGTATATCTGCATACATAACCAGACACGCACATTTTCAAATCAAAATCAGGTTTTACAAAAGGTCCATTCAACACTTTAAACATATTTACTCTGAATACTTCCAGTTATGTGATCCTGCCTGAAAATCTCCTTCACGCTGCATTCATCTTATCAGCTACCGCAATTCACAGATTTTATTTTCCACTATATTTTTAATTTATATCATGTTTTATTTATTCTCCTGTCTCTTATGAAACCCCAAATTTCCAAACTGACACGCGCACTACGCACATAAAGTAGGCTTCTTATTATCAACATGGCAAAGGAGACAAAAAAAAAATGACAGAAATAAATCTCGGGTTTTATGTCGGCGAGACGCTCTGCAAAGTAAGTGACATTTCTCAGCAATACAAATTGTACATTAAAAGATAATTTTCCAAACATGATACCAGCTACGGAGCGCGGCACCATTACACAAAGTAATATCGAGGCTGCGCTTTAGCAGCGCTGCTTCTACGCTGCCCTGGCATCGAGATCACACCAGGGCCTGCGAGTAGATTTAGGAGTGATTAAGTTTACTGTGCACAAAAGCCAGTCACTTGGCAAACTGTCAACGCTGCGTAATTGATATTTTAATTACGCCGCTAATACACCCATGCTGCTCGCCACGCGCCTCCTCGGCGGCGCGGCGCCGGCGGCGCGTTCCCAGCTCCGATTAGCGCTCCGAGCGAGTTTGCGTTTAAAACTGGCATTGTTTTGAGCTGCTAGCAGCGTGAAGCCTGTCGCTTTGCCCACGTCTCCCACAGCCACCGCGGGGATACTTTATGGCTAATAAAGGGGAATCCTTCCCCGGAGCGAGTGCCCTGGAGCTGCCGGTGGGATTCCCAGCTGCCCAAACGTCACGGAGCGACTGCACGGACGCTCCGAGCACAAACCATCCTTTTAAACACAAACCTCGTTTACTCTCCAAGCAGGGACCTGCGCTCCCAGCTCCCAAATAAGTTCTAGGGCAGCGCGCTAAGCTCAGGGCAGGCAAGGGGCTCTCAAACGAACGTGCCGGCCCATACGTGGAGCCAGAGATGCGGGGCTGCTGCTAAATTAACCTGGTAAGTAGGTGGGGCGAGCGCCTTTAAATGTGCCCGTGACGGTAAAATAATGTTCATTAAAAACAGAAAAACAACTGGAAAAATATCCTTTGTATTCAACTTCACACTCGTACATCATAATGTTCCAGTAAAAGCCCATTTTCCCTTGAGATAATAAAAGAATTGAATTTTTCCTTATCGGTCATCTATTTTTCTAGCTAAAGCTATTACTCCCTCTCTGTGGTTGCCAGGCAACGAGAAATATTAATAGCAGCTTTTATTAGCTTAGCTTTAGCAGTGGAGTACCAGAATGAGAAAATGGAAAACATAAATGTGTTACATAAATCTTTCAACCTTTCAGGGTTTGTGTTAGTCTCTGTTTTCATAATGATTTATTGAAGTGATGGTTCATTTATGAGAAAAAGGAGTGTGAAATAAGAAAACGGAACATTACCCTGAAGGACTGTTTGAAAATAAATAATTATAGGAGGTGAAGAAAAGCTGTTTAAAACCATTTTTCTGAGTTTTATAAAATTTAAAAAGACATATTTCTTTCATTTATTGCCTCTGAGAAAAACACTAGCACAGAATTGCGAACAGGGCCCTGCTTAACACAAAGAGCTCTTCACGGACGCTTGTGTTATTCCTCTTTTCTACCCAGGGCCCATGGTCGGGAGTTAAGTTTTTAAAGACTGAAGCATTAATAAGCGCAAAGTCAAATTAGCAGAAATCCTAAAGTTCACGGCACAAAACTGATGGTGCAAATTCCTCCCATGCAGAAATGGGGACTTTGATGAGTCTTGGCTACAGGTGGCTCCTGTAGCTTTGGAGCACAGGATGACCTGGACCCACCTTCCTTGGTGGGTCTGGGCCTTAATTAATTAAGGTTCTCAGTGCAAAAATGAGCCGGGTGATGGGGTTGCTTTGGCAGCTCCCAGCCAACGGGTACCCCTCATCTTTGAGCATGGGTCGTCAAAGCGTTTTGAGTATTTGGGATTGCACCTTCTCCCTGGTAAATGATGAGAGGAGCCCAGGGAAAATAATAACACGTAACTATAGCCAAAGATGGCATTGCAGGATGCAGACAGCCTCCACAGGTAAGCAGAAATTTGACTATTTTTGCATGGTGGATGTGCTTCACCAGTGCGGCCTCCTGCCCGGGCTTCAAAGCCTCTGGTGCTTACAGCAGGCAAACTCTTTTTCTTTCCAAGGAGGAAACATTCATTTTTCCTCCTTTCTCCGATCATGTTTTTTCTTTTTTTTTTCCCCCTAAATATTCCAGCTTCCCAAAGAAAATCACACTATTCCCAATTCCCACATTTTCCTCCTCTCCTGCCATATTTCCTCTTTCCTTCCTCTTCCACCCCCCCAAAAAAAAAAAAATGACAGTGAAGAAAACCCTCTGTCATATCAAGATTTTTCAGTTAGCTTCTTTCCACCAGCACCAGACTGACCCATCCCTCCCCAACGCACCCAGCCCCATCTTCTCCCTCGGCTCCATCGCGCTCCTAAAGCCACCTCCTCTACCATCTCGTCCACCCCTGCTCGCTCCGGCTTCCTTCAACCAGTCTCCAGTACCTGAAAAGTTCCCTGCACACTCCAAAACCTGATGGAAAAGCCAGCTCTTCCTGGCTTGCCATGGGATGTTTCTGTGGATCGCTCAGACTTGCCCTGCTTTGGATTTATCTGCACGCTGGTGGCAACTCTTTCCTACATTACAGCCACATGGGGAGACTTAGGGACGTATGGAGAGCGTGATGAGCAACCTGAACGCATGTCATCCATACTCACTTGTGAGCTGCACAGGGAAATCCCCATCTGCATTGCCCTCCAGGGTCCCTACCTGCCGCCTTTTCAGCAGCCCTAGGTTGGTCATAAGGACACCTTAAAAGTCCCCAAACCTCTAGCTAGCATTTTAGAGGAAAAGCCTAACCAATGTCTAAACATATTACCTCGAATCACTTGTCATTAACGTTTCTCACTGCTTTCAAACCAAAAGCAGCAGCAGCCAAGGCAGGAAATAGCTGTGTATGCAAAAAGCAGCACAAGCTACAGAGAACAACGTCAGCAGAGCCAGATTCTTGTGGTCACATCTGCAACGTCGCTGCTGGAGCAGAGGCAAAACCTCCGCTAACCATCTCTTCCTCCTCCTCTTCCTCCTCCTCCACACATGCACCTGGCTCGTTTCCAGCCGGTTCTCCATCCCTATCTACCTGGTAATGATTCCTCACTCTTTGGAAGTGTTTGCAAGCAAGTCCCTTCCTTGATCTGAAGGCTTCCTTCTGCAAACCCACCTGAGCAGGGGCTTGGGGAAGGCTGCATCACTCAGCCTGCCTGGCAAAGCCACAGGCAGCATCCAAAAATAAGCCTACCTTTCTTGGAAAAAAAAGGCTAAATACACTGTGCTTCCATAGGAAAACCTGGATTGCATGAGGGGAAAAAAAAAAAAGAGAGAAAAAAAAAAGCCTTGGACACAAGGAGAAGACAGGATTTGATTTTGACATGAAATTTCTACCATTCTCTCCTTAATCTACTTCCCTTTCTGCCTGGAGTTTTGGAGATATATTCTACCTCCGCAGGTTCCTGTTAGAAATGAGATTCTTGCCATTCACTATCAGATGGAAAATTCAGGGTTCACCTGACTTTTTATTTTAGTGCAAAGGGGCAAACAAATCTTAATCTCTCTATTCTACATTTACAGCCCACTAAGCCCCCTTCTTATCTTCTCCAGCTCAGTCCTGATTTATTGTCACAACGCTGCATTTGTAAAACAGTACCATAAAATAAGAAAGAGAACATTTCCCAAGGACTACTCCAAAATAAATTATTTCAGATGCACAGAAGCTGCTTAATAAATCCCACTATTCTTGTTTCTTTAGGTATTTTAGAAAAAGATTTATAAGTGCAATATCACCCCTCAAAAATGAGACAATCAACACCGGATAAAATTATCATGTTATGAAAATAGGGGTCAGGGAAAGGGGTTGTACTTTAAATTAAACTAGGGAGAAAAAATATTTCATCTGAAATTGACTCTTTTTTGCCTCAGAAATGAATGTTTTAATCACCTAAGAAGCTAAAAGCTGTCATGCAAACCTAAGTAATATTTAATTTCATAGAAATAAGCCTGTGGTCAATATTGATGGGAAGACCATGGTATTTTTCTTTAACACACTAACTGTGAAACTTGGAGGGGCACAAAGTCTTTAGAAAGCCTCAGGATTTTCCTAGACTCCAAACAGTATCCCGTTTAAATATTTAAGTCTCGCTGCCTTTCAGACTGCTATCTCTTCGAGCAATCAACACCCAGTGCCCTTTCACTCGTGCAGTTGTAGAGTTGCAGGCAAGGTATTCAAGTGAAATTAGCTCAGTTTGATATTGATGCCTTCCAACAACACCCATGGAAATCAATGACCTCAGAAAGAAACAATATAGCAAAATAACCACAGAGCTAAAGCTGCTAAAGAGGAAAATATTATTAAACAGCTACAGCATTCATTGAAGACTGCCCAAGTCAAGCCAGGTCCTTTCCCTAGTGTTTCTGGCACACAAGTGTCCATAGGTCTAATAAGACTTGGATCTGCATTTTAATTTGTTATCCCTGTGTTATTTATTCCTCTCAAAGGGTCATTTGAAACCTCTGAAGGTATCACTTCCCATGGCATGGGCCAGAAGACAGTTTACGTTTGCGAGTGCGAGGAGGGAGCTTGTTGACCTTGACATTAGGAGGAAGGCTCACGCCCAAACTGCGCTGTCCCCCATCCCGAAAGCAACTCGGGGATCGACAGGGCTTGGGAAGACACCAGATTGGAGACAAAGTTACCAGAGAGAGCAGGACCATGCAGAGGATGGCAATGTCACCCAATGGGAGCACTGCTAGTCCCGGCAACGTTGCCTTCATCAACCCCCAGCTGGAAAGAGCTGGTCATTAATACTCCAAAGTCAATCAACTCATAATGCAAACAGGGACAGTTGCATTCACATGGAAGGTAGTGATGGGAAAAGATTCTCACCGTTGGTAGCTGGCTGGAAAGAAGATGCCCCTCCTGGCTGAGCATGTTGGACACCATGATGGCCGGAAGGTCCATGTTCTGGTAGGGGTATGCTGGGATCAGGCTGTTCGGAGGCAGGCCGTGGCACAGGGAATGATATCCAGATTCGTGGTCCACCAAGTGAAGGAGGGAAGGGTCCGGGAGATTAGGAGGCGTTATGGGAGGGATTTCATAGTCTTCATTATTCTCGTTCTGGCCATTATATGTCTAAAATGCAAAAAAAAAAAAGGCAATTCACAATGTGTTACTGCCTTGTTGCTTCAGCAAAGGGAAATTATTATTTGTGCAATTATTATTAAATATTATAACGCAAAACCATGAGTCAGTGAAAGCACTTATTTTAAAAAGGCATCTCCTATCCATGACATCAGCAAGGTGCAGTTACATAGCAGCTGGCCTGCATCAGCACTGCTAGCAGTAGCGCTGCTCCGCCAGGGAACACCACAGGACTCGGGAATGAAGTGTCCCTCGGATCCCCACAAGCTCCAGCACACAGCTATGACCAAGGAGAGCTGTTTGCAAGCACAGCTGTGCCATTTGCTCAGCTCCTCTGAAGAAGCCTTGAGGGGCAGCACCACTCTGAGAGCTCTGTCCTTGCTTAAACTCCCCATCCAGCTGGGATAAGCATCCCCACCGATGCTGCCTCAGGATGATGACAAACCTGCGGACATGCTGGTCCCAATTCCCATGCTTTCTGGTGGTTTGTTTACTTTAAAGTGTCCCAATTTGTATTTAACAGAAGAATATGTCACTGCACCTGTGCTTTTGTTTTCACTGGAGACCCAAATGTACTTGCCTCCTGACATAAGTGTGAATCTATCCCAAATCATTAATTATGAAAGCAGAATATAATGAGTCTCTGGCAGGGAAAGCTTACTCTAAATGCCTACTGTTTCACATATTATTATAGCAGATGAAATTCTGATTAGCCATAGTATTATACCCATGGATTTTAAGCTAAATTTTTCAGATCACCCAGTTTCATGGTCGGATTTTGTCTTAATACTCGATATAAGAGCAAAACCCCAGATGTGTGCAAAACCAGTTAAACGCTGTAGGCTTTAGTAATCCATTGCCCAAGAACTAGCTCCGATTCACGCACTCCATCACCCTAAGATTGCAGGGAAAAGAAAAAAAAAAGCCTAATAAGTATATTTAACTGGGACTCAGTATGAGAAGCAGCAGGGAGTTGGAATCGTGGCTCATCCTCTGCGAAGTTGAACCCCTTCTCCTCCTGTTTTCCCACTGAACAGGGAGAAGGAACAGGGAGAAGAGGATGCCCTGCACACCCCCTCACCCGACATTCCCTGGCTTCAGTGGGAATACAATCGCATGGAAACACAAGAGGGGAGTCATGCTGTGGTGGCTCGGTATCAACAGCCATTGTGCTGGGAACTTGAGCTGGGCGACTTTTGCAGGCAGCTTCTCCCTAGGATTGGCATGATAGAGGAAAGCAGGGAGGGGATGAGAGGCTGAACACAACAGCAGACAGATAGATCCCGATTAAGAAGTCTAGTAGTTAAGTTTTCATTTGGGCTACGCATGTAGAGGTAGAGTGATTCTTTCCCGCTTTTTTAAGAGGATTTCGTTGCACGGCGTGCGGAGTGGGATTTAAATAAATCATTGAAGAGCAAACTTGTTCCGCCGACTGCTTTATTTTGGTATCAGGTATATAAGCGAGGGGCTTTGCCGCGCTTAGCTAAATTATGTAAAACCCCCTCAAAGTTTCCCAAAGCTCTCTTCAAAAGTACAAGTTTTCTTGCCCTATTGCAGAACAGCTCCTCACCAAAGGGCTTTGAGGCGGTTTTGCACAGCGAGCAAAAGCCCTGTCACTGCCCCCCACCCAGCACATTCCTGCCTCTGCTCTGCTCAGCTTGGGAAAGAAAAAAGGAGCCAGAAGATCGTTTCAAATGACGACACTTTGTGAGGAGCTCCACTATTGTGCAGACGTATCAAAAACGCAATCTAAGCCGTATGCAATCAGAATCAGACTAGACAACATCCAAGCAACATCATCAGCTCCGGCACCCTCGAGCTCTCGCCCAACATCACCACGACCGACTTTCCAAAGAAGGTTGCAGTTATTCCCTGGGAAATATAAGGAGGGAGATGAGGCAGAGAGATTTTCACTCAGCAGGGTGGGACAAGCCACTGATCTCTCGGGGGTCACTTGGCCACTGATCCTGCTGGGATGACAGAACCATCCCCGCAAAGGGCAGCCCAACATCATCCGGAGCCTTCTGCCAGCAACCCCCAGTGTCCCCGCCCGCCACCATATGGGCCACCCTGCGGATTGTATTTCCCATTCTTATGCTAATTGGAATTGAATTAAACAGCCAATTATATGTTATGAGGATACATTACAAATTAGATTAGTGAGCTGGCCTGAACCCATGCATCCCACCAGGACTCCAAGCACAAGTGCACAGAGAAGCTTAGCTAACAGGCTGCCCACTACAGTGCACAGAAAGAAAACACAAAAAACTGCAAGATCCAGGATTTTCCACCGTCAAATACGTGACAGTTGTTGTGACTATACCTTATTTCTCTTCAAATTAAAACACTGAAATGAGCTAAAACAACAAGCTTTATCTCTCAGTAAGCAACCTCCAACCATATCAAAACCTTGTTAAAATGTATTTTTCCCCTCCTGAAAACCCTGCTTGAACGTGTTCCTGCACCCCAGTAACCACGTTCACCCTGGTCCACCTGCAGGTCCTGGAGTAGGGGCTGGAGAGGCAGTGTGAGGTATTCACCCATATCTGCCTTACCCTGCGTGCTGGGCCACAGTCCTTGCCATGGCGCTCCTTGGTACAACCTGTGCTCCACAAGCATCAACAGGTCCTCCTGGCATGACCTCCTGCCCAACACTGCACCCAGCCCAGAGCAGAACAGGCTTAGGCTATGGCAAGACTCCTGTGGTTTCCTGTACCCACTAACAGTTTTAAGGAGATGGAAAGCCTCAGGCTTTCAAGGAGGCACCTGTGCAGGATCTGCAGGTGATCCCAGCCAATTACAAGGTGAGGTAAGTGGGGAAAGATGCAACCTCTCAAGCTCCAGAGAAGCTTGTGAGGGATGATGAGGAAGAGGTGAGGCTGGAAAAGGGTGAGGTGCTGGGAAGAGCAAGTCTCCAGGAGCAAGATGCAGAGGAATGGAGGGCAACACAGCACAGGCCCTATAGGATGCACCATGGCCAGCAGAGCTACCTGAGGATGATGAGGGAGGACATGAGCTCCTACGTCTTTTATGCACATCCAAGTAACAGCACTGTGCACACACTGAGCAAAGCACTGTCGACAAGGACACAGGCATCCTGCAGAATCACTGCCATGCACGTTTGATGGTGCAGAAAAAGCAGGAGTTGCAGAAAAAAGGGGGCCTAGGACAGCAACAGAGCTGAATTAACTGTATGGAGAGCGAGAGGATGGAGGAATGGAGATGCTGAGGGTATGAGAGCTGCTAAAGAGCTCTGGCAATAAGTCTGGTTGTCCTCAGTATCCCAAGCATGAGAAGTGTGTGCTTTATTTATGGTAAAAATGGACTGCCTTTTCTATATCTCCACAAGCACTTGAATTATAAGCATATCAAATCCATGAGCATCTTCCCTGCATGACATTAAACAGCCTCTGAAAATGACCACAGGTCAATGTGGTCAATGAGGACTTCTCACTCCAGCCTGCTACAACCTGAAGACAAGCGAGCTAGAGACAGTGCTGAGCATTTTCGCTGACAATGTCAATGTAAACATCTCTCACAGCTGTAATGTACCCTGCAAAGGAACTCACTTCTGCTGCTTGTATCTCAGTCCAGCCTCAAATGAGACTGACGGGACATGCAAGGGCAGAAATGGGGGAGCTGGTTCCCGGCTTTCACTTTGATCAATTTGAGGCACTGGGCCAGATTTCAGCTTCTGCTGGGGTGCACAAGGGGCACAAACATTGCTCTGCTTTTGCATGAGAAACTGATGTCCCCAGAGAACTGCTCTGCTCTTCCAGGGGCAGGAAGTTCCTGCAGGAGAGGGATCTCATGCAGAGATTTGCACCTCCTGGGCACGGAGAGGGTGTTGGGATGTCCTTGGTGTGCTGATGGCTCAGTGGGCACCATGTCCTCGCAGACTCTGTGCAGCCAGACTCAAACCCACACTCCTACCTGTAGCAAAGCAGTTACTCCAATTTTCCCTCCTGCTCCACACCTCTTTTTGAATTGCAAATAAAGCCAAGCCCTGGCAGCTCCAGGAATCCACCTAGTAACGAAGACACTCGGTCCAACCATGGGCACAGGCCCAAGGAAGCACTGCCAGAAGCGTTAGGAAGAGAAGGACTGTTCTTAGGTCCACCCACAGCCAGGCGGCTGCAGGCAGCCGATAGCTGGGCTGGATTGAAGGGACAGCCAGATGCTTTAACACAGCAGCGCTCTCAAGGGACCGCCTGTGACAGCCAAGGCCATAAACACAGCCGTATTTAAAAAGTTACTAAGCATTTGCAGTGCAGGTGATGTAGGAGGGAGTGACAATTTTGGAGCACGTCAACAAATCCATTTTTTTGCCTTCTTCTACCTTTCACACTTGCATGAGGAGGGAAGTGCTGTCCTGCCCTGTAAAACACTCTCCAGCTGGCCAGCACCATCCTCTGTGCCTTGCTATTACCCATATAAGACATGATTTGACCAAAGACCTGTGAAACTGTTTTTTGAAACATGGTAAACATCCAGTGACCCCAATTCTCCACTGAGTCATATTCTGTGCGATTATCTGCTCAGAACCAGGACTTCCAACCAAACATTGATTCAGAGAAATAGTATTCACACTCGGAAGGAGAGATTTGCAGGTAAATATTTGCCCTGTCAAATAACATTCAATAATAAATATGGGCCTAAGAGAGAAAATTTATTCCCATGAAGGTGCAAAGAAATATGTGGACTGCTGTGATCCATCCCACCCTAATCATCCAGATGACACACAGCACCATGGTCCCTGAACCCTTCCTCATCCACTAACTAGTTCTATTCTGCAGCTCAAGCCAGAACTTACTGCTGTAGAAACATGCTATTCCAGTGATTAAATAGGTCTAGGCAGACCAAAGCTACCCTAGAAAAGTCTGCAAAGTGAGGAAAACTGCTGTTTGTGAGGTTGAGCACTATTACTGAGGGCCATCGCTGGTGCCTGGGCAGAAATAGGGCAACAGCTTATTCTCCTGGTCTGCATTAATAGTGCAGAAGATTCTGGAGGTTATGAAGGTCCCGTGCTAGTCCCTCAGCAGGACTGAGATGGTAGCAGTGTTTTGGAGGTGCTGGTCCAGCTCCCTGGCTGTGCAGGGTTCCAGGCTACTTCCCATCTCTCACCCCAGTCCAGCTGCAGCCTGTGACCACCAGGCAAATCAGCAGATTAAAAGTTCTGGAGGGTGCCCCTTGCCACCCCTTGGGCACCTCACCCTGGAGCTGAGGTGCCAAGGAACCTCTCTTAGCACTGGGACTCCAGGAGCACGGTGCCCAGAAGTGACGCAGCGCTGATTTTCCCCATCTGCAGCACTGTGTTTTAGGAACAGCAACTGATTGGCCTCATCTTTGCCCATGGAGATCCAGCGTGGGGACTGCAGGACCAATGAAGTGCTTGGGGGAGAGCAGGATAAATACTGGAGGGGAGTATTTATGCACAGTCAGTCACATGCAATCTGCAAACTGCCTCTAAAGTTTTCCCAGCCCCTTTTACAAATATTTTCACTATAAGAATTCAACAGAAGAGTTGTATGGGTTGGTTTTGTCCACTCTCCTACAGATGCATATCCCGTGCAGCCATAGAATCACAGGGCTTCAACTATCTGAGCTTTAGAGGGGGCTTTAACCAAATCTGACAGTGGGAGGGAAGTCTCTGCTTTCTACAGATTTAATAAAACCACGTTCTAAAATTCCACTGAAGCCAGCAAAAATCTTCTTAGGATCTTCTGGGCTCAGTCTCTGCATTTGGATCTCATTTCTATAGGAGATAAATGAGGAAAGACGCACCAGTTATTAATAACCATCTGTATGACACATACTCCTTCAGATTCAATAGGCTAAGAGTTTCTATGCTGATGGCTGGACAGAGGTGATGATCCCTGGCCCATGTCCTCACATATAGCCCAGCACGACTCCTTGTGCTCACCAAGATCAGCACAAACACACAATTCTGACAAAAACAGTCATTTCCAACATAAACAAGGCCATCCATTCATTTTCCCTTGCCTTGTCCTAGCTGTGGTTAACCTGCATCACCAGTCCAACAAAAAAGCTAAAAATAATGGAGTTCTATGAACAATTTATAGCAAAAGAAATCAGCCCTATTGTAGGTTTTAAAAGGATCCCAATTCCCTCTCTGCTTTTGCTCTTTTTTTTTTTTTTTAATCAGTATCTTATCCAGAACTGGAATCCTGTCAAGAATAGTGGATAGCACAGAACTATAACTTCTTATTATGTGTATAGTGATTTTATGAATTCAGTGGGGAATGAAATGCAATTTTGTCAGACTTGTCTGTGTTCATAATGACCAAGTCAAATTAATCATCGTGGATAATACTCCTGTGTCAGCCATTCAAGAGATTTTTTAATAGAATTTTTCTGATTCATGTCTTGCAGTACATCAGATCTGTAGTAATGCAGGCACTTCTAAAAATCAGTGCAATTATGGCTTCTTGTTGGCCTGTCATTTTCCTGGAATAAAAATGTCTCTGTGAAAGTCATACACTGTACATAAACCAAAATGAAAAACAAAAATATAGTTACAATTAGACTTGATTTTTTTAAAAAGATTTAATGTCTTTTCAAGGCCATAATTCACAGGCAATATATAAAGTTACAGTGCACAATGCTGAAGATGGACTGGTTTATCACAACACATACCAATTTTGTCCTGGTTGTCATTTTTCCTTTGATTGCTCTATGAGTTAGTGTTTTTTGCAGGCATGAAAATGACTATCGCACTGAACAAACAGGGGATAGGTAATGGGTTTGCAGTCAAATTATTGTGTTTATTAAAAATGTATCCAGGAAAGCCCATACAGGTCCCAAAGGGGTCTTGTTCAGGAAAATCTCTGGTTCAAGAAAAGGTTACCGTTACCATAAAGGCAGTATACATACATGGAAGCAGCAGGGCAACATGCAATGGTATATAAAGGATTAGTAATGCCACGTTTATCCTTCTGAGTGAAGATAGAGACCTCTAATTCCCCACTGAAAAAGACAGAAATGAGTTTTGGAAGTACTTACTCCCAGGAATAGAGAGGAAGAAAAATGTAATCCAGCAAAGTTCTCAACCTTTCCTCCTTTCATTACTGGACTTTTTGTAAAACGCTGCAGCTACTGTCCTGAAAGAGAGTGCAGAGAAGGATCCTGGTGGAGCTGGGCCCAGAATGTAGCTCCATGTGAACCTGTGAGGCCCACTGTGACTCCAGATCCAGCCTCTCATGCCCCCAAGCATATCCAGGGAAGAGGAGCTCTCCAAAGCTTTTATGGGGATGAACAGAAACCTGTGACATGTTGCTCAAGAACACACGACCTGCTTTAAGGAATCAGACCTGTGGTTCAATTGGTCAAACCTTGTGACCAAAAAATAAGCCAATGTTTAGAATGAGATATAAAAATCCCTAGTGAATAACTGCAGAAGCTCCTTACAGATCAGAATGATTCATCCTTTCCTCTCATTTATGTCATCTGCTCTTAATATCCGCACATATCCCTGATGCTCATTGTGGTCCTGTTAAGCTCCTGACCTTAACATGTAGTGTTGGGGAGTTCCAAGGCCATCCAAAACAACTGGGTTTGCAGGTCTGTTGTTATTACTTCTCTGAAACGCCATCGCTACAGGGCAGGATGCCTTCAGGCAGCACTTTCCTCTGCCCTATGCTATTTTGAGCTGCACTGGTGCCCTCCCTCAAGGAAGCACCAGGGCTGAACCTCCTATCGCAGCAATGGATGCAGCACCAAGTTCCCCTAAGAAACACCTTCAACTACCTCCAAGGAACCGGATGAGAAAGCTCCAAGACTGAAGATGTAAGCAACCAACGTTGGCTTGTGCAAACATGGGCATTAGCTAGAGCTCCTGGAAGTCCTTCATTATATCTTCACAAGCATGTCCAAGACATGATGCATATCTGACACATGGTGCTAGATACCACCAGAAATGGTATCTAGCTGCAACCCTGCTTTAGGTGCTCAGCTCCACTGATGGGAAGACAGTTTTGTGTCATTATTTTTGAAGCTACATCTCTCTAGTCTTCAGAGCAAGGGTGGCACTGCTCTGCAAGCTGTTTCACACAGGCTAAGGCTATCCACTTTAATTTGCCTTGCTATTGAACCCCTTAAAATTGTTCATCATCACTTTGTCTGATTTTAAGCAAATGTATATCCAGTGAGAGAGGAGTTAAGAAGGATTTTTTAAGTAGTATTTAAAGAATTAAATAGTACTTTAAATTAGTATTTGCCACAAACAACTGGGACAGACAAATACAAATCCTCTCCTGGTATCTCAGCTGGAAGTGAACATAAGGAATATGATTATATTCTGCTCAAGAATATCATACATTTCTGGGAATTATTTGAGGAGTCCAGATTTTACATAATTGCCTTTTTTGTCTCATGGCATCCTGAGCTCACATAATAAGATCACTGCACTTCACAGAAACTCATTGTTGGACTGGACGGATTTGGCATTTTGCATTGAGCCAATGATACATTATATAATGATGTATAATGCACTGTAAGCAGGTCAAGAGATAAGGCTGCCTGAAAACAGTAATGGAGGGCATGCAAGAAAGAATTAGTAAAAAGCACTCTAAAAAATTAATCTGACCTGGCTCCAGTGGAGCAAGAAGTCCCCAAAGCAGTAGAAAGGCTCTATTCTGCATAATACACACATTTTGGTTGTCATCTTACACAGCATTTCCTTTAGGTCCAAAACTGAAGGGCTGGAGTAAAGAATTAAAGAAACATTTTTGATAGATGCTCTTAGCAATTTTTTCACAGTTCCACCTCAAAGTACAAGCCCTAACCCACCGCACATGGCCAGTAGAGCCACCCTGTGCAGCACAGGCACTGCAGCAAACCCCACTTTCTCTAGACATCTGCCATTGGAACATTCTCCTGCAATACTGTAACGGGAACACCATCTACTATCTTGACTTGCTTCCCTTTCCTTCCTTACATACCTTTGTTCCTTATTTTCTCATCAGCAAAGAGGAATTTGCTTGGGAGCCCTGGCAGACACATCCCTCCTCCCTCAGTGGAGCACATGGGTGCGCACAAGGACCAGGCATACCTGAGACACTAAGTGTGCACCATGGGCATGCTTATAGAAGCTGCATAGAGATGGGTTTTTCATACACAAGGGAAGGGGAATGGGACTTTTCTGCTCACTGTGCCTTGAGATCCCATGGGCAACATGTTGCCATTGCAGCCACCACAGCCCCAGCTTCAAGCTCTGGACCCGGCTGGCAAAACCAAAGACTCGCTCACCACAAATGTGCTCAGACACTGACCCACGTGCCAAAGTCAAATGAGACCCAAAAACAAATAGACAAGAAAAACACATATAGGAATAAAAAAAACCTGCAATCGCATCCAAGAGAAGCAACGGCAACCCTGCTCCCATCCCCCAGATCTGACGTGTCTGATTAGCATGGGGAAGGCAGAGATCTGGGGAAAGCTCACATAATGTGGCGCAATCCAGCACCTCCCCCAGGGTGCCCAGCTGCTACAGAAGCAATTTCACAGCTCATCATCCATTATGAGATTAAAATAATTTTTTTCCCCTCCCGTGAAGTATTAATAAATTGTGCAGGCAGGCCAGAGTTAGTGCCATTTACACAAACGGTAGTGAATCACCCACCTAGTTATTTCTTAATGGATTGAGTATCTGTGTTTCTCCTTATCTTGTAAGTTAAGAAACCAAATAGACAAACCTGTTTATTTGCACCACCGGGCCCCGAGGCTGCTCTTAGTACGAGGATACACTCGGGGTGCCCAGGACAGTGAGCAGGGATAGTATCTCCTGCACCTGCTCTGCAGCAGGTATATCAATCCCTGGCACTTTACTAGGGAACGATACCAAAGCCTCCAGGCTGACTAGCAGGAAAGAGGTAATGCACGCAGAGAAAAAGCCCATGATCATGCTCAACAGACCTGCATGGATGTGCAAGGGGAACTTGGAAGAACCTAAACATAAAAAGAAGAGAGTGTACATTAAGTGAAAGAAGGGTCAGACCACATGGGAAGAATATAGAAACATTGTGAGAGAATGCAGGGATGCAGTGAGGAAGGCCAAGGCCTGTTTGGATTTAAATTTAGCAAAAGATACCAGAGAAAACAAGAAAGGCTTCTACCAATACATCACCAGCAAAAGGAAAAGTAGGGAAAATGTGAGTCCACTGCTGAATGGGCTGGGTCTTGCTGTCAGAGGATACCGAAAAGGTGGAGTTACTAAATGCTTTCTTTGCTTCAGTCTTTACTGCTAAGGCTAGTCTCCATGAACTATAGAGCCCAAACAAGACAGAAAACCTGGAGAGAGGAAGGCTTTCTCCTAGCTGAGGAGGATTGCATTAGGATGCACCTATGTGATGCACTCGTAGGTGCTGAGGAAACTAGTGTGAGTTATTGCTCAGCCACTCTTTATCATCTTCAGGAGGTTATGTAGAGGAGGAGAGGTGCCAAGGGACCGGAGGAGGGCCAGTGTCATGCCAGTCTTTGGGGAGAGCAAGGAGGACCCGTGGAACTGCAACCTTGCCTCCATCTCTGTGGGGGTGATGGGGCAGCTCCTACTAGAGGCTATCTCATGCCATGGAAAAGAGGGTACTCACAAGTGGTGGGTGTGGATTCACCAAGGGGAAATCATGTTTAACCAACCTGATGGCATTCTACAACAGCCTGGCTGGCTGAATGCATGGAGGGACAGCAATGGATGCCTTGACTTCAGCAAGGCTTTCAACGCATTCTCCCATGATATCCTCATGGGGAAACTCGGGAGGTGTGGGCTGGATGGGCAGAATCGAGGCTGGCTGGGGGGCAGAGCTCGGGGTGTTGTGATAGACAGTGCGGAGTCCAGTCAGAGACCTGTGGCTAGTGCTGACCCCTAGGGGTCAGTGGCAGGTCCAGTTCTGCTCAGGTTATTCACTGGTGACCTGGATGGAGAGATGGAGTTCACCCTCAGCAGGTTTGTGGATGATACAGGACTGGACAGAGTGGCTGACACTCCGGAGGGCTGTGCTGCCATTCAGAGGGACCTGGATGGGTTGGAGAGTTGGGCAAAGGGGTCCTCCTGGGGTTCAACAGGGGCAGGTGCAGGGTCCTGCAGGAATAGCCCCAGGCACCAGTACAGGCTTGGGGTTGACTTGCTGGAACGCAGCTCCGTGGAGAGGGATTTGGGAGTCTTGGTTGAAAGTAAGTTAACCATGAGGCAGCAATGTGCCCTCGTGGCCAAGAAGGCCAGTGGGATCCTGGCCTGCATCAGAGGGAGTGTTGGCAGCAGGTTGAGGGAGGGGATCCTGCCCCTCAGCTCTGGTGAGACCACACCTGAAGTATTGGGTGCGGTTCTGGGCTCCTCAGTGCAAGATGGACTTGGAACATCTAGAATCCAGCACAGAACAATAAAGATGATCAAGGGACTGGGGTATCTATCTTATGAGGAAAGATTGAGTTGGGCCTATTTAGCCCAGAGAAGAGTGAGAAAGGATCTATCAACATGTACAAATACCTGAGGGGGCGAGGTAAAGAGTCTAGGGTCAAACTCTTCTTGGTGGAGGCTAGAGGTAGGACGGAGGTAGGTAATGGCTGTAAATCTAAGCCCAAGAAATTTCATCTACATATGAGGAAGAACTTCTTTACTGTTAGCATGACAGAGCCCTGGAACAGGCAGCACAGAGAGGTTGTGGAGTCTCCTTCTCTGGAGATCTTCAAAACCCACCTGGAACAGATCTTGTACCATGTGCTCTAGGTGCCCCTGCTTGAGCAGGGGGGTTCGACCCCTAAATGACCTCTAGAGGTCCCTTCCAATCTCAGTCATTCTGTGATTCTATGAAATCCCTCGCAGACTTCACTTGCACGTGCCCTTCTGGGGGCAAAGCACATGGACACGGTGCTTATGCAACGTGGGCTCTTTCAACACGGAGTGAAGATGTAGCACTGCAGTCAGAGCCCTGCTGCTGGCTCTTTGAACATCGCTGCTTTATTACAGTATCACACAAAGCAGGTGTGTTTAATGTTTGAACTTCCAACGACAAATGCCTTTGGCAAACACATTTTATGTATTTATTCAGTGCTCCTTAAGCGCCTGTCGCCTTAGCAGCTAAGGTGCTGCTCTTTCTCTCTTTTTTTTTTTCATATTATTAAAATTAAAAACATATCAGAGCAGAGGAGATATTAAAGAATACCTGCAGGATTCAGACCCTGCCCTTCTTGCAGACCTCAAATATGGAAAATTTAACACACCAACTCTCCCAGTCCATGAAATTTTAAGATTATCAACTAGGACCTCTCTCCACTTCCTTCCAATCCATGGAGTTCTGCAAACTGCAGCCTCAAGCCTTCTGCCACCCACGAGGGCTAACATTTTCTTCACTTCCTTGCTTCACCCAAGCAGAAGCTGTGCTGTAATTGCAAGAGCACAAAGGTGCTGGGCTGCTAGGGAAAGCTTGGAGCACCCAGAGGCTCCTGACAAAACTGTGACAACTGCAACATGGTACACGGCCAAATCCCCAAAGAATGTGTGAAGAGCTCAGCCTTGAGCCTCCAGTATGTGAATTTGGGGGAAACAAACAGATTTTGTCTTTAACAATTTTGTCTTTAATAAAAACAGGCTTACATGCGCTATATAAAAGCAAAGAGGAGACACATGACCATGAGTCTATGTTCTAAATCACAGCTATCCACTAAACACCACATCCTAAATCACAGCTTTTCATCAAACATCTCCCAAGCCATGAGGTGATCTGGAATAGAGGAGTTTCTGGAGCAAGATTGCCCTTTCTGGAGGAAGGCAAAACCAAAAGTCATCAACTTAACATCTCAAGCAGCTATGCTGCCCTAAAATGTTGCCTCAAGTTGGACGACATGGGGCCACCAGCCTGCTGGTCACAGCTGGGAGTTGCTTGCATTGAGAAGCACGGTCATGGGCAATAGACACCTCCAGGATCCCCCACGGCTGCAGTAAATCTAGGACTAAGCTGGAAGCTCAGGTCTTTGTAGAGGAGATGAAGATGTGTTGACATCAGCAGGGCCTCCATCTCATGGCCCCAAGAAGCAGGAGATCAGAGGGAGCTCCATAAGCAGCTACATCCAAAGAAAACCAGTCCTAGGTAGATGGAAGCCAAAAGGACTGAGATATTCCATTCACTAAGCAGTCAGAGAGGCTGCACTCCCTAGAGCGTTCCACTTGGCCCCAGCAAGCCCCAAATCTGAGCAAAACTGGCAGCCCCTTCCAATGAAAAGGACCAAGACCATCCAGCAGTGAGCCAAGCTTCTTGGTTCTTCCCTGTTTCTCCTACCGTCCACATCCCTGATCTCAAATCATAGGGATACCCTCCCAGTGTGAGAAGATGAGGCAGAAGGTAGCAAACAAGGAGTGCATGGAAAAATAAAAGAGAAAATAAATAAAATAAAATAACATGCGCCAGGAAGAGAGAGTAGGTGTTTGCACCTGCAAAAAGGCATGCAAATATTCGTGCAAAACTAACCAGCGACCTCCAGCTCAACTTTCCAGCGCTCAGGTGAGCAAACACATTGCTGATTTTATGGAATGGGCCCTGCAGGTGCCATGTTTGCTTTATCTGTCATCTGCAATGCTTAAAATAAATTTGCTAAATTGTCTTCCAGAGACTAATGGCCTTTTTTTTCCCGCTGCTTAATAAACTTTCAGGGATATCTTTATTGTTAAGTCTAATTTTAGAGAAAACTAACATTTCCTGAGATTCAATTTCTCTCATAATTGTTGGAAGGAAACGAAATTGTCTGCTGTAAACATTCACTGTATTGTGTGAAAAGTATCTTTATTACAGGCCCCTGGGAATACCAATAAAATTCCCAATCCAAGCCCTTCCTCACTTCTTTTCTTTTTTCTTTCTTTTTTTGTAAGCCAGTTCTTCTCCCTTTTATACCCGTTACTGTCAGTTCAGACATTCTGCAGCCAAGATACAAGAACTTAAAATACATTATTCAACAATCAAGGGTGGAATAAAAACTGTGAAGAGTAAGATTCTCTCTGCCTTCTTTCTCAATGCTTTCTATTACCAGAAAGGAGAAAGGCTCTTGCCTTTGTTTGTGAGCTTAGAGTTGATGAAAAAAAAACTCATTAGTTTAGTCTGACATATACTTAATATAGCCTGTGTATATATATATTTTTCATTTTATTCTACAGCTGCAAAATGATCCTAAATTTCATCAGATTGGAATGGAAGTGGTGGTCTTGGAGCATTTCCCTTTAAGAGTCTTACATTTATTCAGAATTCATGAATCATTTTCCAGTAATACAACTATAATTATTCTTAAAGTGTTATGTTTGAAGGTTTAATATGAAATACTTGCAAAAAGCTCTTTTTCACTTTGATAGTTTGTCATCTTCATGGTAATCAGATCAGGTAGCTCCTTCATACGGCAGCCAGGAAAACCCAACTGGGTCCGAACACCATACTTTTCACTCGTGCTTTAATTAAATGTGATAAAAGCCAAATCATAATTTGTCCTTTGCAGGGTACACAGGTGCATGGACCTGAGCTACCCAGCCTCAGACCTGATAGCTGCCGAGGGGTTTCCTAGTCTGAGATAAACCCAACTTGAACTCGTTAAGTGGCCGCTGACTGTGACAGTGGTGTCACCACTAGAGAGGCCGTGCACAGCATCAGACACCTAAATGTCAGCCCAGCGTGGACCAATGCCAGTGAGCTAAGTGCTTGGGGTGCTTGCAGAGCGCACGCTCACCTCCCCGGGGACCCGCACTGCATGCTCACCTCCTTGGTACGGTCATTGCACGTTCTCCTCCCTGCGTTCTCCATCTCCGCGTACCTGCGGCGCCCGCCCAGAAAAGCCAAGGGTGGAGGTCGCCCTGCCCGGCACCTCAACATCAAGATCGCATCACGGTGCTGCGGTAGGAGCAGGAATGATAGCACACGCAAGGCCAGATACTGTGGGATGTATGACTCTGAGGCATCCCTCTCATCTGCACTGTGCCCGGGATGCTTGGCGCATCGCCCTATGGATGGAGCAGAGCATCCCCGAGAGCCGTCCCAGAGCAGCAGTGGCTTCCTGTTTGCACGGGCCTTCATCCAAACTCCGGAGGGGAAAATAACACTTTCTTGCTCAGGCACAGGGCTCCTGAGTAACCTCCAGCCAGTTAATCACGCTGTTATGACAGAAGATCCAAACACCAGCTTGGTTTTGCTGCTCCCAGAGGAGAAGGAGAAGTAATCAATCACTTTGGAAAGGAAATCCCAAGGGCAATTGTTGCTGTGTTTGTTTCTCTCTTTCTCTCTCTCTCTATTTCCATTGCACTACATTTATATGAAAAAGCATAAATCCTGCCCAGAGGTCCCTTACAGAAGTGAGCCAATCTCTGACTTTGGGAGCATGAGGATCTGGGCTACCCAAGGACACAAAGAGTTTGTGCACAGGCTTGCCACTTAGATTAGACACTTTCTATAGTCCAGTCAAAAAGGATCTTTGGTTTGACTCAGACCCTCAAAAGGCTGGGAAAGACCTTGGGAAGAGGAGCAAACCTGATGGTGTGATGGAGCGAAGCGCGCAGTTTGTGCAGCCCCCCAGGACATACTGGTGGAGCTTCAGTCCTGGGCTCCGATCCCTGTTCCCTGCTCCCAGTAGATGACTAGGACCTTTCCCCTGGCTGCCAAAGATCTCATTCTCCCTCCTGGCTTTGCTCCTAATCCCAAATCTATCAACAAGCTCAACTCACATTGGCAACACATGTGTGTACTTAGGAAATTCAACCACTGTGCATCCTTCTTCAGAGCCTGCCAGCCCTACAAGGCATCTCTGCATCACCTGACAGCTACCTGCAATTGTGTAAGATGCTATTTTTCTCCCCTGAGTAAATGCAATAGAAACAGCAACTATTCATTGTGGCTCCAGGAGCTGCTCCCTTCCATTATCTTTTCTCTTGGTGACGTTTGGTGGCCGCTTCTCAAACACCTTATTGTTAACAACCTCAGGGTCCTTTGAGACCCAGGGGTTGAAGGCAGTGTTCGTTCTGCTGTAATACATTTTATTATTATTATTTTATCTAAGCACGGCAGCCAACCTCAGACCAGCAACAGAAGCCTCTGTTGCTAGGACTAAATTACAGGAATTGCTTCCTGCCTGCACCTTTCAAAAAATTCCACTGGCACATAGGAGTTCATACAAAATTCAAGACCTTGGATGAGCAGCTGCAGTTGAGCTCACCTCCGAAACCCCCATCTGGGAGGGTTTCCATTAGCCACTGATTATAATAAATTATGTGCAACACTCTATTGTTTTAAAATAGCACATTTTTCTTGAATTGCCTGTTGAGAAAGACGTTCAATATCTACCAATGCCTTCCCTCTATTTTTTTTTTCTTCTCTGGCACAACATATAAAATACAGCAATACTCCATGAACAGCAGGGAAAGAGCAAAACCTGTATGTTAAAATAGGCGCGTGCCGCAGTGCACAGCCCCAACTCCCACCTCCGCTGCACTGCCCAGTGCTGCAGTTTTCCTTCTGACTTTGAGTCGATACAAAACTCTCACTGCCCTGGGCCTGCAGTACATTTTTTTCCACGCTATAGCAATTTTTACGATGTGTCATTGCACAGGGACCAGTGAATCACCCGTTCTTCTGCTTTAAGGTGTCTCCTACCCACTCTGTGCCTGACTTCAGACTTTGCAGACATTGAAGTTTTGGGATTGGGAGATGCAAGGAGGTGGGAGAGTCAAAGCCAAGCAGCATGGTAGGGGCTGACATGCAAGATCATCCCAAACATCCCATGCTGGGGGAACAGGGTCCCTTCTTTAAAGTTAGCTACTTGATATGTGATTTTCTCCCAAACCGACTGTCTTCTGATCACTGTCTGTTCCTGTCATATGTAATCGCTTCAAGTAGCCAAGGCAAATGATTATAAACGAGACACTAGCCCATCTCCTCAAAGTTAAAACCAACGTGTTTCTTCAGACAGGAGACCCACGGGACTCCTTAGAAACACAAAAGCTCATTAAGGAACACAAGTGGAGACTGCACCAAGATCATGCTCACAGTGGGCTCTGATTTTTCCTCCACTACTAGTTAGTTTAATTCTAAAGCTAGTTTAGTTAGTTAGTTTAACTCTTCCCATTAACCTTCTTCTGGAGAAAACCTCAGGGCCAAGAGAGCGGCCGCAGCGGCCAAGAGCAACCCATGCAGGTCCCAATCCCAGGGATCCACGTCTCTCAACTATTGCGTTCCTGCTGCGACTCAGCCCAGACGGGTGGGAGGCCCCGGAGGCGGGAGGACGGTGCATCTGCCACTGTTGGGACAGGGTTTTAGAGCATATTTTATAACAGCGGCCTGCCAGGATGCTGGGTCTGGAACGTTAGCGCACAGCAAGGAAAGTGTTTCTGCAGCTCCCCACCCCGTCGTTAACTTCTAATTACGCAGCCGCTTCCTTCTTCCTTATTGCTTATTTACCAAACAGCCTTATTGCAACGTCCGGCTCCTTATAACCTGCAAATCCATTGTTATGCTAAAAACAAATGTTCCAACGTTATTTATTATTTGATAAACCTCGCGTAGCCCTGAATGAGGGCATTAAATGGCAAGAACACTACTTCAAAATCCCATTTTAAATAAGTCACCAAGACAGCTGTGCCTTTATAAAACACATTAGAGTGGCATTCAGAGCACATATGGCTCAGGGATATATACAAATTATACAATTTCTGTCATTCGATCAAATAAGAGGGACGTTTTGACCCCAGAAATGAGTCAAATGCAAGTTGTAATTCAAGCCCCACCGGAGGCCCCTGTGGTAATGTATCCTGACGGCTGATCCAAGAGCCCTGACCATTTGACCCACAAGATCAGCGAGCTACTGTATCTATTATGGCTAATACAGACCCAAGCTGGGAGACGGATGAAGATAAAACAGGTAAAAGGGCAATAGATACAGCAGATAAATGTTGATTTGAACGCGCCCAAGCACATAGAAACGTATGCAGATCCATTCCAGGGATGCTGAAATGCAGGCGTGCACAATGTAAGTGCAAAACTTCTCATGTGGACACGTAGGAAGGCAGAATTTACACACGTGCGGGTGCACATGACAAGAGCAATAATCCTCCTTAGCTCCGTTTCCACTGATGCATCGGTACAGCCCCCAGATGCGGCCAAGCTCCTCCTGGATTACACAAAGCATGAAAAAAATCCGCATTACGCATGTGCTACAACTGCGCTCGTGGCTGGAATTAACCTCCTGGTACAGACTACAGTATATAGGCTCCTGTATGCAGTATATATACGTACAGTATAGAGGTATAGGCAATCTTTAGTAAAAAGCCATCAGGTCTTTCCTCCTTTGCAGTAAGCTCAAGACCCATTGCTCCCACTGCCCATTTAGCAGCCGGAGGAAGAGGACGCAGATGGGACAAGCCCAGCAAGCTCTTCCCGGCCACCCAAGGCTTGCCCCAATGTCAGTGCAAAGGACAAAGGTGCCAGAACAAGCCGAGGGTCGTGGCTAAGCCTGCTTCCCGCTCCTGCATCCCGCTCTCAAGCAATGGATTCCTCCTACGTTTCCTTGACTGTAACGGGGATCACATTATTTTCTTACAGGGTGTTTTGTGGCAGAGTTAATTAATATTTATAAAGCACCTGCAGACTCTTCCTGCGAGTGCAAAAGTCTTGCCGCCAGCCACCGTCCCTGATTCCCATCCAATCACGCAGGAGTTTCCCAGACGTTGCCTTTACAGGGGCTCATTTCCCCATCACGAGGACCTCACTCAATGTCTTCGCTTACTTGTTTTGCAGAGAGTTTTATCTCTTTCAATGGCAGTGTTTCTTTTCCCCCCTCGTTTGCCTCCTTGGGATTTCGCCTTGCTGATCTCCTTCCCTTTGTCCGGGGATGGAAGAAGGGGAAGAAGAAAAGAGAGGAAGAAGAATGACAGGAGTGAGGACTGACGCACTGCCGGCTGACTGGGACACAACAGATCCCTCACTCATCTCCGGGGTCAGGTGGCCACAGTGGCTTGATCAGATGTCACTTTGCGTTTCTGCCCCGGCTCCACTTGGGCATTGGGTTACATTCTGCATTGGCCTCACTCCCAAGCTCAGATGTCCCTGCTTGTTTGGCTGAACAAGGGCTGGTATTTGCGTGAGGCAGAATCTGTCAGCGTTTCCATTCGGTCTCCGGCTCCTGTATTCCTGCATTGAGGTCTCTGCGGAGACCAAGGCCTTTCAGGATAAAAAACACGCAATGGGGTATGCAGCTTATAAGCAACCACTTAAAGAGTGATGAGGAGAGAGAGAAGATCAGATGGCTTTAAAAATTCAGTTTATAAAAGGCAGCAGCTCTATGACGTGAGGAATGATGCAAGGAAAGGGAAGCAGGAGCCGCTCTTAGCTTTGCTGTGGGCTGCAGCAGAAGCTCCTTAGGATAAAGGCTGGGCAAGGGGCTGAAATAAGGCTGGAGTCAGAATACAGCAGCTCCGTGGTGCTCTGCAGGGACAGAGAGCATCACCAGCACTGCCCAACTTGCACCGCAGCTCCAAGCTGTAAAATGAGAATAATCTGAGCTGGGTGATGGGGAAGCTGCCCAAGAGCTTACCCACTGCTGGGTATCTGGTCAGAGAGTGTTACGGGCCCCAGTAGCATCAATTGAAACCAGGGCAGGGTCAAACCAGAGCAGGTGCAGAGCTGCTCAAGGGAGCACCTCCTAATTTTATGCCTAATTCTTTACGTGTATTTTGAAGGAAAAATTGTAATACAAAGAAATAGAAACTTTGCAATGAAACTGCAAATAAATCCAAACTGGTGGTAGGAGGGAAGCCGAGGAAGGTTCCTAGGATGAAGAGGTTCAGCTTTCTTCCTGTGAACCTCAAAGTTTGCAGCCAAAATGAGGTGCTCCTGAAACCTGTGTGCATGGCAGCCCTACTCCACCCAGAGTTCCTGCTCTTTAACACTGCTACTGTGCTCACTGAGGTTACAAAAACTTCAGTAAGCAACATAATAAGAGCCCCCAGAAGGTTCATTGAACATCAAGGGCTGTGCACTGAGCAAGAGAGCAGAGACCTGCACAACTGAGACATAGGGAAGGGGCAACTGTGGCCTTGGTGAGCCCTGTGGAGCCACCAGGAAGCTTTATCCTCCCTTTTTTCTTTTTCCTCCCAATGACCTTTCCTAATTTTCCTCCCCTGATTCTTACCTAAACACCCTTTCCAAACATGAGATGAACTCCAGCAGGCAAACAGAGCATGCACTGGGACTCCTCTTGCACTTCCATGAACCCGGTTTATCCTTTTCCCAGGTTCCAACCACGCACTAATCCTTGGCAAACAATAGCCTCTCTCTGCTCGTTTGGAAATTTGTCTCCCCTTTTAATCCTGGCAAGGAAATCCCTTCCCAGCAGCAGTTCTAGCTCCTGCCTCATGATGGCTGCTGCAGAGAGGGGAGCACGAGCCCTCTCCCCATCCACTTGGACTGGGGAACATGAGCAGCTCCAGGCTGCCGCAAGCTGCAGGGTGGTCCGTGGCAGCCCAGAGGGTGCAGAGCAAGCTCCATGCAGCCAGCAGCCCCTACACTGCCACCCTTACCCCTTCCCAATGGGCAGATGGAGCGAGCAGCCCCTGGGAGGTTTTAAACGCAAATAACATCTAGTAACAGATGTAGAGTAAGATATGGCTAACATCTTAAGATCTGGGACAACCACTCCCGCTTTGCTTGTATGCCCCAAACTTAAAGTTGCTACATGGGAACCAGGGCTTTACAATAAGCCTTTGACACGTTCTGCCTTGGTGCCCTGGGGCTTAGCTCAGATACACTTGCGCCTCTTGGTCACAGAGAAGCAGCAAGTGGCTTTTCTGGCACCAAGGCCAGGCAAGTGCTTGGTGATTCCCCCCGTTGAGGCCGTCTTGCAGCAAGGATTTTATAATTCCTGGAAAAGCTGATCTGAGCAGGCCAGCCCCATCACAGCCCCCCCAGGCACCACTTATTCCTCTATGGCTTGATGTATCTTCAGCACTTTGCCAAAGTCCTGCCAGGCTCAAGCCCTTTCAGACCTGACTAAGCAGAAATGGGACTCGGCCAAAGAGACCTGGCGGGTCCTGTGGAACAAGGGGATACCCCCTGCAGCCTGGGTACTCTGCAGGTTAAGAGGGAAGAAGGGTGTCAGGGATTAGGGAGGACGGACAGAGCTGCAGCAAATGTGTCTCCCTACCTCAGGAAAACCAGTTCACTCAAGGACAACCCTTTTGCTTTTCCATCTGTGACAATATGCCAAAGGGGAAACCTCTCTCTTAAGCAAAGAGCCAACCCATCCTTGCAGTCTACTTCTAGGAAAGCCAATAACAGCTTCTCATCCTCCACAATGAACCTGGATACCTGGATACAAAATGGATGATTCGCCAGCCGTTATCCCAATGCCATGGTAACTGCCAAGCCCCAGCAGCAGGAACATCCTGCGTTCTCAGCCCGGACACCAGCTCCTGGGGTACTAGGAAGCCAGGGGGGTTTTGTGGGGGATGGAAACCCTCCCCTGCTCCTCCTTTGACATCTGCAAACAACAGGAGCGACTGCCGGCCGCAGCGCAGTGGCTGTGGTCAATAGGGCCCCACAAAGACGTGGCCTAACAGAGCTCCAAAACAGGAAGCTTAAAAAAAAAACATTAAAGATTGTATTTCTCCTCCAGAGGCAGCAGGCCATGGTGGGATGGTGTCCCCGCAAGTGTGGCATGAGGCCCCTCTAACCTATTTAGCTGCAGAAAATGCCCTGTGTGAAGAAAGGAGAGAGACTTGAGCTCTGCAGAGTAACTGGAAACCTTGCCACCACTAGAAACACCAATTGCTGCTTCCCCATCTGTAGTCAAAGAGGCTGAGGTGACACTGTTGAGCCTCACTAGAGAGCTGTGGCTGAGCTGGGTCCTGGTGAAACACAGCAGTACTAATACAAACCCATGTCCTTCTCCCTGCATCCAACCATCTAACTACTCCCTGTCAGCAGAGGACAGCAGAATCCACATGGGCACCAAGCCCTGACCTCCTCCATGGACCCTTCCCAAGGTCCAGCTCACCCCAGGAGCACAGATCCACCGAAAGCTTCTAGTGCCAGACTCAGGCTTAGCCCTGGTGTCTCAGGGAATGTCACCCACTACATCGCACATCCCAGAGAAGCGGCACTTACCTGACTGGCTGATAGGAACTCCTGCGCATTCTCATTCATTCCCATATACATGTTCTCCCCATCAAACTGGAAAGACAAGAGAGAGATGTAGTTATTGAAATGACACCTATGCTCCAGGGTTATATGGATCCCAAATACTTTCCTGTTTTTTTTTTCCACGTAAAACTAAACACGAATCCCAGAATAAAATGCTGAACTTGTCCTTTAGGACAGTGGCTAAGCTATTGGTGGTATCCGACACTTGTGAGGTGGTAACAAGCTACAGCAGAGTCCTGAACACTGTACAGACTCAATAAGGAATCATCCAAACTTGCCACAGAAAACTGAATACTTGTTACAGAGAACTTCCTTTCCAGCTCTGCTGCCCTTTGGGTATCTGAGAGCCAGCTCCCCTCAACAGCAGCCTTCGGCAGATCAATAAATGCTAACCCAAAGTAGAACTGCTTTGTCTAGTGAAAAGAGAATGAAAGAAAACAGAATGAAAGAATTCAAGAAAATTCTTCAAGAATAAAAGAAATTTGGGCTACCTTAATGTGGAGCTACAAAAGCTGTGGTTTTTAACACATATGAGCACATGTCATGGCTATTGCAAGGGCACGCGTTAGCACAGCATATGTGATTTTTCAGCAAAAAAAATGAATGAGTCATTCTGAGAGCTAACAAATAAACAAAATTGTGCAAAACTACAGATCTATCCCAGCAACAACACAATCCAAATCCAATTCTTGCTAGAATTCTCACTAAACCAACCAACTTTACAAGGCCTGGTCTCACCAACGAGCATTTCCAAGACGGGCAGCTCACACTCCATCCTTTTCCAGGCACCCATGTATTAGTAACCACCAAATGGCAGCACATCTGCACCTATCCTTGCCATCCAGAAGATCATGCCTAGACTGTACATGAAGACCACAGTTTCCAGGTCTGACACCTAAGTTGCAATCTTTCTCAGTGAACTGGGTTGGAAAAGTTGTGCTGGCCCTAGAGAGAAGAGGTGCTGAAAGTCTGAGAGAGAACCCAAGTGAGGAGCAGGTCCTGGGCAGGGGCCTATAGAGAGCACCAACCCACATCTCAGTGTCCATGTCACACAGAAGAGAGCCACCAGGCAGAAGAAGTCCTATTCATTAGGGAGTGAAAAGGAAGAGAAGGTGTCTGGAAGCCAAGGAGGAGCAGTGTTGGATTTCCTACCCATTTCTGACTTCTGATTGCACTTCTGTATCAGAGGGATAGAGCAAGAAACACAGGTTGTGAGTAGGGAGCCTGTGTTCTGTTGTTTGGGAAATCTGTCTACAAGCAAGTGCATTTTCCCTCACCTTTTCCTCTTCTTCTCCTGCCTTCCTAGGATTTTACCCCCAACAGGGCACTACCAGGGACCAAGAGGCAGCCTGAGATGGGCACAGTAAACACATGGTTAAACGGTGCCCCCACAGCTCCTGCACAACATGACTGTCCCTTCATCCCCTTCTGAACTGCTAATGCAGTTATTAGACTACAAAGCTCCTGTGGAGAACTACAAAACTCTTCCTATTAATTACCCAGAGCAGGAGCTTTTCACTCATTCAGGCTCCAGATGAAAATAAAAAATAAAAATAAAAAGCCCTCCAGAATTGTCTGCAGCTCAAAGGACAGCCGGGGCAGTTCTCGAGGCGAAGTTCACAAATTAATTATGGCAATAAAATGGGATATGCCATAAAACACTCCTGAGACAAAGATGAAGGTACCAGCTGTAAGTGACAGTGTACACTTAACAAGGGGAAGAGACTACCCTCTTGCCCTTACAAGCCTCATGATGGATTGGAGACTGCTCACCCCTTGTTTCCCCGGCTCTCCAATGAAACTGCAACCGGTTCCGCCTTAGCAGAGATACTCCACGTACGAGCAATAAAAGAGGGATCCGAACAAGGGCAGTGAAGATTTTCATTTCCAAGATAGGCTATTAATTACACTTGCATTCCTCTGTGTGCCACGGGATTGGCTGTTAGAGTCGGTGGAGCTGGGGAAGGCAAACGGGAGCAGCACAGCTCCACTCCGGAGTGTGGAGACACCTCCTAATTGCCACCCCATCCTCAGGGATACAGGAACAAACCAATTAAAAGAAGCAAAATTGCAGAGGGTATCGCAACAGTCATTAACTAACACTAGTGGTGACTGCAGCAGGATCAAATCCCTGTGCACATGGGGGAATTTCTTCAAACCTGATGGTAGGAAAGAAAGGCTGGGAGGCAGCAGGCAGCAGTGGCCCCATGGGCGCTCTGCTGCATGGTGCGTGCTGCACCTTGACTCCGCATCCTCGTGCCCATAGCTGGCAGACACGAGCAATGATGTGCAAGCAGAAGAATGCAAGACAAGTCCCAAGACTTCATCTTGTGGGTAGCAGTGAATCCACGATGGGTTTCGTGGGAGGAGAGCAGCAGTAGAGCAGCGGCTGCTGGCTGAAGAGGTCTCCTCTTAGGGACAGTCACCCCTGCTCACTGGCGGCCCAGGCGAACCCTGCTCTGAGGATGGGCTCTTGCTTGGCACCTTGCATGGTTTGCCTCGTCAGATGGGTGAGTGACACCCACCCAAGTGCTCCAGGCACCACCTGCACTCATAACCACGACAGGGACCCATCAAGTGCAGCAAGCGAGAGGGTCACCAAGGCACAGGCAGTCATCCTGGTACAGGCATGTGCAGCCACAGGAAGGTACAGCCCTTTCCAGTGGGCTCCTGCGCCAAAGATCTGCACAAACCAGCCACATGCGCAGGCTGACGTGTAAAAGCTGCTGCTTCTCAAGACAGCAGACTTCAGTGCCAAAGCCGAATCAAGCAGCCAGAGCTTTCCTGCAGGCCAGAGCAGATTTACAGTATTTCAGCAGAGAAATAGTTCTGCCCATCATTGAAATAACCAGGAATTTGCGCTGCAAAAATGCAAAACATTTCAACACTCGTAAAGAAGCCATGGCATTAGTAAATTCAACACTAATTTTGGGGTAAACGAATTTGTAATAAATTCTCCTATCTGGATGTTTTTTCAGTTCAACAGTTGCTGTGTAGGTCCCAGCGCAGTAGAGGAGTGCAGGAATGTGTTCCATGCTCTTCTTGAGACTGTTTTGCAGCAGAAAGTGTTTTGAAACATTGGTACATGTGGATTGCTGGCAGAAATACTGATTTTAACATTTTCCTTGGGTCATGGAGGCTCGCTCCTGCTCCATGCCTGGCTCAGGAGCCGATTCTTGTTGCAAACCTGATGTCCTAAACCTAACTCACATTGTGAAGCCTAAAGAAACCAAGGTTACAGTGGGAGCGAGCACTGCATCTCCCGCTCGCACATCTCATCGTGCATCTAGCCTGCAAGAAAATACCTGCCAAACCTAGGTAGCAATACCAACCTCGTGCTCATCAAGGAGAAATTCCTTGGAAATGCAATCCACTTATTACTCTTCTGTCAGGGGACCTGCAGCCCCAAAGCAGAGAGCTTTGGCTAGCGAAGCGGCTTTGCATGGCAGCCCTGCAGAGTTTGCATGAAGGTGATGGCCTAAGAAGCTCTCTCTATTTTAGCTGCTTCTCTAGGCTCACTTTGCTCTGCTATTTTTGCAGTACGATGCTATTTTCCAAATCGCAAACACGTTAGGAAGATGACAACGCATAAGGATAATGAGCGTTGCACTGGCACCCAAGCCCGCACGGAGCAGCTGGGCCGTCCTGGGCTCCATGCAAACACTGAGAATAAATGTTTGTTAACGGGAAGGGATGGAGCGGAAGGAAACACCGCTGCCTGCCAAGCTGCCGGGAAGGTGCGACTTTGGCACGGGTGGCACTGCCAACTTGCACGGTTTTACTGCAGATCCCATCCTGTCCCTTTAGCGCTGCTGGGAGGCACGAGCCAAGACAAAAACCTCAGCTTTCAACTTCTCGAGAAAAGAAAAAAGACAAACTGGCAGCACCTTTACCAGGAGCGGCTTCAGTGACACCCATAAGATCTCAAAAATCTTCAAGCTTCTTTATTTTCTCCACTGACTCCTGCTGTCAAAGCACCTGTCACGTTATTGTATTACTTGTGTCCCGCAGGGATTTACTGAGCCAAAAAGTACTGGCAGGTCCTTGGAGATGAGATAGAGGCTATCCACAAACAAAGGTATTAAGGGAATGGTATCAATACCCTTCCTCACCAAGAGGCTTCTGAAAACCCAACCCAAGCTATGATGTGACCAAAGGGAAGGTCTTCTTGCTCTTTACAGCCAGCAAAAAGATATCTGCTTGGTTTTCAGTGTGAACAGTGACCATGGAGCAGGGATATCCAGCTAAAAACCTACCCGGTTCCCAACACAACTGATCTGCAAGTTAGGAAATTCATTAGCAACGCAGAAATTACTCAGACTGGCCAAACCTCCAACCAGCTCCAAAAGTCTTGGTGTGAGCTGCTCATATCTCTACACAGCACTGAAGAAATGGAAGATTAAATTTAATGTCAATAAATCCAAAGTGATCACATGGAGGAAAGGGATTGCAACAACACAGACACAACAGTGAGCTTTAAAATAACCGGTTGCTGCCCTGGCTGGAAACTGCTTTTGCTGTTGAGAGCTCTCTCCCAATTTCTGTTTGGTTGTCAGATGTGACCAGGAAAAATCTGTCTACCCATAGGAGCAGTGAGGAAATGAACAGAGCTCCAAAAGGAAAATGATACTCCAATTAGATACCAGTAAAAACCTTCTTGCCATGTGGGTGGTCAAATATTAGACTGGAGAGCCTAGAGAGCCCTGGAGATGTCCAACCCTGAGCTCAACACGGGCGGACCCCAATGGGGTGGCCCTGCTTTGCACAGGGCTCGTCTCGGACCCCCGAGCTGCAGCATCCCGGGTGCAGCTCCGGGACTCCCTCCCAGCCACTGGGCCCAGGACGAGCTCGCGGACTGTCCCCTCCCAGGGGGACGGGCTGCCTTTCGGCAAACGCTGCACACTATTATTATCACTATTGCATTACTGGGGGGAATGAGGGCTTGAAACTCATTTCCCCGGACCTTTCAGAGACTGCAAAAGAGTTCAAGTTCTACACACACACAAAAAAGGGAGAAAATCTCATCCACTGAAAGCTGTGGGGAGCAGCAGGGTTTAGTCTGGAGAGTGACCTGGAAATAGATTAATTTCTTTTTCCCCCCATTTCATATTCTAATTACAATTCTTCTCCCCCTACTATTTTCTGTTCTCATTACAGCCTTAAAATTGCTCTGCAAATTCTGTACCTTATTCTGCTCTTCCTCCCAGCTTTGTCATGGAAATGAGAAACAGAACATCGTAGCGGGATAATATTGCAGAGATCAGGATCCAGCTTAACCCCTTCGTGTGCGGCTCCCACAAGCGGTGGGAGCTGCAGAGACCGAGTGTGCCGAGGTCAACCGATCCATCCACCTCTCCATCTCCAGCCCACGTGAGGAGGAGCAATATTCAAAGAAAATACGCTACTAACTGCAAGCCCAACTGTGGCTCTTGCTTACAGCTGGACCACGTGCCAGGGCTTGGGATTTCCAGCCTTTCCATTTCTAGAGGATGGAATTTGCTCCAATACATTTCTATAAAACTGCAGCTCCATAAATATACAAGAGGGAGAATGTCATCAGAGGAGTAACATGAAAATTGCTGAAAGCTTCTAATTTCTTAAGAGCATGCATTCAAGCTTGAGTCTGATGTCCTGTTGCCATCAATACAGGAGAAGGCCCTGGCCCCTAAAATGCCTCCTAATTAACAATTAGAAAAAACATGACCACTCCTAAATTGCCCTTTAAGAAGAGGAATAAAATAAAATAAAATAAAATAAAATAAAATAAAATAAAATAAAATAAAATAAAATAAAATAAAATAAAATAAAATAAAATAAAATAAAATNAAATAAAATAAAATAAAATAAAATAAAATAAAATAAAATAAAATAAAATAAAATAAAATAAAATAAAATAAAATAAAATAAAATAAAATAAAATAGCCACATAAGTTCATTCTCTGGGCAAGGCTACTTAGTGGCCACCTGTAGACCACCTCTCAGGAGGGCTCCCAGTGCACATGGTACACTCATGCGTTCACAAACACAAACAGGTCCTTTGCTAAACATTTTCCTTATTTAGTGACCCTCTTACTATTAACAGCAGCAAAAATTACACGTCGGCTGCCCAGAACTCAAGATTTTTTCTTCTTCAGCCCCAAAGCGAGAATAGAAGACACAACTTGCCAGGGGCTCCTGAGAGACAGTGCAGTTATGCAGAACAAGCAAGAGGGTGGGAGGGAGGGAAGGAAGGGGAAAAAAGACACAAAAAAACCCCAAAACAAAACAAACAAAAAAGGAGAGTCTCAGCAAATCATTTCGTCAGCAGTTTCCACCCCACAGATATTTGCTGCCCATGAAAAACCCACCTTCTGCAGTCGACAGCTCCACATCGGATGCAAATAACTCTTGCAGCGGTGCACGTTATGACTTGTAAAAAGACGCTGGTGAATTGCTGTTTTTTACTGTTCTGCCTTAAAAGTTTGGAAGGGCTCACGATTAAGAAAGAAAAAATAGGGAAAATGTGCTTTCCTTTAAAGAAAAAAAAAAATCAAGGACTATAAACATCAAGTGATAGCCTGGAAAAATGCAAGTGTCCTTACCACTAGGTTTTCACAGAGTAATAGAGTTCACTGTGCTTTTCCTGCCAGATTTGCTACAGAGGCAACTGTGGGACCATCCCTGCCCAGTACTTTTTGCAGCATCCAGACAGATCCAACGTCAGCTGCATGTGGTCCATGCGAACAAGCAAGGAAGAGCAACAGCAAATCTGCTTGAGTTCCCCCAGCATCACAGCCACATTATTCTCCCCAAACCCAAATATTTAATAGTCTGCAGCAGATGGAGCCTCCTTGTGGCTATGCCGATGGTGTTGTCTTTAACCAAAAACTGCAATTATGCCCTAACTCGAGAGTGACAAGCCCCTATTTGACATCTAGCTTCCCCTTGCTGCAGAGGCAAGAGAAGAGGCCGAGATTTTCCCTGAGCAAGGATCACCCCAGGGCCGCATGAACGCATGGTATGCCATGGGCATTGTGGTACAAAGCCATGCTACTCCAAGGTATTTGGGGAAACATCCAGAAGGACTGAAAAGCTGGAGGAAATAAAAAAAAGAAGAAAAAAAAAAAAAGCATTTTTGCAGAAAGCTTAGTGCAAGAAGTGGCTTAATACAGTCAATGCAGCAAGCTGCAAACGCAGCACCGGCGCTGCGACCAATGGCAAGAGTTGAGAGTGCAAAAATCTACTATCACCAAAGCCAAAATCCCACTGTGCTCCGCACAGGCAGTCAAACCACACCTGAAAGCAACGTCCCGGCACAGCATTGCAAAGCACCGTGCTGGGGCAGAAGCAAAACTGCTGTTCTGCATCCACAGGTGCTACGCAGGGAACATCGGGGTTACAACAGTCGCCTTCCCTGTCTGCCCTTCGCATCCTACCTGAGACTGAGAGCTCTCCGTTCCCAACCTCTGATTCAGGTTATTAAAAAGTTGTATTATCTTTTTTACTATTATTGTTTTTGTATGACATTCATGCTCGTCCTAAGTCCTTATTAACCCCTACAGCGAATTTCAGCACTGCAAACTTTCTCCACTATAGCAAAGGAAGGTCTTACATGTTTACTTTTGTCATGCCAACCTCCATTTCACCTGCTAAGACAGCACATCTCTGCAGTGAAAATCTCCGCATCTTAAAAAGCTAAAAATCCACATTAAAATTAACAGAGCTGACCAGAAAGAGGCATCTCTGATTATCAAACCCCTGCATCACGCCAAGTACTTGGCTGCAGATATTATTATTATTATTACCCTTAATAACCTTAGTGAGATGTTTGAAACATGTTTCAAAGAGAAGCTTTGCTCAAGTAATTAATGACTTAAAAATAAACAATGGGAGTTTGTTCCGAATTTAAGAGAATCCTGCCTTTCTACAAGCAGCTAAAAGCGAGACTAACAGCTTTATAGATAGGGGAGCAGGCAGATAAGACAAAGTCAATGCAAACTTGTGCAGAGCTTTTGCTGTGGCACTTCCCCGCTCGCAGAATTACAGTATTACTATAGACTTATGGCAAAAATTATCTTTCATCGCAGCTCGTTTTAAAGCTATTTGGCATTTGAGAGTATTTTCTATTATAAATCTAATTGCAGATTCCAAACAGACAAGGGCTCATTAAGCCTTAATTATGCACATGCTGTTTTCCACAAACATTTTCATTGGGGCCGCTGCGAGCAGTAATTGTGCGGACGGCGTCGCCGCAGTGATGGGGACGGCGAGCACGGAGCCCATCGCAGCCGGGCTCGAGCATGTGCTCCTTGTCCATGCAAAGGAGGCGAGGGGAATAGAGAGGTCTCCTCACTTCTTGGCGCTGCCATTATTCCTGCATTCTGCTTAGGAACTGGTTCCTGAAGGATGCAGCAGGAGGGCATGAAGGAGCTGAAGCGAAGCCTACGGGTTCACTGCTTTCTGAACAGATACCATCTCTCTGGTGAAGATGGTCACTGTGTGTAAACCTGACTGGCCTTCCCTGATCCTCCCTGGTGGAGGAAAACAGCATGTCTGGTGGAGAAAGACAAAAAAAAAAAATTTTAAAAAAAGCTAAAAGCAGATAGCTTTAGAGTTGTAGATGCCAGCTCCTTCCAGATATACCAAACAGCCCAGGGCGGGTGGCCTTCTGCTCTGCAGGAAGGCATACAGTGGTACTGGGGTTGCAGATGCCCGCCTTAAGCCCTGGAATCCAATATCCCCGCTCAGGAAAGTGGGAATTACTGTAAAAGGCCTAGTTGCGTGAAGAAATTAAAACACACCTTCTTTGTATTCCCTTTTCTCTTCTCAGTCTAGCTGACAAATTTTCTGCTATGTCCTGAAGACTCATGTTGCAGAGTTAGAAGGAAAATATGTTAGAGTCAGCATGAAATTTCATGGCCTTGCCCTCAAAACAGACACCTTTTCAAGCAATGCTTTGACCTAGAAAGGTTTTCTAGGTCATTTTGATGTGGCATGTACGTCTGACCTACTAAATCTAACACAATAAAATCACAGAGTTCATTTCCACCTGTCAGTGTCAGATCATTCATAAATTCAGATGCAATACTTACAAAACTGTTATTCATACATTCACAAATAAGGTCTTGCTAGGTTCTGCCTGGGGGAGATTTATTTGCCCTGCTCCACACTAACTCTTGCTGACACAGGGAAAAGGGCAAAGCTGCTTTTTCAAGTGAAATTCCAGTCTTTGCCTCTTCTTGCAGAGCCTCTATTTCTAGACAGTGAAGGGGACCACAGAAGCACCAATGAAGCAAAGAGAAATGCAAACTGGTACCTCCAGCAGCAGCACCGCAACCCTCCTACTAGACTCCTCACGCTCCAACATGCCTCATTCCCCCTCCATCTAAAACCTCCTAGAGCCATTGCTGGGATCCTTGCGGAAGAGATGGATACGGGCTTTCCAAGGAGGGGAAGACCACAGAGGAGTCCACCACGTGGATGCCTCCTGTTTGACTTGGTCACTCTGGTCAATGCTTGCTAAAGGCATGACAAGGAGTGGTTTTATGTAGCATTGCTTGCAGGATTCACGTGGGTGTACACGGCCATCCCTAATTAATTTTACCCTCTGCTTTTTGAGGGCATGGAAGTGCCATCTGCAGTACCAAAGTGGCTGCTGACAGCCTCCCGCCTTGCCAGGAAGCATTTCCTGCAGGAACATCCAAGTGCAACCCAGGAACCCTCCAGCACCTACGTTTTATTCCTGGTTCAGCTGCACGTATAGAAGAGGTGAACTTTCTTTTCGATTCCAGGCTGCTCACAACTGCTGGAGAGAGGGAAGCCGCCATGGTTTGAAGCCATGGATCATTTTTAACTTCTCCTCTCCAAGCAAAGCGCTTGAGGTACTAGGTTAAAGCCACAGGAAACCATGGATTCCATCATCTCCAGGTGGAGGAGTTTACCAGAGGTGAGCTCTACACTGAGGAATACTGGAAAGGGCGACTTCAACCTGAAGAGAAGAGTAAATACAGCAAGAGACACTCCAGAAATAGGGAAAGGGAGAGCTGGAATCAGAGCAGCAGAGATGCAGAAACTGGGCACACCACAGGCATGTGAGGAGGAGGAAACCCATCACAGAACCAGCACCATGTTGTGTTCTCCAAAGACAAGGGCAGCACAAAACCACAGACACTGTACATCTACCTTCCCCCTCTCCCCAAAACATGACAGCAATACCAGCACTACATGTATTTTCTTGAACACAGAAGACAAGAGAGTGCCAGAGATTAAATGAGCAGAAGAGGTGATGGGTCCCAAAGGAAAAAAGTCTCTATGTGCTGGCAGGACCACTGAAGTCCATCTCTGATAGGCAGCTCAGGAGGGCTATGACCACCCCTGGTGTACAATGAAACCATTTCTAGTGGGAATTAGCCTCTTGGTTATCTCTGGACACAGTCCAGCAAAAACCTCAGGCATAATCTCAAAGTCCAGCAAAAAACTCAGCCATAATCTCAAATAATCGCTAAACAGGGAAAAATAATAAAGCAACTCATAAAAGAATCTTCAGTGGCTTCAGTCTAACTTCCCCAAGTGAAGACTAAGCACCGACTGGGGAAGTCTGCAGACACTTACGTGAGGACCAAGACATCAGTGATGGGCTTTTCAACATGTCAGACAAGGGAAAAACAACATGTTTGCTAAAAGTTGAAACCTATGAACATTATTACTCAAGAGGTCCAAGGAGACCTGTGAAAAAGCCACAGATATGAAATCACCCACTAGAATAGACTATTCAGCAGGAGAGGTAGCAAATGCCCCAAGAAAGGCTCAGAACACAAATCTGCAAGTCAGTGAAACTTAAACCTTATCTAACGTTAGGGCTAGAAAGATAAGTGATGACAAAACAGACCCATGAGGCATCTGAAGATCATGGTGATGCCATATTGAGGTAAAATAGTGTGACATTTCTGAAGAGGGAAGTTGTACTTCTCTCACAGATAGAGTTCAGAGACCAAAGGGTTAGAGAGGAATCAGGTGCTCAGGCACACTGACACTTTCCAAGATTTCTTTGTGATGTTCTCTACAGAGAAAGCTCTACAGCTTTGAACTTACCTCTCTATTCGAAGTCCAAGCAGTTTCAATAATTTTTTTTTTTTTAATTTCTTATATTGACTTAAATTCATGTGGTAGTTGAATTGAAAATTTCATGCTAACACAGTTAATTTGGAAAGAATTGTCTTAAATACATATCAATCTGAACCCAATTGCAACGGAGTGAATTGCTCCCAAACGGCTGTGCATCAGTTTAACTAAGCTGGGGTTTTGACCTGCATGGCATGATGAGGGGAAAATGAAGAGCACCAGAAGACTAAACATGGTGCTCGTTCTTCTAGATGGAAATCATTTAACACCAGTATTTAGCCAGGTTGCCTGCTGCTGAGCAACTTCATTAATGATCTGGAAATTAAACTACCAAGGGAAACAACATTTGCAGTCAAGATTACTATTTAGGTTAATTAAATAACAAAGAAGTTTGGGGAATTTCAAGCCACCTAACAAAGCACGAGGTGACATCAGAGCAGCAGAAACTCCATTTTGACAAATCCAAAATAGTAGCTGGAAGGAATTGCTGGAAAATCTTCCGGACTTTATCAGGTTCTAAATTAACTGGACATGAAGGGATAAGAACAACCTTCATGTCAACCCCTGCCTAAAAACCTCTGCTGAAAGCACAGCAATAACAAAATGATAGACTGCAAAAATAACAGGCCTGAAAATAACACCTAAACTTCCATAATACTGCTATCCAGCCTGCCAGCACAAACTTGCTTCAAATTCTGAACTCAGCTTCACTCAGTCCTTCTCAAAGAAGAGATATTGGGACATGAGTGAGGATGGGAGCCACGGTCCTGGGGCACTAGAGGACACCTGAAACACGGAGGTACTATCGGAAGAGGAAGTGAGAAGACCCATCTAAACAAGTGGCAAAAGAAAACAGACTCAGTGACGACTTATGAAATCATTAACTTTAGGGAAAATTTGTTTCTATTCTTCTCTCTCACATAACACCAGAACTATGCCAAGTAGTAGGTCATCTTTTAGTAGACCATTTTAAAAATGAAATTAAAAGTAAAGGAGTTGAACAACAGCAAAGGGAAAAAGCCCATGTAAGAAATGGAACATTTTTGCTGAAACCTCCTATGTAAAACACCAGTGAAGAGCACAGCTTAGCAAGAGTCAAACTGGGCATTTTAACCCAGAAATTCAAACCCCAGTAGGACTAGCAGGGCAGTGCACGGCTCATAGGAGATCAGATGCTTTACTCCTCTACAGGAATAATACAAGGAACGTATGAAATGGTGAACGTATCACCCATCCATGTTGCAGGAGTGAAGCTTTTGGAGACGCTCTGGCAAAGATCAATGCATGCACGGTCTGAAAGAAGAAACCCTCTGCAAATGAAAGCTCAGACACCATTTTGGTTTCAGACCTCGGAGAGTTGTGATTCAGATGTGTTGTTCACTCAGGCTGGGTCAGACCTGTGAGTCAGAGTGAAACAGCCAAGGCTTTTATCACTGGGAACAAATACACTATGTGCCTGGCCAAAAAATAATAAATAAATAAAAACAGAAGAGAGTGCTTAAGAGTAAAACAAGGGGGACAAATTCACCTCTGACTTTATATTTACACCACTGAGATGTTCTGCACCACCTTTACCCACCCACAGTAGAGCACACTGTTTTCAAGAAGGTTAATCTTGGGGTGCTAAGTCACCTTGTGAACTGAGATGCAGGAGAAGGTCAATAGTCCTGGAAATCCATCCCCACTGCAAGGTCCCTAGATGCCCTCATTCCCACAGCCACTTCCCAAGCTTCAAGGAGATGATGCTCTGACTTTCTAGTACCTTGGAGTGTACTTTGGCCAAAACAACACCCTACGTCTGGGGGCCCTTTGCAGGACCACATGGACATGACAACATGCTCCAAAGAGCCCAATGGTGGTGGTACAAGGGCCAAATACTCAGCAATGCCTGAGCCCTGTGCATGTTCCCGGTAGGAGCAAGTCAGGAGAGTGGGGACAGCCTGACCCAGGAGGCAAGGAAAGAATCTACTTTTAATGAAGTGAGTGTTTTGAATTTTGATGACTTTTCAAATCAAAATAAAGACTGCCCATGGGCGGGAAGCAGGGAGGAGATGGGTGTTTCCCCAGAGACAGGAAAGAGACAGGAAAGCTCTCCAGCAAGAAGAGATGACAAACCAAAGGAAAGCCACGCTTGAACACCTGGAGCACATTGACTTCACTGCGGGATCCTTCCCACCTGTTGAGCATTGCTGTCACCATTTATGCCATAAGGCTGCTTACTGCAGCAAAGGACTCTCCCAACTCACACGCAGACTGGTGGGGATGACCAGAAGAGTGGTAGGGATGCAGCATGGTAGGGGCTTATAGTTGGACTCAATGATCTTGAAGCTCTTTTCCAACCATAATGATTCTGCGATTCTATGCAGGGGGTGCTGCTAGTCCCCTGTGCTCGCGGCCAGCTTCACTTCACCTCATGCAATTCAGAGCCATCGCTGCAGCTCGGTGCATGTGGAAAAAGCAAAAGCAAGAGGCGAGAGGAAGCAAACCAAACCGTGCTCGAAAGAGCCACAGGCTGCTTGCTGGCACTGCTCATTAACAGTTGCACATCATCCAGGCAAAGCCTTCTTCTAATCTACTGCTGCACCTCCACTGAACTCCTGCCAACTTTGGGTGTAGCTTTCCACGAAGCAGCTACTTGCATTCTGTTTCTCCTTTTTTTTTCTTTTATTTTTGTTTTAAGGCTGTATTGTTTGAGCACAGAAGTTGTAAAAATGATTAAAACAAACAAACAAACAAATACAATAGCAACAAGAGTAAAAACCCCAAAGGAAGCAGCCCCAAGCTAAGAGCCTGTTCTACCCTGCAGCAGGTTAGAGCAAAGCCCAGGCTTCCAAAAAAGCCCTGTCATTCAAACGTTATTTGTGAGTGAATGAAAATGCCAACCCATCGACTCTGCTGCAGGATTCAAAGAACAATATATTCCAAACCTCAGTGCCGCGGCCAAGAATATATTTGCAATGCAGGAACACTACAGCGGCAGCAACAGAAGCCGTTGCAAGAGTAAATGAGGTTATTTTGGCAGCGGAGCGGATGTAGCAAACAAGCCACTTTAACTGAATATGGTAAACAGAGATGGAGCGATTGTAGCAAGAATGAATGTAAGAGGGTTCAGAGTTACTTTGAATTGCCTTGACTGACCACAATATCTGATAAAACCAATGGAAAAAGTTCTGGTTTCCTCTTGCATATAATTGATTATCTTACCAAGATCTACTGTTTTATACACACACGACTTATAACCCTCTGAAATTCAGTTACTTGGCAAAGCTGCCAGAAATAACCCAGAGCTGGAGCAGTTTGGTGGTTTTATTTTTGTCTGGGTTCACGGGCTCCAGAAGAGCAAAAGGAGGCAAGGCCCCTCCTGAAATAAACACCTGGGAAGGGGGCTTTTAGCAGCTGAGATGTCACCACTCTGATCCACACACAACCAACACACAAGCTCTGCTGCTTGCTTTTAAGCCGGGGAGGACTATTCCCCCAGGGGAAAGTGCCGCCTGCCATCAATCTGATCCTCAGGGCTCTCCTCCTTGACAAAGAAACGCCAGCTTTGAGTTGTAAAAAAGATGTAAATGTGTCACTGGAACACCCTCAGCTCTGAGAGCCAGCAAACAAAGATTATGTCCACGTGCAGACCGAAGCGGACTGGGTGCGGTCCTGTGCTTGGGGAAGCATGTGGTGTATAGGTAGGCAACTGCACCCCTGCATAGCAAAGCCAGATTTGGGGCTGAAAGGATCAGAAGAGAGGATGGGAGCAACATATCCCATGCTTTCCTGCTTAGCATCTGCTACCTCTTGCAGAGGCCCATGCATTTGCAGCACAGGGCCAAAACTTGGTCACCGTGAACCTGAGGATCCTGAAAAGGTGTCTTCAAGCAAGATATCACCCCGGGCAAAACAGCCAAGTCAGATCTCTAGCAGGAACCCACCTGCAGAGAAGCCCAGGAGCTCTCCAAAAAGCCTTGCAGAAAGCTGCAGGAGGTGTCCTGGAGGCAATGTGATCTCCACTCGAACCACAGCATGCTGGAGCTCACAGCTCCCTCCTGTCCCCTGACAGCAGCACCCATGTCAACCTCCTCTGCCCCAAAATGCCCTCATCTCACCCAAAAGAAGGGGCATTTGCTTGAAGCACCAAGCTAATACGGCGTGAAATCTTCTGATAGGAATTTGCCCATAGACTCACAGCAAGAAATGGCCTGTCCATCACCAAACTCCTGTCAATCCCTGTCAGGGCAGCCAGGGACACTCTGCTTGGGACAGACAGAATTACCAGCCCCATGGCAAAACATCATGATGCTCTTGGGCTAGGACCCATTTGGGAAATAAGGTGTACAAAAGGACTTTGCAGTATTCATTCAGCAGCCCAGGCCACCACAGAGATAGGAAATTGCTGCACTGGTTGCCCACAATAGGGTAAAGGAAAGTGCTGCCTGTTACAGCACAGTGAGAGCTTAAGACAGCTAAGAGACCAAAGCTGGAGAGTGCAGCTTAGAAACCACCCATGTGCCTGCCACGATGAATGCTCTTGAACAGAAAGACTTCCCCAGCATCAGGACAAAGCTCCCACTTGCAGCACGAGGCCACGCAGCAGCCAGGGCTCCTTGCTTGCGGAGAGGAGGCCAAGCAGCCTCAAGAGGAGCAAACAGCCTCCAAGCTCGCCACCACCCGGAGGAGGAGGCGATGGACATGACCCCTTGGCAAAGAGGAGCTGCAAGCAGATGTGGCCAAAATCCCCAGGGGAAAAATGCCTCGTGAGCATGGCCAGATTCGGGGTGCTGGGAAGCACATCAAGGAACAGCAGATCCACACAAACAAGTTTCCCATCTGCAATTAATTTACTTGCTGAAACAGCACTCAGCAAAGCCCATGATTAATATTTTCCTGCCCAGGTTCCTAACTTGGTAAAACAATAATTAATGAAAGAAGAAACTGAATCTGAGTTACAGTAAGCATGAAAATATTATTGTTTCTTTTATCTTCCCTTTTCTTTCTTCCCAGTGGTGGGAGACACCCAGCCCTGGTTGCACGTGGAGCTACTACCTGCGCTCACTTCCCACAGCAACTCTGGTCATTTGGAGAGCGCGTAGCTGCTATTCTGGCATAGAATAAAAAAACAACAGAAGTTGTTCAGAAAGGGGGTGAGGGCACAGAGGGAGCGGCGCTTCCCCAGCTGTGCAAACGGCAGCGCGGCGCTCTCCGATTTGCATAAATCAGATGTTATATAAGAAAAGACTTAAAGCCAAGCGGAGAGCGTCCAGTTTATGGCCCGGCCCACAGGCAGGCACTGCCTCTGCAGAGGGGAGTGCAGAGCCAAGTGTCCAGTGCAGCCAACCAGCCTCTGCTTTTTGGTGTTTCCACCCGTGGTACAGAGGAGCGTGAGGTGGGACCTGTTGCAGCGCTAGTGATGAGCGGGCAAAGCAACTCTGTGCATGCCATGGTCAAAGCAAGGCAAGGACTCGATCCTCTCCCGAGTCAGTACGAGTATGAGGAGCAGGAGCCTCTGCACTGAGGCTGGTGGTGGCAGGATCACCTTGGAGGTAACTCCAGCATCCCGAATGCACGACCACCAGCACTATGTGCTCACCACCGCCTGCTGCATGGCTGCACCCTGGCGCAGCAATCGCGTCCTTCAGGGGCAGGCTCAGGAAGGATGTCAGTAAACACTGGGAAAGTTGGATGACGGAAAATAAATACATTCTTTTGACCTAAAAATACAAGGTTCCTTGAAGTTTTCAATCTAAATTCTCTTTACAGAGCAAATGTTTAAATAAGCCATTGGTTAGATTTTTCAGTGGACTTTCAGAAAAACAGACAGGCAGCGCTTAGAGATACACAATGAAATTTAGAAGAGAACCAACCATGCAGCGAAGAGAGCCCCATATAACCCAGGGTATGAGGCTGGAGGACTGTGCTGCTGGGGGGCTTCCCCATGCAATGGGCTCCATATGCACACACACACACATATATATAGACATACACACACAGACACCATGACACACCTATGGCTGCACATAGACAGCCGCTGTAATGTTCACTCCCCATACCACCACACAGAGGCTACCCTGCTCCTTTTGCCCTGCAGTCCAACAACCAACCATCGCAACTAGAAGCTCTCCTGCAGCTTGCTCGCTGCATTTTCAAAGAGTCTTCCAGCTCCTGCCTTCTCTTCCTAAATGTAACACAGGCTGGGGACAAGCTTAGCCCAGTCATCTCTGATTCATACAAATAAAAACATCTACTGCTGCATGTTCTCCTCCAGGCTCGTTTTGCAAGGCCCTGAAACGTGTCAGCATGAAGGCTTGTCCTTGCTAATGATCCCAAGATCAATGGCACAGAGGATGAAGAAGAAAGTGATTTAATTATCACCCCATCTGATTACATGAGTTGACAAAATGCTTCCTGTCAAGTCCACCTGTGATTTTGACTCTCTCTACGCCTAATCCATGTCAATAACAAGCTGACTGTTTTTCATTCCTCCACGCCCTTTGGGACCCCTGCCCATCTGAAAGGCTCCCCAAGAATTTTATTTTCTTTCAAAGCAGGGATAGGAAGCTTATGGAATATGTTCCTTGTTCCCCAAAGACCTTCTGGGAGCCTCATCCAGGAAGTGATTCAGCCGCAAATAGTGACTTCAACACCCAGCCCCTCAGACCACCACAGACAATTGTGACTCAGCAGATTTTTCGAGCTTGATAATCAAAGCACACTTAAAAGTTTCCTCCATCCTCAGCCTCATGATTTACTGTACCTCTTACTTCAATTGAACCAATGACTTGTATTTCCAGACATTATGTAATGAGGTTTTTGTGGTCCATAGGCTTGCTTTGACTGATCCTTCTATTGATACAACCAACAGCAAAGGTTACAGGCATATTTTTAGGAGTATATTCTGCAAAATATTGAAAACTTCAAAAACTTCCACATCACAAAATACTGTCTCAAATTTGAACGATAATTACAGGTTAAAGTGATGCCAACGTGACAGTTTCACATGGTGGTAGATCCCACACGGTACAAACTGTGTTGTAATCGCTTCTCACACACTTCTCCAACCGCAGCTTTTACAGTATTCATCACTAACCCTGACGGAGAATCTACAGCAGATTGCTTTGAACCCAGGAAGGTTATGGGTTACCCAAAAACCCCTATGACCTTGGGAGCTCACAAAGAGTTCGGAAATCCACTTTATACGTAGCCGTCTCCAGCAGCAGCACACTTCATGCACAGCAGGAACCTTGCTTGAGGATGGGCTCACAGGGAAGAGCAGAAACTCATCAATTCCTCTTTTAGGAGCAACTACTTTTTCTCATAGAGCATTTGAGACTCCAAGTGTAAGAGACTCAATACTTTCCTCTCGAGCCTACCAGCTCACCAGCCAGGAGAACACGAACACATATAACTCCAAGGTGGCCTCTGCAACCCCCCAGAGATACTGAACGGTGGGATTTAGCTTGGCTTATCTTTCCACGTGCAAAGAACATGGAGTTCCCATTAACTTCCCTGTGGACATCTGAAAAAAACCCAGCATCTGGCATATGTAGGTATCTGGGATGACCGGGTCATGTTTAAATTCCATTAAAATTTGTGCTTCAGGAAAACATAAAAGAGAAAGAATATGAAGTTTTCTAGCAACATTAACATCTGATAGAGCACGATCCAGTTCTAGCTACACTACAATATACAGCTTGTGCAAGACTACTCATCATTCTGGTAGCAATAAAACAGACCTAATTTTCCAAAACACTAAAAATCTAAGCTCCACGGAGGCCAACAAGCATAAGTGAAGTCACACAAAGCCAGAAAATAAGCCTGGAATTAATGAGGTTTCTCAAAGCCTGGTCTCAGCTTACCTACATTTTTTTTTTTCTTTTTTTTTTTTCCTGCTTGAAAATGTTTACATGAATTGTAAGCCTGAAATGTTGTGCAGACTCGATTAACTATTACTGAGCTCTATTAGGGTCTAAAGACCATTGCAAATCAAGCATTCGGTCAGCAGACAGGAGATGCAAATACGAAAAGGGAGGCCAGTTTGGTGCTTTGAGCCAACTTCAGATGCAAAAGCCTTATAACAGAAAGAGCCACAAGGGCTCTGAGCAGCATGGCTGGTGTCAGGTGGTAAATCAGACACCCTTTAACTTCACAGCGGAGCCACACACCCACAAGGCAGTACTGAAAGCAGCAGCTCTAACCAAGATATTTACTGACAGGAGATAAATCACATGCCTTTGACTTGTATGTATCAGCTGCAAATAGAGTTAACTGGAAATTCTTGCATACTTTTTTTTTTTTTAATTTATTTTCTTTATTTACTATTTCCTAGTTGCTTTAAATGAGCTGCTGTGAACGCTTCCTTGGTGTTAGGGCTCTTGGCTTCTGAACAAGCTCATGAGAATGAAGCCCAGCATCCACAGCACAGCACCACGACCTCTAGTGCTTTGCAGCCTGAAGAAATCAGTGACAGCGATGAAAAGTGACCAGAACATTTCACGGACACATGACAGGGCAAGCAGCCTCCTGTCAGCAGGCCACAAAGCCATGGCTTGTCAGTGCAACCCAATGTTGCTGCTCGAACCCCTGCACTGAAAGTGGGAGAAAACAGAGAGAACTCTGCTTGCTGAAACCTGCAGAAACAAGGCTTTTGCAGTTGTGACCCCTGCTATCTGCACTGCTTTAAAAAACCCTTTTCTCATTCTTTTGCTATCTCCTGGACAGCGACAACTTCTTGAAACACAACTACCACGCCAGCCCACAAGCTCAGCAAGGTTTTCTCCCAGTGACATCTTGTGAATGCCCTCTTGCATCTCACAACACGCACCAAAGCCAGGTGAGAAACAGTATTTGCGCTCAGCATGGGTGATTTCAAATCAACTTTAAGCACTCAGAAAAACAGAGGCGGGTCCTTTGGCTGAAGACTTTTCTCAGTGCAAAGCAAACGGAAAATCTCAGTGAGTTTAAATATAACCTACATACCTTATTAGAATAAAATATATGCAGAAAATACTGCTTATATAACAGATGTCATTTTCAAAGCAGGACTACTGGGTCCAGTTCTAGTCACTGAACTTGAAGAAATCCATCCCAGCATTATTTTTTCCCTCCTCATTTGGCAAACTATACCACCTTGCATTTCCAACTAATTTGTCCTCATTTTTTTGTATTGATGGCATTTTTGCACCACTGATAGTATTTTCGGCTCTGATACAAAAGGGCATTGGTTAAAATAGTCCATGACTGCAGAAGATTCATCTCTGATTCAGAAACACAGTCATAATCACAATAATTTTTTAGCACTCAGCTGCCAGACAGGATTATCAGCAGAAGCAGGGCCCTGTTATCTGCAGGAGCAGTGTATGATATGTTCATTTTTCCCCTCCCTAATCTTCAATTATTAATGACGGAAATTTTTCCCTTCCTCCTCCTCCCTTGGCGGGAAAAGCAGCCATTCTACTGACATTTGCTAATTTAAATCTAAACCTCCCCATCTGCATGTAGACAAGGCCCTGGCCTGACTTTATCCATTGATCTAGCCACGACAGGCTAGTGTATAACTTAATCTGATGTCAAACCACTGCATGTCCTGGAGGAAACCTAAGTTGTTGATCTTGGTGCTATAAATACGTCACCAGAATTAACTGAAAGCATTGACGGGTCACTCGGCAAGTGATGGATGACACCCTGATTTGGCCACAACACTGGGCCGCCAGGCAGCCTGGTGACAAGGGGCTCATTGCCCTGCTCTGCCCTCTGTGCACACCAGTGTTTAAGAAGTGTTTAACACGCTTTGGGTAAAGTAAATAAATGAATAAACCCACTCTTCCTAATGGAAAACAACGAGAATGAAATAGAAGCTCTCCCAGCTTCAAGTGGGTAGCAGCCCTCCCCCTTCTCACAGGGTCCCTCCCCGACGCACCCTATAGACCTAGGGCAGATGTAAGCAATGGGCTGCGCACAGGAGGCCATGAACCCTCCGCTCTCCATATTTCTCCTATGTGGGTCCTCTTGGTCCCATGAGCACTCGCATTGCAGTTATCCCCCACACGGAGGTGGCCAACCGACCCCAGAGCTGTCCAAGGTATCCCAGGCAGAGCCATCCAAGCCGGGCTTCAACTTGATCCCTCCCCAGTCCCTGGAGCGCTGAGAAAGGCAATGGTCAGGGCAGAGGGTCTCGGCAGAGTTGTGGCCAGCGTCCTTCAGCAGAACGTGGCTGCACTGCTCAGGACACCAGACCAAGGGGCAGCAGACAAATCTCTGGAACAGCATCTGCTTTCCAACCCCAGGAAACTCGGCAGTGTGGGGTTTCCTGGAGAGCTACAGGAATTCCCACACTGGAATTCCCTCCCACTTTGGTCACTGTCATGGCACTAGTTGGGCCTTGCCCCACCTTGGTGGAAGCAGGAGGCTGTGGCACGGGGCACTACCCAAGCAAGGGCCTGAAGATGGCTCGAGTGAGCGGACTGCTCCGTGAGGCCATGTGGCACGTGTGCAGCCGTCCCAATGCACCACCATTTTCCTCTCCACATGGATTGGCCTCACACGAGTAAAGCCCTGGAAGAGAAAGTACTTGACCCACAGTAATCACCTTCCCCTACACATCCACCACAGTGTGCAAGTGTCCCCAGGATAGATGCAGCTCAGGCAAAACACTGTTTCCTGCCCCAAAGCAGCAGCACCAGTGGCCATGGCCACGACAGTTGTCATCCAGCCCCACCTCACAGTGAGGTGGGCATCAGGTCCTCACCCCATGGATGACACAAGAGCAGGGCTGCTTTCAGCACTTTGGACACGAGCTGCTGCGTGGCCCAATATCATCCAGGTCTCTATTCCATCTGCAGTTGTCCTCCTAAAGGCAGAGCCCACCAAAACACCTCAAATAGACTGCCAAAACCAATACCAGCCTCATACTTCAAGGCCTCCCAGATGAGCGGGACTCCTTCTTGGGGCTGCTTTTATGGCCATACTTTGTGCCAGGTACCTACAAGACGGAGATGTCCAATTAGCCCCTCCACTCAGCTGAATGCCATCAAAGCTGTCTCTGGGCAGAGTCTTCACAATGTTTTCAGTTCATTAGCCAGACCTCTCTGTTAAAAAACATATTTTCAAGAACCATTTGAGGGCCAAAATCCACTTGGATTTAAAACCTGACCAGAAACAATTGGATTGAGCAGGAAGCAAATGAGCACAGAATCCAGGCGTGAATTTACTGGAATCTCGCCCATTCTGAAAGGCTCATAAACATAACAATTCTTCGGTAATCTATCATCCTTAAAGCCAAACGCATGGGTTATCTGCAGCACCGTAGTTGCAGCAGTGGTTATTGTAACGTGCTGCTGTTAATGCTGCAGGAGGCCAGGTGTTCAATAATCTCCAACCACAGAGAATATTATAATTGTCAGCGTCGTAATGATAGCAAGTGATTTTAACAGGCAGCCTGTATTAACAGGCTCGCCTTAAAGAGAAGCACGGGCAGCATTTTCAAGCAGAAACTGGATTCTGCCTCTTTATTTACCTGAACAGATGTTTGCTGTGATATTTCCAGAAACCCGAAGTTGTGTATTTGTCAGAGCTAATGTCATTTCCAGGAGCTAGTTTGCTTTAGAAACTCATTTTCTCTTTGAAATTGCCACCATTACCATTTTCTGCTTTGTTTTTTCTCGTTTGCTAATGATTATCTTCTTCCTGAGTTTTCACTTTTCTCTGGGTCACCAAGTGCGGCTCTCTTCTAATCACTTGCTTTTTTGCTTTTGTACATCGCTCAGTCACACCAGGATCTGGGCTGCATAAACAAGTAATACATTTTCTCTCTGTAGTCTTTGGTAATCAAGACAGAACTCTGCTCATGTCACCCGGTGGTGACGGTGCATCGGCCACCCAGCTGACTCAACTTGAACTACCTGACACAAAGCACCGGGGAGGAGCCAGCACAAAACATCAGATCCCACAGTCCCAGGCAAGTTTCAGCTTCTCCATGCACAAGTTTTTGCATCCTTTCATTTGCACCCATTTAAAAACTGATGTTCTGCTCCTGCTAAAATGCCCTGATGTGGATGGTCATATGCTAGGCTAAAGGTAGTCATGAATTTATGTTACTATTGATGAGGCAGAGAAATAGTCACTCTAAAGACATACCAAATTAGCAATATCACTGGGAAAAACAAAAGCAAGAAACAAAACACATGCCCAAGAGTTAAATCAACACCAGAACTCGGTATAATCTAGGGCATCAGATGGAGGGGATACCATTCACCAAGGCCCTTGCTGGACCATCATCACCACATGCTGTATGTAGAAAAGAAAAGATTACAGTCTTTAAACCACTAAATCCTCTCTGAAAATTCACAGCAAGAATCAAGTCTTGCATTTTTGCTTACAGTGTCTCTGAGAGCACTAACAGAACAGGAATAAAGTGGTTAAGAAGCCTGCCCAGGGTTCTAGCTAATAACCTACCTGTAACGGTAGTGCTTTGGGTAGACTGTGAGCAGCAGAACAACACTGCCTGTCTGTTATATAACTATCTCACGTGGATATGCCCTTCCAACTCCAAGAAGGAACTACAAAAGTAACTGCAAGACAGCGATCTATTTCTGGATCGCAGAACAAAAGGGCATAGGAATTGTGCCAGTGCTAATACTTCACCATACCACAGGGTAGGTTATAAAGAATTAAAATGTGTCGTTCTTCTAGGACAGGACGGAAGACCGTCACAAAAGTAGCTTTTACACAGACAAAGCACTGGAAGCCAGAAAAAAAAAAAAAAGGGTTGTGAGTCATCAGAGCTGCGTCAGCCAGACTCAGATCTCAGTGACTGAAAGGGAGATGAGACTCAATAGAGGTAAAAATAGTCAAATATTTAGTAAGCAAGACAATTTAGATATGCATGATGTGCTGTTCTTATTATCACTCTTTTTTTATATATGCATTTTTGCCGTAGTGAGTAGTATTTCACTTAAGAAAGGCTTTGTCACGGCAGCATACCCAGTCACTGCTCCAGAAGAAACAGAGAACTGCTGCCATAGAGGCAGGTTGGATCTGCCACAGTTACCACTACCAATGCCACTAGTCCAAAAGGTTGCCAACATGAGTGTAATTAATAAACATAACTATTTTTTTTCTCTTCTTTCCAGGAAATGACCTTGCTTTCCTGATGCCTCTCCCACTGTAGTTTAAAACAGAGCAACACTTGGGACCGATCATTCAAGTCTACTCCAACCTTCTTCTTGCAAATACCCAAAGAAAAAAGACTTTCATTCATCTGTTCACCTGCACATCAGTCACACACAAACTGAACTAAACTGTTTGCAAAGCATCCAGCAGGTTGGAATCCAGCCTTAAGCAGTTCCTTCCGGCATACAGCTTCAGTAAAATACAACATTGTCAACAGAACAATCTGTGAAGAGGAAAGAGGGCATTCACAAAGGAACCTCATGACTACCACAGAAGCTTGGCCTGCTCCCGCGGTACACAGGATCAACTCTAATTCAGCACGCCCTTCAATTGACATCTGCAGGTCTGATGCAGAAAGACTTTCAGTTTTGCATTAATGGAGAAAGTCGCTCAAAAACCTTTAAGCCATTTTCAGAACTGCCTCATGATTCAAGCGAATCTTATCTAAGGATTTTACCTTTCTATTCTTATCAGAAATGTTCTCCCTTTGTCTGATACTATGTAGGTGCGTTTCTTTGTAATGAGATACCAGTTACGGAAGCATGTCCCTAAGGATGAAGGTAAACTGAGTCAGCAGAAAGAGCTGCCTTATGTCTTTGTCTTTAACACAGAAGGCAGGATGGAGACGTTGGTGTTTTATGTTTCAGCTACAAAAGTAGGTCCTACTTTAGCACGAAATGCTAACAAGAAGATAAAGTTGGAGAGGAAGTATTACAACGTCAATACTTTCCACAAATTAAATGGCCGCTTCTGAGATTCCTTCAGGGTCAATGGTACATAATGACTATATCGAGCAGATCTTCTCCGGAATAAGGCCAGTGCAAAAACCACAACTGACTGTTAGAAGAATCAAACTAAGGATCATTTCTGCACCCATTTTTGGCAAAATGGAGTCACAGGTTTAGGCAGGGCTTAGGCATCTTTATCAACTCCTCATCATACTAGTATCTTCTTACTGTCACTGTAAGAAGGGCTGCACAAGGCTGTAGAGAATTAATGGCAGAAAAGCAAACCCAGTAGAATATTGCTTTCATGAGTCATGAAAAGCTGTTAAACCCTTTCCCAACAAGAGCAATGCTTGCAAGATGGTGAAGTGTTTGCAACGAACAGCATCACCTTGTTACCATAATTTCACAACAGCATAGTGAAAAGGCCACATACCTCCAGATTTCTAACTACAGCAGATCTACAATCTCATCCTCCTTTCTGCCCTAGGATTTACTCTCGATACTTGTATGTTATCTTATTCCAGCAGTCCCATCATTCTAGTTTCAAGCAATCCCGTGCTGTAGGCTTTACTGTAGCTAGTCACAGCAATTACTTCAACACCCAGCTCTTGGAAATAACCATGATGTTGCAAAGCTCCAAAAGAAACTCAAAACACTCGCAACAGTAAAAGCCAAAATATCTGGATAATGACACAAATTAAAAACACATACTGCCTGGAACTGTCAGCTGCCAAAACACTGGGGAATTGGCTCTGACAGCATCTACTGCTTTGTGTCACCAGTCCCCAATCATCACAGCATGCAAATGGCTGCAAACAGGAGCAGCAGGTCCGAAGGTACACAGAAATAAGAACGTTTACTTGACCTTAGCAGGCATCTTGGAAGATGGGGTAGTATCTTACAGAAGGCACTGACTCCCAATGGCTTTGGAAAGCCCAGCCTTGTACACAGCAAAGAAAGTTCAGGAACCCCAAATCTCTATCCTGCAGCTCACGTTAGATCCATCAATCAATGTTCATACGAGGCTTATAATGTGTTTCACATGCACTAATGCAGTAAAGCTTTCAGAGCTATTTCATATTCTCCCTGGAGATGAGAGGCAGAACGGGTGCATGGCTGGGGAGCACGGTCCATGGACACACTCACTGGCACGGAGCGCGAATATCGGCCACTGTCACCAAGGGCTGGGAATGGCAAAAGGACAAAATGAGCCAGGAAAGTTCTGTCCTCCCTCACAGAGAGAAAAATAGGAAGAAAAAAAAAAGTAGAAGACAAAAAACAACGAAAACTGTTCATCAGATAGTTATAGCTAGTTAGAAACAAAAACCACAGCTACTTAAAGCTTGTGCACAGTGAAGTTTCTGGGGCACTCACCTCCTGTTTTTGTTTCAGTTGAGACCAAAGCAGAATTTTCTGCAGTTTCTCTGCTGACAAAAAAAAAAAAAAAAAAAAAAAAGGTCTTCTTGCTTAGGACTGGGTTAAGAGAGCAACAAAGAGAAGTAGGGAAGGGAGGTGGGGGTCTCTGAAGCACTGGACAGATGAGCTTTGCCACTATTAACATGATGCTTCTTGCAGCCTCCTACCCATGTTCCTGTTCCACGAGGCACCGAAGGACCATCCTGGGCCCTACTGAGACAGGGGTGAGGAAAGCCCTCCTCAGAAAGAATGAAATAGAAAGCAGGAAAGGAATAAGCCCTAAAGTGCTACAAAACAGCTAAGAGCTAACACAAAATGAAAGTAAACATGGCTGATGGCTTCACCTCTCCTAATCTCCGTTCACCACCTCTCCTCCAGGACATGATCTGCTCCCCTTGCCCACATCTTCCGCTGTGCATTGCCCTTCAGCACCCCATCCTACAAGGGTTCGGCGGCTGCTCGTGGCAGCGAGCTTCCCCAAGGAGGTGACACCCCAACAAGCCCCAAACACCACAGTGAGCTCAGCCGGCTCCTCCCGTGCACGTGGCACCTGCCTTCGCGTCCCCATCCCGCAGCACGTGGGGACGGGCGGCTTTCCAACCCAAGAGGTCAACGGGTAGCTCCACTCCCAACCTCCAGACTCTATCGAGGTTTTTACCATTTGTTTTAAAGCTTGAGGACATCAACAAGATCAACAAGCGTGGGAAGGGAGCTGCCTTTGGGGGCTTTGAAGAACATACCTATGGGACACCCAGCACAGCGGCTCACAGGTGAGTCATTTCAACGTACATGCTGCTTTACATCTAACATGCCTACTAGGACATCTGGCAACCCAAGGGCTTTTCCACCCTGCTTCAGTTTCCTCCCCCCAGACAAGCCTGGCAGCCTCCGGTTCCGACGTCTGCAGCACTCTAGCGAATGTGGGAATTCAGCAGTTATCCAAAACCATGTCAAAACATGGGCGCCAACTGTCTGGAAATATTCGAGCACCAGAAGTTTTCCAGATTTCATATCTTGACCTTGTTTGATTATTAAATATACACACACACATATATAAAGGAATAATAATATCATGATGTGGCCCCTCCTCTACATTCCACCTGAAAATAATGAGAGAGGGAGATAGAGAAGCCGGCCTGTCTTCCTCATCATCATCACTATTTTATCATAGTGAACACTTGTGTCACGCAAACAGCCCCAGGAGAAACAGGAGGTTCGGGGAAGTACCTTGACAGCAACACAGACACCCCAGGAAGAACAACCCCGTGCAAGAAGAGCCGGGCAGCTCCATTCCACAGAGCCCACAGAGCGAGCGTCTTGTGCTTGCGAGGGAGACAGGGAGGCCAAGGATGCTCCCGGGCAGCAAGGGCAGCATCCCACCCACAGCAAAGGGCCTCGTGACAGCACGGACATTTCTCCAGGCAGCCCAAACTTTGCAGGGTTTGGGGGTTAAGTAATAGTCAAATGCAAAGAAGTCGCTTTTTGTAGGGAATCACAAAGTTCCCAGTTTTGATGCTTGGAAGGTCCCTTAGAAACACACGTGATTTGCAGCAAGGAGGCACATGTGGTAAAGGAGAGCAGACTGGAAGAAGCATGGGAATCCTTCCATGTATTTCCACCAAATTAACTTACAGTGCCCAGGTAGGCTACGCTCCCCCCTTTTAGGCTTCAGAGAACAGAGGCCAGGAAATAAAATTAAATAACGGATCACGACCAATTTCTGTGGAGCCAGAAGCAGTGTGGGAAACTTCCCAATTCCTGGCTCTGCATCTCCTGCTCAAGACAAGCCTTCCCCAGGCCCTGGCTGCCCTCCTGCCAGCCTGGCTGTGCTGTCCCCTGCCACCCGAGGCGGTGGCCACTCGGCCAGTGCAATCTGGACCAGGGAGCCCAGAGCTTGTTATTCCTATTTGAGAGATGTGATTTCAGGCTGAGAGACAATTTTAGACAGCACAAGCCTAAAATAACTCCCTAAGCCAAATTTATCACTTGGAGCAGTCAGAACCAGCCGCGCCACGTGCCCGCGTGTTAAAGACCCAGCTACCACGCTGACTTATTTACACACTGCAAGTGACATCTGGCAGCCCGGGGAACTGGAAGTATCGATGTCAGAGAGGCCATGGCCCTTTCTCACAGCATTATTGTCACCTCTGCACAGCTTTTAAGCCCTTCGGCACCATGGCAGGGTTGCTCTTCATCTTAACCACAGGGTACTGGGGTTGCCCTCTTTCATCTGCCGTCCCCAAGCACTGTCCGGGAAGCCGAGCAGGGATCCAGAGGCAAAACAGCCTTGGAGCACCCTGCTCACCTCCAGGCCTCCAGCCACCTGGGCGCATGGAGAGCCTTCTTGCTCTTCCACAGGGTCAAAGAAAAGCCTCTTGATTAGATTTCATGTGAAAGATGCACACTGGCCACTGGCCTCATCAAGCTGGGCAACAGCACGAATTGCCCCCAGTCTGCACCACACATGCTCCCTTTTCCCCTTTCGTCCCCATCGCCACAAGATTGCCTCTCCCCAGGGCATGCAGCCTGCGGTTAGGTCCACACGATGCTGTACAGGAAATCTTGAGCAATCCTCTCCTCCGGGCAAGGTGATCCTCTCGAGGCACGAAAACCGCACGCCCGTGATGGATGGAGGGGACACACTCGCAAGCAGTCAAGCTGTGCAGACTGTCCCAAGAGGCAGCGCCAGAGCCCCCGCGCGAGCACGTACGGCTGCCTGCAGAGACAAGGGTTAACAATCTTATCTGGGGTCACCAGAAGAAATTCCAAGTAAAACCCACAGCACGCAGATTTCCTGCTTTCTAACCCAGTGCCCTATTTATACCTCTCTGTCTTCACAACGCCAGTGACAGCTTTTTCCTCGCTTGCAGGCACGCTTCCTGCTTTTGCAGTTGTGACTTTCGTTTGCAGAGTGTTTCCATAACCCCAGAAAGGTACTTTCAGTGGAAGCGCTAAGCATCCTGATAAATTCTTCCCCAATCTTGCTTGAAACTAGGGGCTGAGAGAACAGGACGGGGAATTTAGGATCTGTCGATTGACAATTATATTTTGCAAACCTTTTAACTGAGCACAGCAAGGTTGGACCGACAAGGTACTGCCTTGCCTCTGGCAAGGTAAATAACAGCGTGTAGTTCCAAATTGCAAAGTTTTCAACACAAAAACAAATAGTGTCACCTGAGCACAGCGACCTTCGCAGTTGTGGGTCTGAATCACACAGCATGGGCGCTCTCATTGGGGTCCCAGTACTGCCCCCAGCAGCACTCCAGCGGTTCTCAATGTTAACTTCAACCTCTCCAATCTGCCTGTGCTTTACAAAGATGAAAGATGTGTTTTCCCACGCAATGCTTGGGTCTAAACTGGGTGAGAGATTCAGTCCTGTCCACACTGCTGCTTGCTCTATTGCTCCATTTGAAAGACAGCAAAAGAGAGAACGGACTCATCCAGCATGTTTCCCTACCAGGGCTTGAGCATCCTCCAAAACACCGGTTGAATGAGTTGCACTAAATAATCAGGACACACGGGGGGACTAAAAGTAAAGACAGAACAAAGCACAGATTTGCTGCAAAAAAAATCTGCTTCGCTGGAGGCAGAAATGAGACAAAAGTTGCTATGTGGCAACCAGCTGCGTCCGTAACAGAGCAAAACAACACGGGCAGGAAGGGAGGCAAGTGGGGAGGAAGAAATAAAAGAAAAACACAGAAATCTGTGTGTGTTTATGCGACAGGTTGAAGGCCCACCACGGAAAGACACAGTGACCACCCTGGAGTGTGGACGATGTCAAGGGAAGACATTTTTACATTTATTAGCGGGAAAAGGAAAGGCCAGGAAAGCGTCAGAACACCCTGATCTCCCCAGAGGAGATGCAGGGAGGGAGAAGCCGTGAACGGAGACACTTTGGATGAGATGAAGCAGAGTCCAGCACACACCCTCAAGGCACCGGCGAGCACTCAGTTGGGCTGGCCCATCCAAGAGGGCTTCTAGTTTTCCTCTTCATATCACTACATATTGTGTGCAGCTCATTAGAAGCTACTTGAGGACAGCAGAGCCACACAAGTCACAAGCACGAGCCCCTGCGCATGACAGGTACTGCTCTAGTAAGACCTCTACCACAGGACACGGGCAGTCCATAGAAAGGGGTGTGAACTTTGCAGCAAGCCAGCTCTCCCTTCTTCAAAGGCTTTTGGAGGTTAAAAATCCAAGTATATTCAAAGCCTGATGCATCACCAAGTCCAACATAGGGTTATCTCAAAGATTAAACTGAAAACATTAATTGGAAGAGAAAGGGAACAGGACCAGACAATAAAGCAACTGTCTCACCATAGTGCAGCTTTTTCCAGGTCCAGCTCTCTCATATTCAAATGCATTCAGCTGTATAACTCATATAAAATATTTGTGCACCCTACATAATTTGGAATCCTACCGAATAACTTGACTTCCACAATTCTTTTTAGCAATGAATTCCATGAATTTTGCACTGAATAAAAATTTAGCAACCATGGCAGTTGCTAATTTCTGTTCTCTGCTCAGACCAGCCTTTCACTTCCCCATAATGATTTTAAAACATTATCCTGCTGTTTCCTTTTTTTCTATGCCTGGCATTGAAGAGCTGCACAAACTATTTAAATAGTGCTGCTCTGGAGAGAAGAAAAAAAAAAATCTGTAAGGGAGAAAAAAATTAAATTCAATCATCACTCCACACTCTATGAACTGTGAAAGTCTTGGGAACATGAAAAGGTGCTTTCGAAAGGATGTTAAGCATTCAAAAGATTAGACTGCAATGTGCAATTAAATGTGTTCCATAAACCTTTGTCAGAGTACCCAAAACCTTACTTCTGCATGAACTTAAAATCCTCCCACTGGGAGCTTGTTCAAGTGGTTTACTTTAAACCGGTACTTCAGATATTCCATACCTTTCACTTCTATAATTCTTCAACATATGCTAACACTAGCGGAGTTAATAGTAACTGACTAATTTTAAACCCTATGATTACTGGAGCTGATTTATATAGTAGCTTCACTTCACAATACTGTGAATCATGCACGCAGTAATTGCCAAGTTCAATTTTAGCTCTGTCATACTGAAGCATTAGTTTTTATGCCTCAGCTGTTGCCTCCTCCGTGCTATAGAGGTAAGTTGATAATGCAGTAGGTTTTGCTGCTAAATATCATAATATTATGATACCCCACGTCAGATTCTTGCAAGCTTTGTGAGCTATGCATCATCTATTAACTAAATACTTTATTAAGGTAGCAGCTTGAAAAGGTTTCTATTCTAATTTAGCTCAGAACAGCGAATAGTGAAAGAAATTACAATGTAAGAATTTAACTTGCCATCAAAAGCGGCTTGTTGGAAAGACGCGCTCACCTCCAAAGTGCAGCTGCAGCAGTGGCAAAAGGACAAAAACAGAGTGTTTCCAACCCGTATCTCCAGGCAGGACCCTCCACCCTGCACCCAGGTAATTATCCAACGTCCCCACCATGGCCAAAGGTATAGGCAGCTTCAATACAGGCAAAGAGGAAATAAATGATATTGTCCCATTGGAAAAAAAAAACCAAAAAAAGGAAAAAAACCCTAAAACTAGACGTCAAACTGTACATGGCAGAAGAGTCCATGCCACATATCGCGTCTTGACCGAATCACGGGGTCTCTGGGCTCTCTTCCCGTCCACATATGCAGTGGGCAAGGTTTGTACAGCAGTGGGACAAGATAAGAGAAGAGCATTGGAGAGACCAGGGAAACCAGGTACCCTTCGCTATGACAGCATCAGCCTCTCCAGTCCAGGTTAAGGAAAATCCAGATTGGCAAGGAAAATCCAGATTGCTGCTGCCACCTTCCAGCTGAATAAACACACAAAGTTAGATATGAGCTATAATCTCCTATTAGTGCTTAAATTCACCCACCTTGGTGGGGGGTTATTCTTCAAGAGTCTTTTTAGATGAAGTCCTGCATATATGAGCTCTTATTAGGAACATGGGACAGCCAAGACCTGACACACAAACCATCAAAACAGATCTGGGTCCCACCTCTGATGTTCCTACACTAGACACTCACCAAAATTCAGGTTTCCAGCCCTTCAGTGGAAGGGGCATAGGTTCTGGTGTGAAAGTGAAGGAATTAGATTCTTTAACATTCTTTTTCTCCGGTTTTCCACCAAGAGAATAACCACAAGAAAACACATTAAAGAGAGAACCTTTTTCAAGCTGCAGTTGTGCCCGGGCAAGGTTTTTAGGGCAGCATCTGCCCACCCTGGGCCCAGAGACAGCCCTGCACCGCTGCGGCATTTTGTACAAGAAGGCAGGACGCTGCCGACAGAAACAGAAAAAGAGGAAGGAAGAACGTGAAAATTTCACAGAGCGTGTGGTCACTGGGAGGAAGGAATAGGATTCGCTGAATTTTTCAAGCAACTCAACTTGAATGACTTTGGTAAAACCATAAACCACGCGCCTTGCACTTCAGGGGAACATCCCGCAAACGAGCTGAGCAGAGCCCTCGGGGAATTCCCAAGCAGAACGGATGCTCAGGCATCCCAAGTCCCATCTTTGCAATCCCATGGGGGATACCTGACCAGGCCCACTTGCTTTTGAGGCATTTCTGCAGCAAATCCTGTCGAAACGTAGCACCTGTCACAAACTGCCCGTGACTGCATCAGGCTCTGCGTTATGGAGCTGTAGGATGCTGACAGCCTCCAAGTCCCTGGAGACCGTCTGGAGGTAGAGACAAGCTAGATCACACTTCATCATTTACATCACACCTGCGCTTTCTTATGATCTCCTAATGATTTCGGAGCTCAACCTCTGTGCCGAAGGGCAGGGAGAGCCCAAACCCAGCACTGGGAATAACAACCTGCCACGGTAGCAGGCTGGCTAGGAACAATCCGCTGTGAGAAACGCCAAGTGCTCTCATCACGCTCCCATCTGGGACAACACGTCAGCAAACACAGAGGCAATAAAGCAGGAAATTTGCACCCTATGGGCACCTTCACTCACATCATACACGTGAGGCTCTGAGCTTACGCAGCACTTTCCAGGGGTGGGGGATGCTTAGCGACTCCATCCCATCCCCCGGAGGCGAGGAACAGCCGTCTCCGTTTCACATTAGGACGAGGACGGACACGAGAAGGTAACCGATCACGTCCAACACAGGAAATCTGCGTGCCAGATAAGACGGAGCACCCGGAGCACTTCTGCACGGCGAGGGGCGTGCGGCCCTGTGTGGGAACCACCGCGGACCACGCTCGGGAGCTCGCCCCCCGCCAGGATCCGTTAGCCATCCCCCCCGCTACGCTTTGCAATCCAAAGATAATGAACCACCCAAGACCTCCAGCTTAAAATAAAACATTGACACCTTTGCATAGAAAAAAAAAAAAAAAAAAAATCGATCTTGACTTTTCTTTGTCATGCTTTAAAAGCCTCACTTAGGCTTAAAAAAGGAGAAAAAAAAGATAACCCACCATCCTTGCTTCATGTGAAAGGAAAGAGGCAAGCAGGTGGCCTTGACCGCACGAGTCTCCTACCACAATGTTATGTTACTACACTGAACATTTACACAGGTCTGAAAGCTTGTTTGCAATGGCCACACAGACAGCAGAGCTACCAGATGTTTTCTCCTAATATTTGTCAAGTTATCTCATTGTATATCGCTCGAAGACCAACCTGTGCCAAATTTCCAGGGGCCGCAGCTCGGTTGCTCTGTGGGCGCCTGCCGTTTTGGAGAGCAGCCTCTTGGACGGGCTTTGCACTTGGGTGCACAGAGCCCTCCGTGTGCAGAGCCCCGCACGTGCAACACGGGCTGCGCTTTGCAACCACAACCATGCACGATTTGCACCATCGCAGACAGGCCCAGCCTACGCAGCGAAACTTTCCCATTGCATGCTATGATATGCGTGCAAATTGAGGTATAGTTAGGAGGGCTAGGAAGGGGGCGGGGAGGAAGGTTATACTTATAAGTAGCTGCTCCGATAAGAAAATAAAAGGTACCTCACCAAAGCCTCTTTAGCAATGTGCTGAGGACATGCTTAAAATCTATCAGCAGCCCAATTTCTTCCTCTGGAGCTTGACTCTTTCCTCCTCCAGTTAGCGCTGCTGACACGGAGGGTCAGCAAGAGCCGCAGGCTTCCTCGCCACGCAGCCCAGTTAATTCCAGGCCCCGATGTAAGTGCTTTAACCAATTTGCTAGGGCGAGATGCCATTTCTCTTCACGGAGGTGAACAAGGGGAGGAGGGGAGAAGAGGAGCAGAAAGAATTACATCAAGAACCGGATTTTCCAGCTGGCCCCTGGAGACCCGTCCACGCTGCACATCCTCACGTCAAGCTGTCAGCTCCCAGCGCACAGCCTGATCGGGCTTTATTTGCTCCAGAGGAGGAATTCATTCTGCACTCAACTCATGCAACCCTGAAGCGCTTTAAAACAATATTTCTCTAATAGGGACATTACAAGAGCCGTTATTTTCCTGTTCAAAGTTAAACTAAGCAAATACAAAGGTAACTTTATTTGAAGCAAGCGATAATCACCACCACCACCACAACAGCAAAAAGATGCTAAATATTCTCCCCAATTGCCTGGACAAATTTAACTTCATAAGTTCATTTTTTGCACTTCTTTAAGATGACACAATCACCAGCAAACAACAACTTGTGCAGCAACACAATGAAGAAACTAGAGGACACTTTAAAACCTTCTGGCTTAAGAATTTAAGACATTTAGGAAATAACTTTTTAAATATGTTTCATTTCAAAGCTCCTTTGCCCCTCTTTTCCAGAACAGCATAATTCTAATAACTCATTGAAAACTGTTTTCTCTACACTATTTCCAAGCAGTACGTTCTTGAAATATCCCAAGTGGCTGTGACTTATCATGAGCTTTCATTATCTATCCCATCACCCTTTAAAATGACCTAAAGTGGATCATGATGGCTCTTTGCAGCCATTTTAACCAAAAGCACCTCCAAGGAAGCAAGTGGATCAGCTCTGCATGAGCCAAGGCACGAGCCCAGCCCTCGTCTCCCATACACTGTGATACCACTTGTTCAGACTCCCTGCCACCTCAGTCCTATTCCGCAGCGCTTGTAACTTCAGATTATATTTGAGATAACTGCACCTGGCCTGGGCTCGCATTAACAGTGCTCTTTCATGAGAAATGGGAGTTATCAAATTATAGAGAGCAAAGAGGGGGTAGCCAACTTCAGCTGGATTCCCTTAGCAGCTGCCACAGGCTGACTTTGAAGCGGGTACATGCACATCAAATGCAGCAGCTGGCTTCTGCATCTCCAGAGTCATCACACACTTATTGAGCTACCACAGACTTGTATGTTGAGTTCTGAGCTCTGAGGTTCTCCTTGCATCCAAGAAAGGCTCTGCACGAGCATCTTTGGTGAGCTTTGCTAAGCAGCACGAAGATACTTGCAGCCCTTCCCAGACAAGGAACCACAGGATAAGAACCCTGAAGAGGGCACCTGTCAGCTCCCCGTGGCTGCCACCACGCAGGCCATCGAGCAGGCCTGCAGGAAGACCTGTCTACCATGGCTTTGTGACAAAGCCAAGAGGGGCTCTAGGCCCAGGCTCAACACGTCCTCTTGGGCAAGAGCTTCTGCACACCCAGAGCTGTCCCAGGCATCTCATCCAGATACCACTCCTTTCCATGCTGTAGTTTGTGCACAGGTTCTTCCTCTGCATCCGTTGTGCTTTCCACGTATCCCCAGAAATCTTCTGTTCCTCAAGAACTCAACCACATAGCAGACAGAGAAGCAGGAGTGAAGAAAGTAATGCTACTCACAAAGATAGTCACTCAGCTCTGTTGCTGCATTTTGGGCTGAATAGCCTCAGCATAGAGGTACAGAGGTACATAGAGGTACAGCATACAGGCCTCAGCTACAGAGCCATTCTCCTTCCCTATATCCCCAGCTGGATGCCCAACACAGCACACAAAATATTCTGGGTAGCAAGTCACAGCAGTGTTCCTTGGCCCAAAAGGAGAGAGCATGGGGCTTGATACTCCACTGAAGTCACCGTCAGGAACGTTCTCTGGAGTCTCACCATCGTCATGTCTCTGCTTTTGAGCGTATGCAAATACATAAGAAGGCATCAAGAGCCGCCTGAGGTTGCGAAGAAAGTCCCCTTTCACCTCAAGACCTAGAGCAAGGATACCACACAACACAACCAACCAGGAAACCAAAATAGCATGGGCTCGATCTAGCCCATAAACTCCAAAAGATAGCTGCAGCCCTTCCAGCTGAACAGCGTAAGGCTTCTGCTTTGAGAGAGCACATTTTTGGCTGAAACTCAAGTCACACATAAACACAGTGTCCTGTGCACAAAGGTCAGTTAATAAAGAGCCTGACGCAGCTGTGCTGCAGTCGAGGTCAATGGCATTAAGCCAATTCCTCCTAGCCAAGGATCCAGCCTTGTCTTCCTTTAATTCTGTGGCACTGCAGATTAATTGGCTACTGAGACAGGAATAGACACACAGCTATCTAAGCATTCATCAGCCCTGTAAAGGTTAATTCATTAGCCTTTTGATTCCAGAGACAAATTCTGCCTGCCCTTATACCTGTGCAGATTCAGAGTCTTAGATGGGGTTTCAGAGATGGAACCTGGGCACATTTTATCAATGAATTCAAATCTTAAGCTAAATCAGAAGGAGAAACAGATTTATCCTAATCCCCTCCAAACATTCATCAGCATCACCTGCCAAGTCAGCAGGATTTAATCTCTTTAATCTCTCATGAACAGCGCAGCAGAGAGCACTCATTCGTGGTTCACGGGGAGGAGGTTGGTCACACGGCAATGGTGGCTCTCTTCCTTTTTTTATTCCGCCTGCCAAATCGCATTAAGAAGCACTTAGAAATTCATTAAGGTCCCCGCTAATAGCACTTTCTAGGTAAACAGCCACTGCTGTGGCTGCAGGGAGCACGTGCACGCTCCAGAGGGGGGTCCACACAACTTGGCACAGGCCAGGAGCTGTCCCCGCAGCAGCCCCCATTGGGGCTCTCAAGGAGAACGCTCCAGGACCTGCACCCTCATCTGCTGGCTGCAGGGGAAGGCAGGGAGAGGCAGCAAGCCCTCGCTCTGGACCACGTGCAGCCATGCAGGCTCAGATGCAACGATACGTTTTCTGGTCCCGGTGAGAAACCGCATATATCACATCCAACGCTGCCACAAACCCAACGATGAGAAACACAGGCCCTCCTGCAAAAAAATAAGCTTTGATGTGCAGGTACTGTGCTCTAGCAGAAGTTTAAATCCTAGCCCCAAGCCACTTTAGAGGGCTATTCATGCTTCCCACTAAAACTGCCCACGACAAGAACAATAGGGGCAGATCCCTCGGGATCAGCTGCTGGTGGCTGCTCACCTCCACAGGCTGCTGAGCCAAAGCTGCCCTTGGCACGACGCGTCCCATGTCAGCAGAGTTAGCGCAGGGAGGAATTTGATCCAGCACATTTTGAAGCAACCTATGTTAAGAGCGCTAGCTTGTTGTTCTAGGTTTACATCACGCCACCAAATGATTTTGGCAGAAACAATTGGTTTTAGCAAGGAAAATGAAGTGTCAGGAACAAGCCCGCAGAGCAAAGAGATGCCTCTCACAGCAGCCCCCAGGCTGCTGGTTGCTACGAAAGCAGCACTTGGACAAGAGGGAGAAGGAGAGGAACCTCCAGGAAGGGAACCAAAATCACATTAGCAATGACAAAGACCAAAGAACTTAGCTTTCCTACCTTGTGTCCATCCCACCTACTTCTGCTCCTCAGACTAGCTGTTCTGCTTCATTAACAGGCTGTAATCAAGTCTGAACCACATACACATGTTGTGAAGCAACAGAACAAGGGAGCAGCACAAGCGTCTGAGCAACTCCTGCTGAGCAGCCGTTGGCCCCGCTGACTTGAGTTGAGAAGCTCAACAAGGCTCAGGCAAGGAGCAGATGTGCTTTGGCTAACCAGGCACTCCCAGCCAGGCTTCATCACCACGTCAGGCAAAACAAGGACAACTGCAGCAATCGTGCTCAGGAACATCGAATATGCAATTGCACAGACTTCTCTTTGTGTTGTTATTTTTAAGCCAGTTCAGCCGGTATGTTGCTGGATTGGCAGAACGGAAGATTGCATTCAAGCTCCAGAATAAATACAGCAGAAACCCCAAAGAAAGTTCAATCTCTGCCTTGGTCTCTCTGGTGGCTCCAGCTCTGACAAAAGCAACGAGCACCCCAGCTGCACCTGCTCCATCTAATTCCCAGCCATGATTTGAACACCTGAGAGCAGGACCAGAACCCCCCAACCCTATTTCACAGCACATGAGGACATCTGCACCCCTCAGCTTTCTGACCTGACGATCTAGTGAGTGGAAGATCCACAACAGCAGCTAAGAAATCCTCAGGCCACACGGCCTTCCTGTTACAACTGTGCTAAGCCAGGAGACATCCTGCTCTCAAAACGTTCTTTGCCAAGGCAGGATCCTTTCCAAGCTGGCACTGTCACCATCCTCATAGCACAACAACACCCAACACCTGCTAAGGCTCTAGATGTAGGCGCTGACTCTTCCCATCTCTGATATACAAGCAGCCAGAGAGCCATACAAGGCCTTTCCCAAAAGGCTCTCCACAATTTCCCAATTTAGGAGGCAAATGAAAAACTCCAGCAGAGCTTCAGCACTTCATAAGACCATTTCAAAAGACAAGAGGGGCTGAAATCCACACTCCCCAGAAAATCACAGCGGTGCATTTAACAAAAACTGGATTTAACAAAAACTAGGATTTAAAATGCAACTCATGGAAGACAGTTCTGAATAAAAGGACTTTAAAGGAATCTAATCAATCCCAGTCAAAAATAAGCTTCCATCATCAGCTTGGATTTGACTGTTCTCCAAGGATATTTTGATATTCACAATCTCATCTTTATATTTAGATCCCATTCATATTTCCAGCAATTTAAGACTGAGTGCTTGCTCTAGGGGCTTATAGAAGACCTTAACAGAATTATATTTGAATTTGAGGGTGCTCTTTATCCCATTTGCTTGGTGCTTGAAGCTGCACGGTTGGAATACCATCACATGGCCATGGAAGGAAAAGGAAAGCTGCAAGAGTTTCAGATGCTGGTAACTTTGCACTAGGTTGTTCTTGTTCCCATCTCTACTATAATTTCCTCTCAAACTTTCACCGTGACCTTTTCAGTCAAAACAATAAAATAAATGAAACCCTGTGCTGTAATATGAATAGTAACATATGTAGGGAAAAGATCCCTGAGCCAGCTCTGAAGCCTGCAATCTGCATTCCCTGCTCCTACAGGATGTGTTTCTAAATCTCAGTGAACACTGCATATTTTCCAAGCAACAAGGCATTTTGTATTTTATTAATTCTAACTAAATCTCTTTTTATGACTAGGTTCCTAGTTAGCATTTAATTGCACCCATCACCACTGTGATTTGCACCATATGGAAACCGCAAATCCAGGCTCTCAATTGGTATGGACTGGATATCAACATTTTTCTCTCCTGAAATCTCAATCCCAGAAAGTGCCACTGAAATAATTTTAAACACAAATGTTGAAATCTCCATTCCAAGTTGTATCCAGACACTGTAGAAATACAACGCCACAGGTAGAGCAGACACATAGCCACCTCCCATTGGAGCTTTGGAGAATGTATCTCCCCACCAAAGCAGGGACATTTTGTCCTTCCAGGGCTCACTAGGACTACTTTCTCATCCAAAGGGAGATGCAGCATTGAGCCAAAGGTTTTAAACATACTGAAAAACAGAATTCACTTAGAGCAGGGTCTAATATAACAAGGAAAAGACTTGGTTCGAATGACCCTAAGTTGGATCCAACTTCAAAGTTAGCCTTACTTTGGGCAGGGCATTGAACCAGATATGACCAGAGGTCCTTTCCAACTTTATTATATGATTTTTTAGACACGTATCTGTTTCATTTAGACTTCCACACAAGTTTTGGTACTCCCACAGATGACTAAGTTACATATTGCTCTCCCTCAGAAAACAAGGTCACATAATTATCTTTCAACCACCTAACTTACCAGGCTGCAAACTTACAAAGCTGAAAAGACTGTATCAGTAATAATTTTCCCTGCTTCATAGCCAAATTCTTAAGCGAAAACCTGCTTTAAAATAATTTTCAAAAGCCTCCACTCTGGTCTGTTTAAATCAAATAGTTAAATGCTCCACACGTACAATTTGGCACAGCCACAGCAGAACTATCTGGTTTGCAAACACACGGCCAACCCACAATTAATTTGCCACCTTGACAGAAATTCAGGTTGTCGACTAATTAAAACCCATGTCCCTAGCCTCATGCCACCTCAGCCCTGCAGGCTTTCCTTCAGGGCACACTCTTTATCTTAAAAGAAGAGAGGGGAAAAAAAGGTGGCACCTTACAGAGAAACCATGGCTTTGGTTTCCTTGGCATCTAGGAAGCGTTGCTCTCAGCTTTAACAGATTTATCAGGTTTAAAACCAACACGCTGCCAACATCCGTCTGGGGTAAAGGAGACCAGACCATAACTCCGGTGCCGCTTCCTAAATATACAGAGATTGAAGCCCGAGTGACCTCACTGTCTGGCTGCACAGTCAGTTCCGTCGTGCCTCTCGCTGGAAGGTTTTTCTTCTGCTTTCAAGGGCTGTTTGATCTTCAATCAACAATGCTTATCAGTGGTAAAGTCTGCCAGCCAGTCCCAAAAGTTTGATATTTTTAACAGCACATTCTTCTTCTCCTTTTAATGCTATTTAGAGATGAGATAATGCATCGGGGCTGGAGGTGGAGGAGGAAAAAAGTTGCCTCCCTGAGTTTAGTAGTGACAAAAAGAGCAGGATCCTATCAGGAGGAACAAATAGCTCCTAGTCCTGCCCCAAGCTACAGCTTTTGTGCGTCACGTCTTTTTCCCCCTGCTCAGCATTTGTGCCTTTTCCTGTCCGAGTGACATCCCCGTGCTTTTTGCAACCAGCTCAAATGCTGGAACAGACCATGGTAATTCTATTAAATGTTATTCCATGCCTAGGTCTTCCATGCAAAGAATTACATTAGAGTTTTTATAAAATGAAATCACTGTCACTACGTCAAAAGTTGCTTTCCTTCCAGTTAGGGGCTCTGGGACAGCTTGCCCCTCTTTGGAAGGTAGGGGCCATGTGGGCAGAACAAACCGTCCTTCGTCAACATGTCACCTCTCCCAGGGCTTCATCACCCGCAGCTCCCTGGCAAAGACCACGGCCCTAGAAACATCCTCCATTCATTTCCAGGCTTTCAGATGATTTAACACATTATAACGAGCCACTCACCGCTACTACCACCTTCCCAAGGGGTAGGATGAGATGGTCAGGAGAATAAACTGTTAGGTCCATGAGGTTAGAAAGCTGAGCTTCTTTCATAGGTAGAAAGGTTGAGATCCATGTTTCCAGAAGAGATGAGCCCCTCAGGGTGCTCAGGCTCTGGAAACACCTCTGCAGAGAGCAGGTCTCCTTACACGGACACTCAGCACTCAGGAGAGCTTGACTCATTCACAAAAATACCCCTCCGATGCCTCATGTCTCCCCAGGCGAGCTGGGAGGGGAGGTCTAGCACTCCCACTGATGTCCCATAGAAAGGGACAGCGATCCTTATCTTTGATCCTGACCACAAGCACGCGAGAAGGCCCAGGCTCCACCCCGTCAAAGTAAATACCTAGGGAAAGCAGTGCTGATATTCCCTATGGATGCAAGAGGAGCACTGGGCATGGAGGCAACCCCCAAAGACAGGGACAGAGTCTCCCTGACAAATCCTAAACCCTGATAGTGAGAGAAAGCCTGAGTCATCGGTGGGTTTTGCAATCTGCTGCTAACGTGCTGGAGCTCATCAGCTAAAGGAGTCCTCATCACCTCCCACAGCAGAGATGGAGCAGAACCTGCAGGTCCCACCAGGGTCCGAGGAACCATGGGTCCCTCTGCAAACCAGGGCCTGATGCTGCTGGTGCAGGTCCTGTCTCTCGGGAGGATGCAAGGTCCTTGGAGGATAACCAAGCCCTGGGATCAGGAGTGTCCAAAGCAATGGAGAAAATCTACATTTCACTTCAACAGCCCAGGCAACATGGCCCTCTATGACCACACTATCACCTGATGTCCTCCAAAGTGGTGCACGGTGGACAGCAGAACCCCATTTTCAAGTTATCTTTCTGTAATAACCATTACTGGTACAGGGCCTGAACTTAACACTTACCCAATGTAAATCTCGGCCATAGAGCTGAACGGAAATCACAGAGTCATCGGGGAGAGATTTAATTTTATCATAAGAGGTCAAGCAGCCTATGCCAAAGAGGCCCATGGAAGAGAGCAGTTCTGGGGCATATGGCAAAGATGCAGCCTGCAGACCCCGTGGCAGCAACTCCACCTCTCCCCGGAGCAGAGCATCCATCAGAACAAAACCACACAGGACAACAAGGGGGGATGCACATAATTAAAACATTTGAATTTGGCCATGTAAATGCAAAAATAGGCAGTTTAACACCATTCGCCATGACATCCTTTTGAGCAACATGATCACTGCTGCTCCTTTCAGCTTAAGTTTTGTTGCAAGATTTCCCCCCCTCCATGCTGCAATCGAAGCATGCATTGCCAAGAATAAGCTTCCACTCTATAAAAAGGTGCATGTAAAAACAAAATAAAATAAAAATAAACACACAGGTGGGACAAGAGAGCTCCAACCCTGATTAGAAGTTAAACAGTATCAAAACCAGTGCTATGCCCAGACCTCAGAAACACAAAACAAGCCATAAAGAAGGGACTGAAAAGGCATACGCAACTGCTTTGACCAGCAGCCTCATCGTCACCGGATGGAAAATTGTCTAGGCAAACACATTACCAGCACAATAACTTATTTGCAGTGTTAGAGCTGTTAGAAAAACACAATTACATGCTTCGCTTGGACTGGAAGATATAACCCAACTTACAGCAGAAAACATTTGGAGCTCATTCCGCTAAAACAGGGATGAACGTGAAGGTGAAGGCGAAGGCAGGCGATGCTGCCCCTGACGGGGGAGATGCTCCCGCCGCAGAGGGTTTGGATGCGCAGAAGCAGAGACGTCCCCTCCGCACAGCCCTGCACGGGCGAGCACCGGCACGGAAGTAATGCAAAGGCAGGACGTAAAGGGAGGGTTCGGGGGGTTTGGTTTGGTTTTGTTTTCAAATGCTGCCAAAATACCATAACGATGACAACGATGACAACGAGAGAACCCAGCATTGCCTGTCCTCAACCGGCAGCCAGCAAAGGGGGGCCCCGAAGGAGCATCGTGCAGCTCCTCGCTGCTCTCCGAGCTGGTACACGCTGCTGGAGCGAGCACTGCTCCCATGCACCAGGTTTTCTATGGGATGCTCCACTACAAAGGCAATGCAACACACGAGTTAGCAACAGGAATGTTTTCCCCATTAGGGGTGCAAAAAACTCATTCTCGCGTCCGTTACAAGCTCAGAGGTCCAGAATAACCTGAGAGACGTTAATGGATTCACTTCATCAGTAGGACTCTATAAGACACACGCACGTCCGTCGTTTATAGCTGCTTTGAAGCATCATAAATAAATCAAAGCAGCTTGCAATCCTTCCATCGTGTTCAGCGTCTTGGTGCTACAAAGGCACAGGAGTTCCACGGGTCAGGCTCTCAACAGGGCTATCCAAAACCAGCCCTCACAGACACCTTGGTACGGACAAGTCAGCCTGGTCTTCAAAGGATCCCCATTATTCTTAAAGCAAACAGTTTAAGGCCTTCTCCCTGCACATACACTTTTTTCCCCCCCACCAGTCTCCTCTGTCTCCAAAGAGAGATTTATGTCACTTCAAAACAGAACCAGCTTAGGATGTAAAAAGGGAAAAGAAAGTATTTTATCTTCCAGAATGGCAAAGCAACTCTGCCACACTGAAAAAAAAGGCCAATATTTATCACGGCCGTTTACAATGTGTGAGAAAAGTCAAAAGAAAGCGGCACGCTCTGCAAAGCGGTGCTGGTCAGACGGCCGTGGGCCGTGGGCTCCGCTGCCACAGAGCTCTCCAACGGCATCGGGAGCCTGGCTGGCACGCCGAAAACCTTCCGTGAACGGCAGGTTTTAATTATCCATAATTCAGGGTGGTACCTGGGCCAAATATAGTGCCTTTGTCAAATGATCAGCCTCAAAGGAAGGATCTGGGACATGGGCCTCACTGGGGCTGTGGACTCCCATGGAAATGCTATGGGCATGGGATGTCTCGCGGACACGGGCACAGAAGCCTCGAGGCTTTGGGAGATGCAGGAGGTCCCCAAGGGCCGCAGCATCCCGGGCCAGCAGCGTGCGCTTCCTCTGCAAGGAATTCACGGTTCCCACGCTGGGTCCTCCCCTTGCTCCCCCCATCATCGCCCTGCGCAGAGACCCAGGATCTTCTCAAGCACGTCTGATTATCAAAACGCCAAAAGCCACAAGGAGAACTTGTATTTACATTTGTTCCTGCAGGAGAAGTGGGGAGAGGTTAATTCTCTACCCAAAGCTCCCTGCGGGACCAGGGCAGCAAGGGCTGCAGCGTCGCATCTCCAGCTGGCAGCATCATCCCTACTGCAGGAGACCCAGGTTTGCATGAACCTGGGTGGGAAGGAAGGCGGGAATATGCCCATATTTTCAGGAGGCGGCTGGAAGGGTGCAGAGACATCCCCCGTCGGAGGGCGATTTCCTTAGAGGGAGTTCACGGCATCGGCACCGCTGCCACCGCTGTAACACACTCGGGGTGTTGTTTACACCCAGTGCCACCGCACTCCTTGCTCCATCGCTCTGCCTACCCATGAAAATCATTGAAGCGGCCCACGTTAAACATAAATAAATAAAACAAACGAAAGATGCCCTTTAAATCAAAGGGCATTAAAGTCCTTCTGCGAGCCTGTGCTGCTCTCACTGTAGGGACTGCCGTGCTATCCAGCATGCTGCGTTACCGGCTTGGGGGACTAAACTCAACATCCCCAGATGAGGCAGCAACAGCAGCGAGACTTGCCTAGCTCGTCCTCACGGCCCCCCGATGCACAGCAAAGCACAGGGAAGCAGCAAGACTGCACCCTGAAAAATACACCCTACGTGCCGCCAGGAGCTCTTTTGCAGCATGGGAAGTTTTCCAGGTTTTTCCACTGCGTTTTCCCCTTCCCTGGGTGTTGGGAAGTAGAAGCATCCAGAGGCAGGTGCCGCCGCGACCCATCGCCTGGCTGAGCAGGGTGAAGGGGCCGGGGACCGGCATGTTCACACGCAAAAGGGCTCGTGTGGCTGACAGGACACGTGTGCTTAGACGGCTCCTGCTGTCACACACTCCAAAAGCTCCCAGGAGCTCTGCTGGCGAGCCCTTGTCCCAGCCCTATGCGAAGGACAGAGAAGTTTTCTGAAAGCGAATGCACCCGCACACACGCTGATGCTCCAGGTCAGAACACGGTACCTGCGCTGGCTCCACACAGCCAACTCAATGCATTTTATACCTCGTCTCATCTCGCTGGCAAATTTGCACCGTGCTGCATAAGCGAGTGACATTTGATAACTCAGAAAGAAAAAAAAAGGAAGAAAAAAATATAGCGAATATCAGAAAAGGGTAAGTTGCTTCCTTTCTTCCTCTCGCTGTCTTAAGATCCTCCGTAGCAGTGACAACAGCAGCATCTGGTGGCAGTGGTCAGTACCTTGGCTGCTCCTCTCGGGTCCCATCCTCCCGTGCCCGCCACACGAACCGTGTCCCTCCGTCCACCCGCTGCCTTCCCTAGGGACACAGGGGAGCCGCCTCGCTCCAGCCCCGGCTCCCGGCGCACCCGCCACGCTCCTCTTGCTCAGCAAGGAGCCTGGGATCAATCGTAACAGCCTAATCCAGGACTAATCCCCAGGATTCAGGCCACGGATGACCTCGCGGAAGGGGCCACCGCGGGAGGAACAGGTACGGCGAGCGGGCGTGCAAGGAACCCATTGCTTCTCCAGCCGCCCAACTCGGAGAAAAACCCAAACGCTGCAAGACAAGCTTGTATTAATGGCTAAAAACTTCCTGGCACAATCAAGCGCCCGCAGCCAGCGGGATTTGGGGGTTGCCGCAATTCCCCACGGCACCGTGCGCTCCCGTGCACTTCAGCGCCCGACATCGCAGCAGTGGGAACAACCTGCTCCCAGGCAGCGGGAATAACCTGCTCCCCGGCGGCTCAGCTCTTGGTCGTTAATATTTTAAGAGCACAGTCAGTATTTTAAGAGCAGCAGCAACCCTAATAAAACAACTTGAAACCAGCAGTGCGGGGCTGCAGGACAAGTTGTTCTCCTTTAAGCGGTTTCCTTTTAAGATATCCGGGCAATCGCAAAATAAATGGTGACTACCAGGTTCCCGGCAACTTCACAGGGAGACATAAAAAGCCCCAGTGGCAGGGAAGAGTTAACCACGCGTAGCGAGCGGGGCTGATCTGCTGCGTGTGCGAAGCCGCTTCCCTTCAGCTTGTTTTCAAATAGAGTTTGAGCCCCGAGCCCTGCGAGAGCAGGACAAGCCGCTCGCAGCTTCGACTCAGCGGAGCATTTTCTCCCTTTATTAACTTTCTTTAGGGGCGATTACAAGGATTGGGCCCAGCAGGACGCTGCCAGGGCTACACCCGCAGTTTCCCCTCCCTGGAAGGCGCTCCGATGGCCACCGCGCGCTCTGCCTCGCACCGCAGGTGATGCTCCTGCTCAGCTGCTTCTCCCCGGAGCCTCCTCCACGCGGATGCGGGATGTTTCCTCGTACACCTGCAGCTCTCCCTGCGTTCCCTCCTGCTTGCAGGAGCGGGGGCTCTCCCCAGCAGATGGGCTCGATGTTGGAAGGGGGGACACGGGCAGCGCGCTCGGCTCGGGGCGCGACCCTCGGCCGGTCCCACCCAGCCGGGTGCAGAGCCCGCGGTCCCGACACGAACGGGGAGAGAGGGAAAGAGGAGGAGAAAAGTGCCCGATGACAACACCACCACACGCGTACCCCGCTTGGGGCCAAACGCTCCGCTAGGAAAAACGTTAAATAAAGAAGCGCAATCAAAGAAAAAGAAGAAGAAAACCGCTCCGAGGACACACGCTCACGCAGCGCGTTGCGCAGCCGCCCGCACCTCCGCGGCCGGAGCCGCTGCCCAGCGCGGAGCTCCGCGCAGCGCGGCCGGGCCCCGCCGACGGCTCCGCCGCCACTTTCCAAACTCCGCGGCGGCGGCTGCCGGGGGCGGCGTGGGGGGCGCCGCCGTTAACACTTTCCTCCCGCCCGCGGGGAAGTTGGAGGCGCCGCGCGGGACGCGCCGCGGGGCCGGTACCTTGTTGCAGTGGTAATAATCCAGCGGGCCGAGGCAGGGCGGCTCGGCGCCGGGCAGCGAGCCCACGGCCGTGGGGGCGGCGGGGTAAAACCTAACGTCCATGTCCGGGCTGCGGGCGGCGGCGGCAGGCGGGGGCTCCGGCGGGCAKGGAGCCGGCGGCGGCGGCGCGGGCTCTGCCGCGGGGCGGGCGGCGCGGGAGGCGGGGAGAGGGCGGGGGGCGGCGGCGGCCCCGGCCCGCCCCGCTCCGCGCCGCCCGCCCCGCCGCCGGGGCCGCTATTGTTCGCGGCGGCCGCCGGGCCCGTCCGCCCCGCGACGGAGCGGAGCCCGGGCGGGAGGTGGACCCCGCGCAGCCCACCCGGGGCGCTGCCCGCGCCGTGGGGAGGTGTCGGGTCCGCGCGCGGCCTCCCGTGTCCGCCCCCCATCCTCTCGCTGCCCCCCGCGCATCAGTAGCCTCAGCGGGACCCCAGCGCTGAGAGGGGGAACAGGGAATGGTCTGAGCCTCTTGCTGCGCTCCCCCGTCCCGCAGAGACCAGCCCCGCTCCGGAGTTGGCTTCCTGCGCGCGGGGAAGGCGGTGGGGGTCCTGCCGTCAAGGGGGGAGATGATGCTCCGCTCGGCACTGCCCAGACGGGGCAGGGAAGGTGACACGGGCGCCTCTGCCGCTCCCTGCGCCTCTGATTGATCCCCAGGGGCAGCCGGGGTGGTTTGCAGGGCCACCTTGCCCCGAAGCTCCAGCAGGTGGAGAGGGACCTGGCTGGGACAAGCCAGGAAAGGGACACCCAAGATCGCTCCAGTTCAGCAGTTTCCCCTCGTTCACGGTTACCTTGCTTCTGATAAGCCAACCACCCCCTCCATTTGATCTCCTGCTTTCTTTCCTGTCCCTTTTCATAGTTTCCCTTTGCTTTCTTTTGCCTTTTCTCTACCACTTCATTATTGATTTCCTGCTGCTGCTTCCCTGGTTCTTTCCAGTTTGCTCCTCAAGGTCTGGTCCTGCCCCTCTCGTTCTGGTGCCACCATCCCCAACAGGTGACACTTGGGGGCAAGGCAGCCGCTTGGCCCCCCTGGAGCCACCATGGCAGCACGCACAGGACTCACCATATCTTTATGATGCACGTGGAAAACCAGGTTATACAAATATTTAATTCTCCAACAAGCTTCTATCATTAAAGCAGCATCGCCGACTGGAATGGGGTGGGAGGGGAAAAGGACTGGAGTGTATTTTGTTATTGTTCTTGTTTTTCGAAGGCTAGTTTTAAGAATTGAGGGGTTATGTAAAAAACACAGCTCTCATTGAAATTAAAACAAGCTCTTAGTCCTTGTGATGGTGGAAAAAAAAAAACGATCCAGGAATAAAAATTGATTTGGGCACAAAACTACTTCTCATTTATTATTTCTCAGCCTGCACGGTGTTTTTTTTTCCTGAAGAACCAGCGTCGATAGCTCCGTGTTTAGCAGCAAAGCCGGCCCGCTCGCAGGCCCCCCTGACAGGCAGGCCTGCACGGGGGCTCTCCGGCCAAGGCAGCACGGAAACGTGCCCTATTTTGCATTACAACGTCCCTGCCCTGCGTCCCGCTAATCCTCCCTCTTCCCGCTTTGTGCACGTCCAGCCCTGCCTGCTCTCCCTCCCGCCTGCCGCAGACACTGTGCAGCCACCCCAGGTTATTAAAGCGTCATTATTTCCGTGCAAAATCCCCCCCATGCACAGTGGCTAGTCTATTACGAAGTATAAATAATTAAAACCAAACTAGAGTTGTCAAAATAATGGAACAAAGTGTATTTTTATGCTGCATTATTCTGGCTTGTTTATCCACAAGATTCAGTAATTAGTAAGCAGCCTCTGAGTCATTAGTATGAATTAGCAAGGTTTTACTATATTATTATCTTTATTAATTATCATAATAATTATATTTCTTATATTGTGGAGACATTGCTAGCAGCTTTACAGCTAAGGCTGAATTGACTTTTTTTTTCAGTTAAACAGGATTTAATTCTGTTATTTCCTACAAAAATTAACACATTTCATCACCAAACTTACAGCATCTCTTCAGCAGATACAAACTGATTTCTTTTAAATGACAGCCATCAGAATAGCTGCATTTTAAGCATTTTAAAAGCTCTTCTTTTCAAAAACACTGCAATGTTTTCTTAATATCTTCTCAGATCCCTGGAGCATGAGATTCACAACAATCAGCCCTGTCAAACTTTGTACATTCATCTGCCTCCATTAGATCTCAAACAGAGACTGATCTGGAAAAAAAAATCAGTCATCACAAAGCGTTATTCCTATTAATATCTATAAATCCTTTTTTTTTTCCCCTTTTTTTCCCTTTTTGATATACACCCAGAGAGGATGGCAGAGAAAAGGCTCATTATCAAACAAACCTTCTTGCAGCTCCCCTCGTGAACGTCTTCATCATTTGTACTCATCGGGCTATCAAGAGAGACGACCCGACACCAGCTTTCCACCCCGGACCCCCTTGACCAGACCCACAAGCTCTGAGCGGTAGCAAAAGGGGGGGCTGAGCATCTCCAACCAGGCAGCAACCTCTGGGGGGCTTCATGGTGTGAACGTGCCTGATGTCCCCCAGTGATACCAGTTGGGACAGGCTCTGCCTCCCCAGAAACTCATCTCGCCTGACGAGGAGCTCACGTCCAGGCAGTGGGATCAGCACCAGCCCACACGCCTGCTGTTGGCACCTACGGAGCCTGCAGAAATAACTAAGCTGATAGACCTCGGAGGACCGTCCGTGGAGGATCTGGAAGGAGATCTAGGGAAAGGGGGGATAAATAAGACAGATCTGTGCTCAACCCCAATGCTACGTGCACACATGCACGCTTTGGCAGCATAGGACTGGCTGCAGGGCTGGGGTTGGGGGGCTTTGCCCTCCATGTCACACCACAGCTTTCCCTCTTGTCCTTGCTGAGCCCCAGGGAAGCTGGGACTTGTCCACCACAGGAAGAGCTGGACACCGCATGGACACAGAGGGAGGATGCAGACCTGCTGCCGTGGACGGCCCCCAGAGCAGTTAGCTCTCCCTTGGCTCCATGGATCAGCCTTTGATTAACTCCCCAGGAAACCAGGTGAAAAAAGAGCAAATATCTTGCATTTGGCCAAATATCGAAGAGGAAAGGGACAGCAGCAAACAAACAGCAAGAGCAAAACCAGTGACACCACTGGACTCAAGAGCCAAAGACATCCTGAACAAGGGAGAAGGAACCTGGTTCTCCTTAGGAAGCGAATGACCGAGTGACTCCCAACGCACAGAAGTTGGTGATTGTGTTGGCCAGGTCATTGAGAGACGACCACAACCACGACAACTCGCACTATAACACTGACATTACCAATGGAACAGGAACACCAGCGCGACTGTCAAGCAAATAGGCCGCTCACAAAGAGGAGAAAACTCTGTAATGAGCATTGCTAAATATCAGACTGAACCTGAATAATCATAATTTCAAAGGCACTTTTTAAGAGCATGACAAAGTGGCTGAATTTATCAGATTCATTATTTGTTTCCAAGTTAGCCCTCCAGCACCCACGGGTCTTTAACGCTAAAAGTATATTTTCATTTTCAGCGTACCACCTAAAATGCCTCCTCACATTATTTTTAAAATAATTTAGTGCTGCGCAGATTATTATTTTAAAATATGGGTATCAATTTTCCACTGTATTATGCAGCTATGTTTTGACATTTTAGTCTTATCCCCAGTTTGTGTCTGAGAACTCCTAATCATACTATTTAATTCCAAGCTACACTTCTCATTTCTGCTCAGAAGTATATAGATCTCTAAATATTCAGTAGTTTCGGTGGGTATGAAGAATGCTGAACAAATGGATGAAGCCTATTGCCAATAAACACAATGCAAATGTGTACATTAAAATGCAATGAAATTGGATTAATTAAATCCACATTGCATCTGGATTTACATGTAACACAAAACAAAATTAAATGCAAGTTTCTTTCACTCAGAAACTTCCCATTTCCCAAAATTAGGTCTGCCTGGAAGCGTGTTCATTTACCTGAGTGGGCCCTGGGTTAGGGACTGTGCTGGTAAATAAAAACATCCGCAATCTAGATAAGCTAGATTTGACCCACAAATCAAGGTTATGCATTTGGCATTTTGTGTCATTTCAAATCTAATGCAAAATTGCATCTCTCTGCTTACAAAACAGATGGTATTAGGCCTTCTTTTTGGCATCAGGTTTTGGTACCTGTCCAAAAAATCTTCTTGACATCCTTTAAATGCAGCTATTTAACCACCTGTCACTTTGCTTTAGATGCCCATTGAATTTCTGACAGGAAAAACATTATTTTGTCTACACATTATTTCGTGACACGGGAAACGTAGCACATATACGGCAAAGTTTACACATTGTGTGAAAATCTATTTAAAAAGGAGGAGAGTTGTTACATGCTACTAAGGCAATTACTCCGTAATTAATGTCATTGATAGGATAAAGCGTTCCAGAAACACAAATATAACAAAACAAACCAAGCTCCAAAGTGGCGGAGAAGCATTAAGGACACTCATGCATCCGCTTACATTCTTCAGCCCAGGGGAAGGAACCTGCTCCCTGGTCAAAAGCAGAATCAGACAGTTTTTTAGGACCAAACACCTTTTCCCCCATGAAAACAGCTCCATTAACACAATTGCACTGAATCCACAGGGTTATAACATTCAGATACATCCAGTGCTCGAGATGGGTGATGAAAGTCCTTATATGTTTGGACTGTGTTTCCTCCTCGAGCACAAGCATTTGACAACAACCTTCTTCCACACAAGCAACCAGTGAACTCTATGGGCATCCTAGGGATACCCCCAGCTTCGACTGCACAAACGCAATGAGATGCTGCCAGCCCCTAGGGAGCCAGAGCTAAACACCCCTCTACTTCCTTGCATGGGACCCTCTGAACAAGTCCACTGCCTGCAACCTAGTGCAAAACAATCTGTCACCTTCTCTGCCCCTTCCATAACAGAAGAAATCCATCCCAGGTGCAGGAGAACTGCGCCAGGGATGAATTTGGCTTTGTGTCTTTAATTTTACCGCGCGGTAGCTCGGAAGAAGCATTGCTTTTGATTTCAAGGACGTCACCCACCTCCTGTGACCAAGTTTAACAGTTTTGTCAGTGTTCTTCCTCCCCAAGTAACAGAGTCATTTTGCACGGGCGTGCGTCTCGGAGATTGAATCGTCTTGCCATGTCACATTGAGGGGCAAAGCCCAATGCTCCCCCTCCACTGCCCACAGGATTAATAACTCTTAAAGCATCTCCGAGTCCTCAACGCAGAGTCATTTTCATCTTATAAATGATCATCCAAGCTCGGCGTAGTTAGTTTTTTCCTCTGAACGTATTCAGTATTTTGGCGGTGGGAGGGAGGGCCCATCCTCAGCTTGCTGGGAAGATTGGTGCCTGATCTTTAGAAATTAATTCTTTTTTTTTTTTTTCCCCCCACTGGGTCCACGCAGCTGCGCTTTGCCCGAGCGAGGAGGAAAATTATCTATTGTTAAATTTGCCAATTGATCTAGGATTAAATGTCAAAATTCATTTTAGCTCCGTTTCATTGCCACGAATTTTCTGCAGTGCTCCTGAACCCAGGTTTCGTCTCTTGCCCAGCAGATCATTGCTAGACGTTTTGTGGCAGAGTGGGAATTTCCCTAGGCAGCCTGTGAATCGAGACACACGCTCTCTATTTTAATGACATTTTTTTGCATGTCTTCATATGCAGGAGGCACGCTACACCCCTGCCCGGGAAAAGACAGACCCCAAAGGGCCTTGCCTCGAGATCCAGGCTGGGATTATACCCCACTTTGCACTCCCTATAAATATTACCCTTTTCTTAGGATAGAAAGTCACCTTTTTAAAATCCAAAATATTAGCAAACCTGGAGATGCCTGTGATGGTTTCTAGCTGTTTCAGCCCAGCCTGGGATGATTTCTGCATCTTCGCATGATTTGTCATTGCCTTGGTTGGGGTGAAGAGAGGCTTGATGCCAGGCTAGCATCGAGCATCTGCAAGGGCACTGCCAAGACATTTGCAAGCCTAAGGCTTTGTACCAACTCCTCTAGGTCTCAGCACCCCATGGAAGCAGCAGTGGGTGAGCAAGCAGCTCAGCCCACGATGGGGTTTTCATTTCAATGGTGGAGCTGGAGAATCCAGCAAGCTACAGAGGAGGAGGGGAGCCATCGTGGGCAAACACCCCCAAATTACCTCCTCCTGCACCAAAAAGGTCCATCTCAGTTTCAGGTTACACACAACACTCTGCTTCTTGTGGGATTTATACTGGGCAGAAATGGAGATCCTCTTTCAAAACGAAAACCGAAAACTTATCATTTTGGTAATGTTGGGGCGAGTTACTGCACATATTTGCAAACTGTTTCTCCACCTTTTGCTCTCCTGCTTGCAGAAACTTTTTAGAGAATTAGAACAAATTAAATTGTCTCTCTCTATATACACTGTTTTTCTTTTTAATAAATTTACTTTCCCCCCAAATGGTGAATACATTCACTTTTCACTACAAGGATACCCCCCGTTCCATTACTCAGATGTGCCCTGCTTGCTCCCAGCTGCTGGGACAGGCTGGGACATCAGTTCTTAGTCCCAAGATCTTAGTAAAACACCCCAAGCTGATCACACTCCTCCTCCTCCCTAGGCTCACCCACAGCCTTGTTCCCTTTTCCCCTACTCCGTAAAGTCCCTTTTCCACAGCTCCCTCACACCTGCCTCCCCTTTGCCTCCAGGGCCTGAGCCCAGGAGCTGCAGCTTTTCTCCATGGTTGTACACACCTTTTTCTCCCCCTCTCCCTTATAATAAATAAATAAACCTGAAGCTTCAACGCAGGCAACAAATATCACAACACGTGGCAATCCTGTTTATCTCAAGTTTCCTAGGTTCTGCCGGCCAGTCCAAAAAATTTAAAAATTTTCAAGTTTTTTTTGCTTTATTGACATACTTCACCCAGATCTCTGGCATTTCCCTTTTTTTTTTTTTTTTTCCTATGGTGCAAAAGGAGAAAAAAAAGTCCAGAAAACCTTGACCATGAGCAAGCCAAACACCACACGTTTTATCAGGTGGCTGTTTCAAAGGAGATAAATAGTTTCTGTAGGTTAAAAGAAAGCAAAAAACAAACCCCCAAACTTTCCCAGTGGAAGCATTGCATTTTTTGCCCGTGGACCCAGGGTTGAATGTTGCCTCCAGTGCACCCAACTGCCCCGTCTCTATCCCCACCCATGGCAGACAAAGCACCGAGATGCCACACGGATCCCACTTTTCCCAGAACTTGTGCTTTCCCAGACAAGGGGGTCTCCAGACTGCAAGCAAAACTCTGGCAGCTGACGGTGCAACTAAAGAAAACACTGGTGCAATTCAATGGACAATGGAAGAACCCAAATTTAGCACAATGACCCATTCTGACTTTGTTTTTGGTTTCAGGAGCTCTGTGCAACGTTGATTACATTCACAGGGGCCCCCTTCCCAGAGCAGGGTCTGCAAGGGAACTCGTCCTTTGCTTGCTTGACAGGAATAGATGCACGAGCAGACTGTAACAGGGCAAAACCCACTGACAGAGCACAACCAGAGACCAGGCCTGTGCACGTGCAACAGCTCTGCTTGGTCTCACTGGGTGTGTTTTCCAGCGCTCACTTTAGTGTTTCTGAGCACCCTTCAGCATAGAGGTTCCTGCTGTCTTAAAAATATCAGGTTGGGTTGTAGCTCCACTGCTGTGTGCAAGAGCAAGTGCATCCATTCGGGCCTTGGAGGCCACTCTGCTTCAAGGCCAAGGGACCTGGCTGCAAACACTGGTTGCTAAACCCGTATTCAAAACAAAGAAAGAAAATCCAACATCTGAATCTTGTTTGAATTTATCACGCCTGGTTTTTGTTTCCCTGCAAGGTTGTTCCTCTCTGATTTTGCACTGGGACTAAAATGAGCTGACAACATCTCTTTAAACTACGTCACCTCCATGTGGTTTTTCTTTTCCCTTGTCTGAGTCAGGTGCCTGTATCAGTACCAGCCTTTCCCCATGGCAAAAGAGGGTGCAAAAATGGCAGAAAAACATCTGCAAAGTATGCAATGTTTCATTTCAGCGAGCTTTTTGGGGAGGAGAATGGGGGACAACTAGTAGTATTTGCCTGTCAATTCAGCTGAACACAAACCTCTGAGGCCCCTGGAGTGACAAACATGCAGAGATGCAGGTCCAGAGTCATTGCCTATGAGGTTCTTCATAGGCTTTGGTATCTAGTTGTGAAATGGAAACCAAGGACAGAAGGAGGTGGATGGTCTCCCCTTGGCCAATGGAGCCCCATGGGGGCACTGGCTGGGACCTGTGTGTTCAACCATGATCTGGAAAAGGAGACAAGTAACCGAGGAGGAACACGTGCAGGTGACAGAAAACGTTCACAACAGCCACAGCTAGAGCCAAACTCAAAAAAATTCGTTTCTTAGCCCAGCTTTGCTGATGGAGGTAAAGCCTTGCGGAACAACCCCCCAAAAACCTGCAAAAGATACATTGGCAGATGGAATTCAGCGGCAAGAAATGCTAATTATTGCAAATGAGAGCAGCTACAACAGGCCTACACACACGGCGAGGGCTCTGAAGGAGTGCTCACGACGTGGGAAAGATGTGAGCCACGCAGGTAGTCCTTTGAGAGATCAGTTCAGTCCTTTGAGAGTGTTAGTTCAGTGATGAGCAATGGCCAAAACAAAGACACCGTCAGCAATTATCAGATGATAAATAAAGACCAAAACCAGAAAACATCATTTTGGCAGCAGTAAATTTTTGCTGTGCCATCTTCTTAAATATTGCAAGCAATCCTAACATCCATCTCCCAGAGAGGATCTAGGAGATATACGAAATTTTTCAAGACAGGTTTAAAGGATTATCAGAGTTGTGAGCTGCTTCCACAGAAGGAGTCACTAACAGGATAAGGAAAAACATGAAATTTTGGGCTTGTAATGTAAGAGCCCCTGGAAGAAATTGTGATGGGAGGTCTTTAAGATCAAAAGCAGCACACAGGAAGATGCTCAGAGACAACCGTTTATTATGTCTTGTAATGAGAAAGCTAGAGGGACCTGAATGAAGTCATCCAAAAAACGACACTTTTCCAATCCATAGAAAATTAAATTGTGGAATTTGCTGCCCTAGGATGCCGTGGAAGCTAAATGTACGAGTGGGTTTAAAAGGGACATCAATTAGTTGTAATGACCTGAACTCAGCCTTCAGATCAGGAAGTCCCTGCCCTTGTGTTTGCTAAATCCAAGGCCCTCTCCTGGGAAAGGTTCATTTTGTTTCTCCTATGCTCTCCTCAAGCAGTCACAGGTTGTCCCTGTTGAAGACTGGATGCTAAGCTAGATGGATACGAAATATTTTCGAAACAAGATGATTTTTGAAAAATTGTGAGATTTATCCATAAGAATATCATGGATTTGGGGTTGTAACCCCAGGAGTGATTTCCAGTCTCAACGTCAGTGAATCTAGGTCCAGACCGATAAGAAAGCAGCAGCTGGAGTGTTAAATGTGAATAAGTACTATAAAAACAACAGATAATGCTATTATTGCTCTATTTGGCTGCTTGTTGATAAGGTATTTGAGGAATACTTGCATTATACTACCGAGACCTGACCCAATAAAGTATAAGAGTTATTTATTCCCGGATTTATTCTCTAAGTAGCAACACGAGCCTTTAATTCAAGACGCTGCATTCCAGGCGCAAAGACGAGGCGAGGCCTGAAGAGCAGCGCCCTGCCTGCACAACTCAGCCCTACAAACGCTGGGCCAAAGGTCTCGCCTGCGCATGAGTTTGTATATATTGGATTAACCCAGAGCAGAGTTTGCATTGCTTTGCAGTGTCATGTCCTCACGCCTCTCGTTTTGCTGAGTGCCACTCGGAGCTAGCGACACGACCTCAGACTCGCTAAGCTCCTTCGGTCTGCATCTCCCCATCAGGAACGACGGGTAGTAGAAGCCCATGCTCTCCACTTCTGCTTAGTTAGTGCATCAGTTTGATTTGAGCCATCCTACTCAACCACATCTTCATTTTTTAATTTAAAACCCACAAGGGTCCAGAAATCATTCCCGTCATTGCTTGAGGGACAGCTTAAACATTCCGTTTGGAAGTGTGGAGAGAGACAAATAACTTTATACCTAGAGCCATGTATGTGGATGCTGCACGGCATCCCCTGCTTTAAACACAACATGCTGCCCTGAGTGATACCTGGGGGTCGCAGCACAGACAAGATCTCAAGAATCATTAGTAAATCTACAGATAGTGAATTCTTATAGTAAGTCAGGAAATTATCATTAAAAAAAAAATACTTGAACTATACCTCTGATATTAAGAGCAGTTCAGTGCTGCTTACAAACTTCATGTCGTAGAATAAACAGGGAGCAAACTGAAGCCAGGCAAGCCTTGCCAGCTTTGCATTTACAGAACTGTGGATCTGAGAAGAGACTTAAGCTGGGCATGTGAAAAGATGCAGAAATCTTTAGATTTGCATATACAATATTGAGATCATGAGAATGTCACATTTAAATGCAAAACTCACGTGTCTCATGAATAAATCATGAGTGGTGGCAAGACTGATTTATTCTTTTTTTCCTCCAATTGTCATCTCATCTCCCCCCCTCCTCCGCTTCCTCAGCCCCTGAGCAGACACTGATCTGCAGAGCAGACAATTCCTTCTTCCCTTCGCTGGGAAATGCGGCGATAGATGAGCAGGATAAGACGCTGAAGGCGCTTCCCAAACAAAAACATGTGCCCGTGCCTCTTGTTTATACTTGGCTAGGAAGTAAAGAGGCATCATTTCCTCTCTCCTTCCCCGCCGCCATCCCCTTTCCTTTCTCAAGAGCTACCTTAATACCATGGCAACAGCCTTCAACCCTGTTCTTGTATGACACAACCAGATTGGGAAAAGGTTAGCTGTGCGCTGTAATCAAATCCAGGCAGGTCAATCGGGTAAAGAGATGACTTCCCATGCACTATGGAATAATGAAGGAGCAGAGCACACAGGTCAGCCGTTCTTCCTCTCTTCCCTTCCCCTTGCTGCTCACCGCTTGGAGTGCCAGGATGTCATTTCGCCTCCAGTGACTAAAATGGAAGCAAACACTTTCCAGAGGTTATTGGAAAAATACAAAGCGTTGCAGGGAAGGAGCCAGTAGATTTAACACCAGAGAAGAGAGAGGGCATCTGGCTTGGAAATCCTTGTGCCATTAATGAATAATGAGATGTTAAGTGCAAAGTGTCAGCAAAACACATTGATGCTCCGAAACACACCATCTCTCTCAAACTAAGCAGGCACCCATTTTCTCTTGCTATGTGTGTGTAACTCTCAGGCTTAAGATATCATTGGCAATTTCACACTTTGAGAATAGCAATTCAGCTCTCATTAACATCAGGCTGGGAATTTTTTGATGACAATTTCTAAAAAGGCTCAGGCGCTTAAAATTCATCCAAATGATAGGAGCGTATTGATTCTGACAAAATTTGCTTGAGAAAAGATGTTTGCAGTCCAGGATGAAATTTCTGATCAAAACCAGGAACGTGCAACACAAATTGTCCAGGAGTTCAATGAAAAAAAAGGCGCTTGCAAGATGGGACACATGGACCCCTGACATACAGCTCAATATCTCCCATCGAAGCAGTTACACCGAAGCAGTTGCTCATGGTGGATGTAATAAAGGCCTCTAACTCAGGGGCTTTGAGCTTAATTTCCCATACCTGAGACCAAAAGCCCTCACTATAAATACTCAAGTGCTATGCACTCGATTTTGGTGCTGCAGCAGGAGAAGCTGGAGCCAGCAGGTCAGCTCATTGCCTTGTAGTGGGCACCCTGCATCACTCAGACCCAAGGTCCTCGCCAAGAGGGCCAGAAAGGCACTCGATTCCAGGTGTCACATCAAAACGTGCAGGTATCTCCTCATCTTGAGCTTCAACCTTTCTACCTTCCTCCGAGTAATCCCCCGAACACTAACGGAGCCCTGATGCAGGAACGCTTTGGAAGCTCAGCAGGTTTTGTGGGACAGGGATAACTCCCATTGAGCTACACCACAAGTTGCACAGTATTCAGGGGGGAAAATTTCAGCAACAGAGGACATCATAGGATTCCTACACACACATACACACATTTACTGCTGCCTGTCACGGCTGAGCCTTAATTTCAAAGACAGGTTTTCAGTCCTGGTAGGTGAGACCCACACTCTTTGCTGCTCGTGTCTGTGACACAGACCACACGCGTGCTACATTTTGCAGCTGGAGTCCGGCTAATGGAAGCGATTTGATGGCTGGAGCTCCAACCCAAGCTGTGAGACGCACTCCCCAGCTTGGCAGAAAGCAGCCAGGATCCGATAGCCCCCATGGTCCTAATGGGCAGCTAATGGCTTCGGCCACAGATTATCTGAAGACACTCATTTCAGATTAAGGGAAATAGGAGGGGTAAGGAAGATGCAGCCTGCTGAACTGCTGCTCCCTCAGTTCCTGTTGCCCTCCTGCTCTTCCGATGCAGGCAATAGCAGGGGTCACCGTATGGGGGTATAAATGAGCACATTCTGGTCCACGTGCACGGCACTCTGATGCACAGTGTCTTGCACACGCCCACAGATGCTTTGCTTCACCCTAGACATGGACCAAACCAGCCACAGCACACTTAAGAGTGGAAACTTCAAGTGAAGGTCGTTAAAAAAGTGCAAAAAAAAAATCATTCAAACAAAAAAGCTCCCCACTTTTTTAGGAGACCTTTTAGCTAATATGCTTTGTTCAATCTATAGTAGGAAAAATATATCAATCAATGCTTAAAATTGAAATTCATCATTTTGTTTTGAAACAGCTTATCTTGCAGCATTGGATACGAGCTCTGTGTTCTGTGTCAGAGGTTTTTTTTTTTTTTTTAATTCATTTTCCCTCAGCAAAGGATAAGAATGGAGAGCATAAGAGGGATTAGGATGAAACCATTGCAGGCTTGATAATGGCAGAGAGGTTTTTAAAGATTGACTTTGAAGTGAAAAATTAAGTAAACCTTCAGAAAGAGATTTCCTCTTAATCAGAAATGGTGCATTCGTAAGAGGCATCAAATGTAAACAGCCGAAATGGCTGAATGCCAGACTGAATCACTGAGTGAGGGTCAGCAACCTGGAAGCCCGACTCATTTTTCTTAGTTCGCATCCTGCAGTAAATGCTGGCAAGACGGAATTGCTGAGAACCAAACAAAGTCAGGCCAGATAATCCCTGTTCCCCTCCCTCCACCGCTCCACACTATTGCCAGGCTGCCCCTTCTCCCGAGCATCCGTTTGAGAAGGGTTGCTGTGGAAAAACGCATTTTTAGTCCACTTTCCATGCCACGTCCTGGGAGTCAACCACACCGCCAGGCCACAGGGAAACAAATTCCCAGCCTACAACCGTGCTCCCTGCCCTGGAGAGACGGTGCTCTGGGCAAGGCTCACCACAGCAACAGCAAATAGTATCTTTGCTGACTTATTTAAGCTTCATAACTAGACAGTTCAATCAATCAGGATTATTTTTAGCTTCTACTTAAATGCCGACAAAATCTAACACAAGAAATGCCTTTTTTTTTTTTTCTCCCCAGATCTAAATTATCTGCAAACACTCTTAATTATTCCATATTACTCTATTGTTTGACTAAAAATAACAACAGATAGAGTTTGGCATACTGACTGTAGGGAGTCTTTCAATATGGTACTCTGAGGAATTCATACTGTTCTTCATGGTGCTCTTGCCTTCCACAATTTTTTTTTTCATTTATTTATTTATTATTAAATAAAGTCTCCTTTCAGCATTTCACTCTGTTTTAACATGCCTTTTTTTTCCTTTTTTACTTTAAATGCAGTTAGCTAGACAAGTAGCCTAATATTTCCTGCTCTCTACTCAAAATATTATCTCCTAGCCTCAAACCTAACACGTACAAAATACTCCCGAGAACAACAGAAAACCAAAAGCCTGTACCTACCTGGCCTCTGAAAAGACCAACAGAGATCTTCAATTCAAAACTACTGAAAATTCTTCAACAAAACACATCCCCACTTCATGACCTTCATTAGTAGGCTCAGATCCTTCAGGACCCAACTCAGACGGTAGTGCCCGTGGCTGCAGAGTAATGGCACCTGGTGCTCCTCAGCAGTAGGTGAAGGTTTTGAATGATACAGGGATAAAAACTACTAAAAAGGCCCTTGCTGATTTTTTCCCCCCCATACTTATTTATCCTTTGGCTTTTATTTCAGTTTGGTGTTCTTAAGAGATGCTCCATCTGATGACACATTTTAGTCTTACCACTTGAGTTTTGTGGCTTTTCACTCCCACCTAGAGCCAACAGTAGCTCTCTTCCAGCTGGAGAGAGCAGTGTTGAATGTGGGGAACATCAGTGTTAGCAGGCATAGGGAAGTACTCAACTTTAAGGTTGTACTTAAATCACTCTGAATTTCAAGGTACTTTATGAGAGTTCAGGTCTTATATAGGAAAGCTGTCTCAGTTATGAGAGGTAATAGGCATGACATGGGACAAGCTGATCCTCTTCTGCTGGCAGTCTTCTGAGAATAAGTATCACCTCCATTTAGATACTAGATGTCTCCTGAAATGATCTGGCCACATAGCCAAGTTCTCTAAAGACCAGCTATTTGGGGCACAGCCTAGAGGTCCTTTACCAGTGCAGTTCAGCCTCTCTCCTAGCTGAAGCTCATTTTAATTTATTTTCCTGAATTTTAACATACCAAATCCCTGTTCAGCTTTAGCAGTAATTATTATGTCAAAGCGTAAGGTATTTTGAGACCTACTAACAGATGCTCTGCTGTTATTTCACATCCACCTACAGCATTGAAGCCTCTTAGGCATTAACGAGAACTGTCTCTGAAGGAGACTTTTAAGCGGCCATGTGGGAAGAAAAACAATTTCCTAGGCTTGATCTCTCAATAAATACAAAAATTATCTGTGATATCTACTCCTCCCTTTGGGTTGGCTTCATTCCCCTCTCATTTCCAAAGGATCATTATATCAAAGATCCAAGAGAAGAGCCAGGCTATGACTACTTATTTCAAGACTAGAATGAATAAGCACTATTTCGAGCAAAGTTAATGACAGTAGTAACCACTTCCACCAAAGATGTCACTGAACTACGTGCCATAGCTAGCTCTGATTCTTTCTGTGTGTTCTGTATGATGAGCAGAGATATTTATGTGACTTTGTGCACCTTTCTGGCTCTTTAACTTTTTTTAACAAGCTCTGGTTTTCCCCTGGTTCCTCCAACCAAAAAAGGTCTGATGATTGCAAGGTGCCGTTGTAGAAGCATCCTTGATGTCAAGACTTGTGGGCATTGGAAGGTTAGACCATCATTAGTTGCAATTGAGATCATAAAATGGTGTAATTCCCTCCTGTGGTCACTCCAGTGCAAGTCTCTGTGCAGTCACTGGCGAGGAATCTGAGCCCTTCCCAGGATACCACACTTCAATTGAATTTAGCTGTGTCACACATACACACACACAGAGCTTATAACCACACTCCAGACTGGCCCTGAAATAGCTAACAGAATGATTTACAACTTGTATTCCCAAGCAGAAAGGAGAAAAAAATAATTTCTCTTTCATATAGACAGAAAAGTTTTGATACTTGATTTTTTTCTTTTTTTTTTTCTTTTTATTGTTTTATTTTCTATGTTCTAAACTGACTGCTGGTGACAAGTCAGGTGAAGAGGGAGCCTGGAATCTTACACTCATGATAGACTCACTTCACCTCTTTCCACACTAATTGCTTCTTAATACTATGAGAAGACCTGAGCTCATTATTTTCTTTCATTTGCACCTTTTGCATTGATCTTCTTAATTATTCTCAGGCTTGTGATTACAAGAAGCAATGCTTTACTGTGCTACTGCGGATGAAGATCATTTTGCCTTGATGCCATGCATAGAATGAAAATTTACTTGGGGGGAGACGGAAGGACAAGTCAGATTCAGTGATTTCAAAGGATGTGCAGGATCCTCTGTGACATGTTGCGTTTCCCTAAAGGGTGCAGACCTGGTGGCTGCTTGTGCCCTTGACAGGGACTAACTCTCCTGTCCCCTAAAATGGCAAGAAGGTGACAGACCTGAATAGGAACTAAAGTATATCCCAGGAAAACACACGGCCAGCACCCTGACTTCCAAACTACCATGGTCATGTGCCTTAAACAGGATGGGGAGTCCTCACATGCAGGTGTAGATCCACCCCCCCCCATCATTTTCTAACAGTTATACTAAACAGTGCCCACCATTGGAGTCTCCATCTCTGGAGATCTTCAAAACCCACCTGGACACCACCCTGTGCCACGTGCTGCAGGCGACCCTGCGTGTGCAGGGGGTTGGACTAGATGACCTCCAGAGGCCTCGTCCAACCTTAAGCATTCTATGACTCTGTGATTCTGTGATTCTCAATTTGTTGTTCAACAGGTGAAACTACTAAGCCCAGGGCTCTCTGTGCATCAAAGTCTGATGAAAGGGTTGATTTCAGCTGAATGGGTTGATCTGAAGTCCCATTTGAAGTGAATCAGGATCATTCTGTTGGTAGCCCACATCTTCTTTGAATGGCCCCTTGGGAGCGAGTGTGACCCAGAGCTCCACCAACACAGTAGTGCCAGCAAGCCCTGGGGAGGTGCTAGAAGGCTTTTCTGCATGGAGTGAAACCTCACCAGCTTCCTGGGGAAGCTTTCTAGCCTCCAAGACTGCCTTCCTGCCCAGTATGTTTCTGGATGGATGGAATCTCTGCTCCCCTAGCATCAATGTTGTCTCAAGAGCAGCCTAAGCAGCTTTGTCAGGCATTTTGGTGTGATCAAGCTGATAAGATAAATGACATCAGGCAACATTATTCATCTAGTTTGAGAAAGTGTCTGGCTTTGACTCCCTCCCATTTGTGCCCATTTGCCCCCAGAAATCAGGCAACTGTGACTTATCTCCTTTTAATGTACTCTCCACTGAGCATTTCAATATGATTATCCCAGAGCTTTGGCCAACCACTTCTAGCTTGGATCCCCAGCCTTCCTCTTTCATGAAAGGCCGCTTTTAGCTCTTTGGCCTAGTTTTAACCCTCAAAGATAATCTCTCTACAGCATTTGGCAAGCTGCCAGTAGGATTAAAATCTGCTGGGGTTATTTACTCTCTTAATGAAATGCTATATACCCAAGTATATCAGTACTAATTAACACCCTGTCCACAAGTTCTCTCCTTAGCGTTGATAATTATGAAAAAATCCACACTCTCATAGTCACCCTGGTTATTAAGAGAGGAAATGAATTTCAGTAGTTTTTCAGTTTTATTGCCACAAATATAGCTCTTCCCAAACTTTGCGCTGGCTCACTCCTCGTTCTCCAAGTTGAATTGTTGCCAGCAGTTGTCTGACACTTTTTAATTTTATTTAGGTTTGGCTGAAATTTGATTTGGATGAAGACTGGAATCTCAGCACGCCCTCGGACCACAAACTGCTGGGTGGCAGGGGCAGAGGAGGGCAGCGGTGGTCGGCCCTTCCTGTGGTCCCTGCCAAGGAAGAGCTCTTGGATGGGAGTTGCTGTAATTTGGGCTTGGGAAGAAGGAAGCAGGGTTGCTCCTGGGCATTGCTCCTCCCTGTTACTTCATTTCCCTCCCCTTTCTCCACTCCAATGAATCCCTTGGCAAGCCAAGGCTGGAGGAGAGTGCCCAACAAGATTAGTTTTCATAGCCACCTTGCCAAACCTGCATGTCTGTGATGTTTTAGAAGGATCACCGTGTACCAAGCTTATTTCCCTGTGGTCACCTATGCCAAGGCTGTCTTCGCACTCAGGCAAGCTTCAGCACGGGCACACCAGGCTTTTCTCAGGCTCTCGTGGGCAGAGGAGGACATGGCCGTGCACACAGCTTGGCCACCTCCGTGGGAGTTCGGTCACTGCACGTGCATCAACCAGCTTGTGCTGTGAGTGTGGCTGAGTCCAGCGAGTCCTTCACACCAAGTATGTCCATCAAAAAAAGCCACTGTGATAGCAGAAAGGGGTGTGGATGTCAGGAGAAGGAAAAGATGGGGTATCTAAGAAAGGAAACAGGTTTGAGCATGTCTCACAGTGGCAGACATTGGGGATGAATCTGGTTTCCAATGTATCATCAGTCCTCACCCCAGGGTTGCTGTGGGTGAAATAGGTCTGAAACAAGGGTCCCGGAGCTCTGGAATAGGGCTCCGAGAAAGCACTGGCAAAGTCTGGAAAGCCGATCCTAACTTTTCACTGTCATAACTGCAGATAGGACAATAATGTATTCGTAATTCTGAGGAGAATAACTCCAAATAGGCACTGCAGCCTCTCTGAAGCCCTCATCTGTGCTAGATTACGTCAAGGGCTCTTGAATTAAACAAATCTGAAGTTTCTAGGCCAAGCCATTTTTGAGATATGACATGAAAAAGCATTAGGAGATGCTTCAAACACTCTGAATCATACTTATTTTCCCTAAGACCCCTGTCTCAGAAATGGATTGTCTGATATGCCTCAGATTTTCCCCAAACAACCCTGCCCCAGCTATTTATCATGTATGGGTGGGCTGAAGATGTGTCCAGGCTTTCTTATGTGACTTCAGCAGCTGGGTCAAAAGTGGCCACTTAGAAAAGCTCGTTATAAACTTAATCACAACGAAGGGGGAGAGTCAGGAGAATGAATCTCCATCAAAATCTCGGTTCTTTGTAGCCTGGCCTGGCCTGGATCCCCACAGCAAATCCTGTCTGGTCCCAGCCTCCCTTGGCTTCCTTCCCATGACCATGCTCTTGCTTGCAGGGCTGGGATCGCGGCATGGTTTTGCCTGACTGGTCCATGCTCATCATCAGCTCCTAAATTTCTGATGCGCAAGCTCTGTCCTGGGCTTGTCCCCCTGGGCTCTTGGCAAATGCCTATGGACAGTCCCTGTGGAGGGGAAATGCCTCTGCATGAGTTGAGTAGATGCTGGATCCTGCCCTGATCCCTGACAAACAAACCTTAAGTTTCTTTCATGAATCTTGCTCATGTTTCACCTTCCTCCCTGGAGACCTTTATGCACCACATCCTCCATCAGGATAACTGATCTGAGCAGTACTAGCTTCTGGTTTGTTCTGAAATACAGCATTGAAATGCAGTCTTCTCTGACAACTTGGGACCTACAGATAGACATCTGTTCTCCTACCTAAGCACATTTGTATCAGAGCACAGTGGGCAACCTGACAGCTCTCACGAAGCGTTTCCCAGGGCAAGTGCACAGTGGGCCGTGCTGGTGCCAAGGACACGATAACGAAGAGGTGCCCGTGATCAAGGTGTCCAGTATACGATGGAGGGAAAATCATGTGTCTTCCTGCACTTGCTCCAGGAGGAAAAGCATGTGCCAGGTTGGGCTTCTGGTAGGGCTCTCACTGTTGGATGCCATGGTTATTTAACTGAACTCCATCTGGGCTATTTATGGACAAAAATCATACTCAGGATCCTGGCCACAAAAGTGTTTGAGTGGCCTTTGGGAGTCCTCCAGGAAATCACAAAATTCTGATTGGACAAAGTCAAAATTTTTTTCATGGGAATGTGCTCCATTATCCAACAGTGGCACATGCAGAATTTCTGACCGAAAGCGGAGAAAGAGGCAGTGACAGAGGCAGGACCAGCAGCTGCGGGAGGGGGCAGGTTCCCTCAGGGCAGGGAAGATCTGGCTTTCAGAGCAGTTGGCCCCAAACTTTCTGTCCCCGGGATGTTGGCCGTTCTGTATTGCCTCTCGCTGGATTTCATTGGTATCCAACACCAGCCCCAAGAAAAAAATGCCATAAAAGCTCCAAGAGATTTGCATTGGAGAAGAAGAGATAGAAATTCTGCCAGGATTGTGCACTTGGGCACCTGCTGCCACCAGTTAGATGGTGAACTGGAAAGGAAACACTGAATTTAGCCATGGTTAATGCAAAAGATTGCAGTTTTGGGCAAGGTTCCGTGAGAAACCCCTGTGTTGCAACCCCAGAGACTCAAAAATTGCGAGTCGCATATCCCCAAGTTGCATTTCTGCCTTAGAGAAACAATCTATATGTATTTATGTATATCTCTCTATGAATGAAGGCTGGAGAGGTGTTTTTAATTTGCTTTCTGAGTTTTGAAGACTGTATTTTTAATCTTTTCTCTGCAATGCCGAGGCTCACATTTATTTCCTTTTTACTTTTATTAGCAGCTGAGGCTGCTAGCTGGTTAGCAAATGCAGGATCTAGAGCTTCCAAGGCATATCTGCAACGAAAGAAACAGGAATACCATTTGAGAGCATTTGCAATTGTGTAACCAAAGTAGGTTTGCATTTGATGTAGTATCTCCAAACGTAATGTTCTGAGTCACTGGTATAACCTGTGTGTCTATGAAAAACAAAAATTGGCTTTTTCTTTTCCCTGTTAAATACTTTCCTGATATTCATCCTCCCTGACTTTAGGCATCATGATATTAGAAACACATGCTGGGTTAGGAGCTTGTGCTGTCTGAGCAGCCAGTAGAGAGGAGCACCTTTACAGCAGAACATCTCTGCAGTGTGATCATTCCCATTAAGGAAGTTTAGGCACTTATTTTAAAGTTTGTGCTGCTGAAGCATCTCCTGAGGGGCGCTCACTGGATCTGCTCTCACTGCAGCTTCGGCTGGCCCTAGCAAAAGAAAAAGAGGGGAGCAGAAAATACTGCAGCTATTGCAATGTGGGTCCAAACCTTGCACACGCGCCAAGACTCAACCATAAAATGTAGCATTCAATCAATATGAAGTCATTCAATCCACTTCAGCTGGCCCTACTGACACTCCTATGTTGATAACTGCAAGACGAGGCCTTCAAAGAGTATTTTGCATTGAAGTGTTCAACCAAAGCTCAAAACTCCTAAGAGAAGCCTTCCAGTGGAGAAGTGCATGTAACCTTATTCAACGCGGAGCTCCTCATCCCTCTGCTCCTCAGGTATGGATAATTACCTTCCCCTAATTGCCGCCTTCTGGCCGTGGGTTATGTGAGCTGTTTATCCAAAAACATAACACGGGAGCAGGAGCATTTTGTACCGTGGAGAGGGTTAATTTCCCTCCGAATGCCAAATGCCCTCATGGGAATGGAATGTGTAGTGTTTGTAAGTGGTTGTGCCCCAGAATCCTCTGAGAGCCACTGACTACTGCATGTTAACGATTGGTATTATTAAGGAACAATTGATGGCCTGTAACCAAACAACAGAAACTAATTACTGGAAAACTTTTATTGTCCTTTAATTACTGGGCCTCTTTGTCAATTAGCAAAAGAGAGAGAGGGAGGGAAGAGAGACACAGGGAGGGAGCGGGAGGCTCATTTTTATGGCGACAATAAATTTTTCCGAAACTGCAGTCGTCAGGAGCTGAAAGAGTGAGTCTATTAACACACAATATTAAGGCATGATATTTACTCGAGCTGCTAAGTGTAGGTGCTTTTCTGCTGAGAGAAATAAAAAAAAAGTATGCAGCTCTGGGAATGCTAATCAGGGTTTTTTTCCTTCCTGCCCTCGTGCTGCTGCCTGACGCGGCAGCTTTAATTTTCACAGTGATTTTGCCCCTGGACCAAAGGACTCTCCCTGTAAGATTCCTCCAGGAACTTGGCCTGGTGCCCGTGGAGCATCTGAGCATCCCAGATTAGATGCAGAGGAGGGGAAAGAGAGGCAGGATGCTCCGGTGGGCAGGCAAGTATCCCCGAGCCAAGGATGCTGGAGCCTGGGAAGGGCCAGGCCTGCATTCCAGGCTGCCTGATCCAGCCTTGCTATGCTGGGGGAGCCCATGCTGGCAAGTGCAGGTGCACATCTGTGTGCTCAGGACCCACGTATGATCAGGGCCTGGCTGCGACAACCCACACGTTAATATGTCATGCACCAGGTTCCTGGCTCACCAGCACCATCCAGAAATAGTTTATTCTCACTTTGTTCTTCTTCTGGGCACACAGTCATGATTAGCCATGATTAAAACTTCTCTCATGCCACTTGAACTACAGTTATCCCACCAAAATTAATCATAACTATTTTCGGTCGCTTGGCGAATAATCATCAATATTATTCTCTCCTGTTTCACTATCTCAGATTAACCAGTTACTACCTCCCCTTCTGAGAGACGGACTGTCAGCACTATCACTCTTTAGATATTATTTAATCAGCCAGGGAAAAAACAGCGTTCCCCAATGTGCTGCACTGTGCCATGCAGGATCCTTCTGGGGCTGAGTCGAGGCCGAGGGCCCAAAAGACAGCTTGGTTAGGGATGAGACACATCTCATTCAGCAGTAATTGCCAGGCTCTTAAGAGCTTCTGAAATAATGGCATTCATTTGGAACAGATCTTTTTTTTCCTCCTCCACGAGGGCAAATTGGCTTCTCTAAGAGCACAGGAGTTTCACTATCTTTCGTACCCAGCTCCTACATGTGCTCTTGCTGAACCAGGGACAGTGGTTATTGGAAGGAGTTAAATTACTCCCATGAGTAACTGCTCCCAAAAGTGGCTTGCAAAAGAGCAAAGTACCAACCTTTTATCAAAAAGCAAATATCATTTCAATTCATGATGACAAATATCGGAGACGCCTAGCTTTCCTGTACGTTGGTCTGCCAAGCTGGTGGCCCGGCTCCTCAAGCTGCTCTGCACGTTCAACACACTCCAACGGCTGGAATTTGTGGCTGTTGTTGGATAAGCCACAGGGAAGTAGCTTATAAATTTGTCACAGCCTGTCTTTATTTTGCTTGAATAAACTGAGTTTTGTGCTATCGAAGAGAATCCAGAGCAGTTCCTGCAGGTGACCTTAATAGCGACAATAACCTACAGCCTTTTGACGCATCTATCCCTATGCAGAGATGCAGAGGAGTTACTAATCCTATAAAGAGCAAGCCAACTAACCAGGATTTCTGGTGGTTACCCGTGGGATGTTTTTATTTAGGCACTTCATGGTGGCTGCCAAAATTTCCCTCTCCTTTTTGAGGGGGCTGGCAACAGGATATCATTGAAATGCAGCCACACTTCACATCAGTGGACGGTTTGCAAGCCCTGGGTACCTGGGTGACCTGCAGGATACAGGTACTGGTACCCCAGCTGTGTTCTCCAGCCTGTACAGCAATGCACTCACCAGCCCATGGTGACAGTTTGCTTTGACTTTTCTTTCCCCAGTCCATGCCTTCTCATTGCCTTCCTCTTGCATGTGTGTTCTCTCTCCTTTCCACATTTTCTTTCTTTTTTTTCAAGCTATTATATTTCCTTTTCCTTTTTCCTCCCCCTACCTGCACAACAGCTTTTCTGCACGGCAGCTTTTTTCTCTCTCTGAAGAAATAAAAGGTGGAGTGTCTGTTTTTTCTTACTTCCCTCCTAGTATTGGTTGGAGAGCCATTTCTGAGGGTTGCTCTGCTCTACGCCCAGTACTTGTAGAGAAGGAGGTGCACAACATTTGCAGGGTGGGGGAAATTATACAGGCAGGCTTGCAACTGGTAGGGGACAGGAGTAGGCACCAGCCTCATCCAGCTGCCTCTGTGGTGGGCCTATGGAAACATAAGTTATGTAAAGATATGGTAGCCTCCAGAGCCCAGCTGATTCCATGCAACCTGTTGCGATAGATGCAATGCCAGTGTAGGAAGAGATGAGCTGCAGCATGTCCAATGCTCCAACTGTCCCCTTCGCCCTCCTTCCCCTGGCCCTGCTCTCTGCAGTCCAGGCCAGCATAAGCAAACAGGCACTGGCCACCACCATGCAGCTCTCATTGCTGGTGCCCATGCAGCTGCTGTGGCCAAGTCCTGCCTGGCTCATGAGCCCATTCCTCACCTTGCACAGTCATGGGCAGGCAGAGCTGCCACCCCAGCCAGCTCCTCTTGCCACCTCCTGGTCCCCAGCGTGGCCTTGAGCCTTCTCCTACGGCCATGCACATCTCTGCTGTGCAACCACCAAGCATGAAGCTGCTCCTCCTCTGGGGCTGCCAGTGGAGCAGTGAGCGTGTCCTCGGGACCCGGCAGCGAGGGGACATCCTCCCCTCCACTTGCAGATCCCCTGCCCTTGCTGCAGGGACCTGTGAACTTCACAGCTCTGACCCACTTAGCGCAGGTGGTTTTTCTCAAAGAGCAAAGGGAGCGATTTCCTCCCACCAAGCCCGGGGCAAACCCACCCGCTTGGAGCCTTGCTCCCAGCTGTGGGTGGGCAGGACAGGCAGCAGCGTAGGGCACAGATGGGCTCACAACCTGCAAAGAGGCACCTGCTGCCAGAGGAGTCCCTCTTACCCACTCCCCTCTTGGACCTCTTGTCCCAGAGACACAGGATCCCACCAGTGCTTCAGGTTTCACTTGTCAAAATCCTGCAGTTTGTACCTTGCTTTTCTCTGCAAACAAGAACACAGCCCAGCGGCTCAAAAGCATACAAAAATGAAAAGGAGTTCCAATTAAAAAAAATGAAAAACTTCTGACAACTTAGCCAGCCTTGTGGCTTGGGGACCTCAGAAATATTTACTTTTGCATTTGGAGCTGGCTGCATGCTTAAATTACAAGGAATAACTTGTTTTTTTGTGGAATCTTTCATCTTCAGGATCCCAGCCCATTCCACAAGCTAAACCCAGACTCATTGCAGCAGCCCATCTATCCTGTCCACTGAAAGCTGCAAGGTGAAATAAGGCTGGCACACCACAGCTGTCCCCACTGGAATTCGGTCAGGGCTCCCAAGAAGCTCTCTGCTCTTACACAGAGGGTGGTGGGGTCTTTCCTGACCCCAGTGGACCAGGACTTGCTTTCACTGCTGGTGCAGAAGCTGGAGAGTCCAATGAGCAGTGACGCTTTGGTGACATCAAAGGGTGTCCAGACAGATGCTGCATGTCACAAACTCATTTAATCATGAGCTACAGACCATGATGAATGTGTTTTCCTCGACTTCTTTATACAAAATTAGATTGCTAATTAGATGTGATTTAATCTGGATTTCCACTGGCATTCAGGAAATTGCCAGAAAAGCACAAACCTCATTATTTCACACAGTAAAAGGTTTCAAGGCTGTGTCACGCCCCCCGCTGCCACCTTGATGGTGGTGGGTCAGTCACACACACTTTCTACTGCACTCAAGAACAAGAACATGGATGGGAAATCCACCAGAAAGCAGGAGATCCTAGATCCTGAGCACTTCACACAAGAAACTGGTGTCAGACCAGCCTCCAAAAGGGCTCTTCAAAGAGATATTCCATGTCAAATCCAGGCAAGGACAAGATATCCAGCACCAAGTCCCAGCCTGAAGAGCCCTGCACCAGGATCCATGCATCTCAGCATGTGAAGGATACTAATTCTTCCATAATCATGGATCCCCACTTTCTTGGGGCTGGTTTGCTTGGGTCTCTTGTAATGGCTGCAGTAAACGCGGGAGCCAGGATCCCACATACAGCACAGCAGTACAATAGAGCTGCGGTGTATAATTATCATGCTGTATCTGCTTTCACATCATAGGTATTTTTAGATGTGTCAGTTTGAAATCTAGGATTTAGTGCACAGAGCCTAATGGATTGTTCTTTCTTTCTCCCTCTTTTAATGTCAACTCTCAATATGCATGAAGCAGACATAAAAGCACTTTTGTGCAGGTGCTGTGAATCTCTGAGCACAGATGACAAGGGGAGATGGTTCTCTAGATTCATTGAGCTTCAGAGGAGACAGGGCTGGATGATCCAGTCTGAGCTCCTGAATAGCAATAGCTCAGATTTCACCCACGGCCCCCACTGCTGGCTGAGCAGCTCCACGCATCCCAGGGAAGGAAGATCCCCCCTTTCCAAGAGGACTCCTTGTTCCTGTGTGGAGCTGTGCTCGCTGCTGGCACTGGCTGTGAAGGAGAGCAAGGAGGACCTGCTCAACGGCAGGGCTGAGAGGCAGCAAAAGAGCCTGGAAACTCTCCCCACCACTGATGCACGCTTGCCCCATCTTGTCCAAGTGCATGAAGCAGGAGAACACCTAGAAAAGCAGAGCTAGAGTGGAGGAGAGTATGGAGAGGATGTCGTTACCAGCATCAAATGGCCTTTCTGGGCTGGCTTAGGTCTGTAGGAGAAGGCATCTCCTTGGAGGGGTCAATGCTGGGAGCGTTTTCAGCCAAGCTTAACAAAGGACTCGATGACTAGACCGGATAGGTTGATCTTCTCCAGCCTGTGGGACATTTAATCCTGTCCAGACAGTAAAATATCCTGCCGTATAGCAGAGCTCTACATCCACAACACACTCTGCAACCCAGCCCCAGAGCAAAGCGATCCACGCAGGCTCTGGGCTCATACCCCCAGCCCCTGTGCAGGCCAGGCCAGGCATGCAGGAACCAGATAGACTTATCCTGATCTACTGTTGATAAGACTGAAGATTACCCCCAGGAAGATTCCTCATTTTGCTTCTGTTTTGCTTTGTTTTGCTCAAGCAGGAAGCAACCACGTTGTTTTATGTTCTTTCTCTTTATTTTTTTTAAAGCAGCACAGTATCCGCAGAGCATCCCAGTAAATAAAGGGGAGCCTCTAACCGACACTGATGGTACCCAGCACAATGGAAATTTTTGATTGTGTGAATGATGCTCTGGGCTTGTAGCAAAGGGATAATCGAGACAAAAAGAAAATCCTTCTGAGAAATTTCTGCTTGTTTTACCTGTCACTACCACATAAGTGGAGGTTCTGTGGAAACCAACAACATATGGGAGCTCCTTTCAAGTTCCCCCTCCAATCCTGTGCCGCAGCCCAAGGTAAACAGCTCCTCTGCTCTCATAGTCAACCCCACCCTGTTGGAGCTTGAAGCAAAGCATTTTTTCCAGTACGTGGCATTTACTTAATAGTCCTTATCAAGCTATAATGAGATTCCCTTTCCACCACTCACAGTTGTGTTCTGGATGTGTCCCCAGGTTGGGGACATAGCAGAGCGAGTCCCTGCCCCGTGAAAAGGAGTCCTTGTGCAAACAGGTTGGGGTAAAACCAAGGGAGAAAAGGTGGAGCTGAGGGAGGGTGAGAGCTCATACTCAGCCACGGTGGGAAGGCAAACAAGGTCAAGAGAGCCAGGGTTTGGGGGCATGGGGCTGCGGTGTGGAAGTGCAATTGGGTTTGATGCTTTCTAGTTTGATCTGGGTCTGCCCTTGGGTGAATTCGGTTCTGGGTCTCTAAGAGGAGCCTGTCCCAGAGGTGCCAGAGCTTTGGCAGGTGATGGCAGCCATGGGGAGGTCCTGCTGCCCTGGCCTTGGTGGTGGCCCAGGCAGCAGGTTGCCATGCCCGGCTCTTCCTGCAGTCTGCAGCCACCAGAGGTCCGCAGAGCTAATAAAGCAGAGCAGACCTGGTGCCCACAACGTGCTGGCTCTGAGAAGTCACTTCATGAGGCTGGATTTGCTTTGGCAGCCTCCAGGGTGCAAGGGCTCCCCTGCCCCTTCACAGCTCATGTCCATGTGCTAGTAGCTAAGCCTGTCAGTGCAAGCAGAATCAGAGACAAAACCATGCTAAGGATGCTCAGCACAAGCAAACACCAGACCAGAGGGCTCAAAGCAGTCACTACCAGCCTAGGGTCCAGACCCACTGTGCACTGCACTGCTTGAGCCCTATGGGTCTCGTGTTCAGGACCCCAGGGTCTCAGAGTTGCACCACCAGACATACTCTATTATTCGCAATGCCAAGTGCGTTCTTCTGGGGAGATAACAATGCCAGTTGGTCTATTTTTAATTCAGTTCCTTGACAGAACATTTAGCCATTCCTCTTAGAGAAGAATTTTGTAATGGTTTCCTATCATGTCAATTTGGAAAGCGTTCCAGCCTCCCACTCCTGAGAAGTGTAAAACTATTGGCAACATATGGCATCCCTGCGGAGCTATTTAATTGTACAAAAGGCTGCCAAAAGATAAAAAGGGACTCAGGAAAAAATAAAATAAAAATACTAGAGCTCCATTCTTCCCCTTTCAGCATCTAACAGCAAAACAGCTTGCTAGATTTTCCAAATCTTCTCTCAAACAAAGCGGAGCTGCTGCACCGGTTGCTAATAAGCTATGGACTGCAAGGCCCTTGTTTTGACTTCAGCCCAAACTCCCAGCAGCTGAAATCTGTCACTAGCTGGTGGGGTCCATCACTGAGGGGCAAGCCCCCCTGTCCCAAGTGTAGTTGAGGTGAGGACAGAAAAGGGGGTCTGCTCTGATCTGCTCCTAGCATTGGTCCTCTGCTCTTCTGAAGTCTTCCATGGTGACTTGAGTCAGGGGGTGCCAAAACATTCTCCTAGGAAGGACACCAAAGTAAGAGGAAGGGGTTGGTCACTGCCCACACACAGCCCAAGCAATCTTGGATGGGGGATCTCTGTCAAGATAGACCATACCTCCAGCTCTGCCACCACTTCCCTGCATCGTGCAGGTGTGTATGCATGGGACACACCCCACGGCCAAATGCGAAACAGGAGATGGAAAGGATGCAAAGCAAACCTCTCATTGCTCGCTTTAGTTTAATTTTGTCTCTCTTAAAATATCTGACCATGAACAGAACAGAAGTCTGTGCACTCCATCAGCTGTGGAGCAGGGTGGACTCTAAGCTACCAGCAGTGGCCGGAGCAGTGCGACCACAAGTCATATGTCATCCAAATGCTCAGGGACAAGGCGTCCTTGGGATTATACCCTTGGGATGTATCCCAAGGATAGAACATTACAGATGCACACGTGCACTACAGATAGCAAAGTGACCCACCTGCATTCCCACCTGTGTAAGAATGCCATCCACTAGCCACTGGTGACACTGGGCTTCAGGAGGAAGATCACTAAAGGGAAATAAGAGGAATGAAAAGAAAAAAAAAATCAAGTAACTTAAATCCCTAAACTTATCATGAATTAAAGTGGAAAAGAAACAAGGGAGGAAGCAAACAGCAAACCAGTTCAGCTTAGTGAGATAATTCAAGAGATTTTTAAACCACAGTCATTCTGTTGAAAATGGAAATCCAAATTTAATTAATCCTATAAAAGACAGCATTGACAATGCCAGACAACAGGTATGTTCAGAACTCAGGTTAGGATAGGAAGGAGGCTTAAGGCCAAACCCGATATCCATACAGAAATGAGCAACAGGAGATCTTATTGCATCAGAAACTGGAAGTCTGAAAGAAAATTTGCAGCACCATTGAAACGCCTGTAAAGCAAAGGGAAGAAAACTATAGGAAAGCTAAATTTCTCATCCTGAACAGTGTGAGCCCTACCTAGCCATGACCTGGGCATGGGTATAAATGTCACAGCTCCATCGGGTTTTCTAAAGGGACAGAAGAGGGAGTAAAAAAAAACACCTGAAAAAAATTGCAAGGCGGAGAAGGTGTCAGCCAAGATCTCCTCAAGCATCTTGTAAAGAAGAGGTGGAATAGAAGAGAAAACCATCGTCTGCCACTAAAACCACTCTCTGCACTGAAAACCTTGAGTTATAGACTGATCGGGTCTTTGGGGGAGGCTCTGGTTTTCACATGGGATTACAGGGTCACTAAATTCAATACCAGATGCATGTGATGACCCATCTCTGAAGGAGAGAAAGCAGCGGAGCATCTACACAAAAGAGCATTCCAGTGGATTTTCAAAAAAATCTTTTGACCTCATTTCTCAGAATGGACTTTGAGAAATAATCTTCTCTTGTTGCAAGGCTTAAGCAAAGAGCTGGCACAGGTCAGGACGAGATCTCCTCCACATCCCTTCCTGGGGGGGTCAAAATATCAAAAGATGCCTAAATCCCACTGACTTTCCTATGATGCTCCGAAGACACTGAAGTGGTTTTGAGACAGTTGCCCTGAGGTGCCAGGAGAGACCTGAGGTCTGGCCTCTGTGGGAGGAAGAAAGCTTGAGTGCATTACTCCACTAAGGGCCATTGCAGCTCCCCATTGGCATGCATTATTGATAGCAGGAATAGCAGCAAATTAGTATGTGATGAGCTCTCAGATGGAGCTTTTGTGTTGGCTCAGTCCCACTAATGCAGCCTACAGAAAACCCTGCTGCACAGAAGCGACATCGCAGCCCCTGTTAACAAGCACTCACCCAAACTTCCCTCTGCTTTTAAGAAGACAATTCTTTGATGATTCTTTCATACTCTTAGCATGAATTAGAGTAAAAGTTGTCATTATTTGCACTTTGGATGTCATTAGAAAAAGATTTTTTTGGTGGCAAGTAATTAGATTAAGGAGATCATGCAGGAAAAAAAACCTCACATCTAGAAACTACTTTGGTTTTGGTTAATCTGAGGAGTGAAAAAGACATGTCTGCTGAATAGTCTCACTTTCTTTTCTGAAGTTGGGCTGGATCTCATCATCTCAGTAAAGCTATTATTTTCCTCTAAAAAGTAAGAAAAAACAAACCTCTTTGTTCAACCAAAGGCATTTAAGACAAATGTGTCTCTCCTCCTTCCCTTTTGCATTAGAGCTAACTTGTCAATTCAAAGAGGGATTCATAGGGTTGTTCTAATGCCACTTTGGGATCTTCTTACAAAAATTAATGTGGCCAGATATATAGGCCAGAAAATAAAAGTGTTGAGTAGTGGCAGATCTCTGCTCTTTCTTGATGTGACAAGTGACAGATTTCTTTACCAAATAGTCCCTGCCAGAACAAGTGGGGAAGCTGGTTCACAGGAAGCCTTGGTAAAGCAGCAAGGACATGCTTGAGGAACCAGGTATAGACAACGACTTGGATGAGACAATCACAAATTAGGTTCAATTCTAAAGGAAGGATAACTAGGCCTGTTCTTTATTTGAGAAGGTCAGACTTTGAGATATAAAGCAAATAAATACAGCAAATAACAAGGGAGAGCATTAGGACTTGAGTATAGACGAGACCTTGGGAAGTCAAAAGTGCACAACCTATCTGGAAGGCACATTCCAAGCAAAAGGAATAACGCACAACTGGTCTCTGAGAACAGATTTTGAAAAGAAGCAGAGTCTGAAAGGGAGAGAAAAGAGGCTGATCAGCAAACTCCCTTAGAGTGGAGAAACTGTAAGACTAAAATGAGACTTGCTGAAGTCAAGCTGAGCAAATGAAGCAATTAAATGACAATTAGTTAAAAAAAAAGTCCTCGTTCATACATATAGACAAAAAAAGAAGAAAAATAAGAAAAAGAGGCATGGAGCTAAGGGCAAGAAGACTCGAATTAAAAATAAATGTAGTTACAGTCAGAAAACTAAAGGAATACTTTGTTTCAGTTTCTAAGAAAGATGATGCTTCAGGACACAAGGGCACAAGGATGATAGCTAATGGGCATAAGATTTATAAAAATGGAAATTTCAGCATCCAAGGTGAAACAAAAACTGAAAGAGCTTTAATGCCCTGGAACCAGAGGAAACAAATAATCCAGCCCCAGCTCCTGAAAGAGCTGGCACATGAAATCACAAGTCCACTCCTAAGGATTTTTAATACATGTATAAAGCAGGAGAAAATAACAAGCACAGTGCTCCTATTTTAAAAAAAAAAGAGGGAGGGGAAATAAAGGATCCAGGCAACTAGAGACATCGATGATATGCAAAGCTGAGAATAAATCTGGGAGGAAAGAATAATTAAAGATCTGAAGGTAAATGGAAAATCGGATCAAATATATCACGGAAAACACTTGGATGATCCTGACGAGGGAAGTAATAGAAACAGAATGAAATGTAATAGTACAAAGTGCTGAGCTGTGCACGCTGGGACTAATAACATGAATTTCTGCTTGAAGCTTGGGTCTCATCAGTTGGAAATGACAGAACAGCAGAGAAACTTGTTTCCACTCATCTGTCACACGGGTACAGTGAGCAGCCAGCGAGATGCAGCCCTGAGAAAGGCCGATGTGATCATCCCAGGTGACATATTTGCACTGAGTACCACTGCCCCTGCCCGGGTGAGAACATCCAGAACTGCTGAGCACCTCCTGCCACCTCTGCTCAAGAACAGCAAAAGGAAAGGTGCAGAGAAAGGGAAAGGCTTGGCTTGTGCCATAGGAGAAAAACAGCGAGCAAAGGAGAAATGACTGCAAGGAGAGAAGAGGGAGTAAACAGGGAGGAGAGGCCCTTTAAGCTAAAAGACTGTCTTGGAACATGGACAAATGGAACACGCTGCCCATGAACACACTTAGGAAGTTATCAGAAGATTTCTAATAGAGTTGTAAAGATCTGGAAGAATCTCCTGACCATTAGGGGACGGTGGAAACTTAACATGCTTTAAGAAGAGAGGGATACATTGCTGACAGGGGCTATATGGATGCTGGAGGTCTTCTCTCATATTCTGGTTTTGCAGCTAGGGAGGAGGACGTGACATGAGCGGCTGGGCAGGAGGGGAAAGGTGTGGGACAGAGCTCTTGCAGCACAACCCAGGTCACCTCTATCTCTTTGTCTGGAATTGCAGCAATGTTGGTCATCATCCAATGCCTGCAGCGACTGTGTTCCTCTGATATTTACAACACAAGTAGAAAGCATTCTGATTCTTCCTTTAAAATTTCCAGATTTCAGGGCAAATTTTTGATTCCTCTGTCATTAGAGCCCTATTTGGGTGTTATGTTGATGTTTCCGTAGCCATAATATTTCTGAAAGTAAAGATGTGTTTCAAGAGGACTTCAGTTTGAGGCTTGACATAAATCACCACCTTTCCCTTGCGTGCCAATGTAACCTCAGCTTTCTCCCCTTTCTGCTTCTCAGCATCACCTCTTCTCCCAGAGACTGTGGTCAAGCACTGACGGGCTGAACCCCACATCTCTGCTGAGGCCCTCCTCAGCTCTCAGGGTGATGAGAGGATCACAAGCATGGGAACGCGGTGCACTGCCTTTGCAAGCACCCAGGGTGCTTCTGCTCCTTGAGCATACAGAAAAAAATCAGATTACTCAGGCAGCCCACTGAATCACACCCGTGCCTTTTCTCTAGCCCATTCATTTTCAGAGAGCATGATCTAGTTTCACCACTTTAGAAACTAATGAAGACTTCAGAGGTCTGGGCCAGGACAGCTTTGGTGTTCACCACCAGCTTACAAGCCTCCTGACCACAAGGAGCTATCATTCAATTTCCTAAAGCTTATTTTAGACTGAAAATATGACAAATGGTAGATGAGGATACCTACGTGTTGCCTCACAACACCTCCAGGTCAGATCTGCCCAGTTCCCAGGTCAAAAGATGAATTTTCTAATTCCAGGGAGCAGAAGTTAGCTGGGACCCTAAGCTGCCTGCCTTGCACTAGATATGGTGATTCCAGTAACTGAGAGACTGACTCAGCTTTCGCTTGCACTATCTTTACCAGTGTTGGCTTTCACAGTGATTTTTCTTATTCAAAATGGTGTAACCAGGATATGAGGAGGATTATCTGGTTCTGTTGCTGAAGCACAAAGCAGAGCAGAGCCTCAGTTTCTGAGCTGCAGTTGTGTCACTGATGAACTGCAGTGGGGACGCCAGGAGTGGGCATGTAGAATGAACTCCTGGGTGTTTTTCCATAGACTGAAGGCAGATCAAAATTTTACCTGTTAGGAGCAAGTTGGTAAAATGAGAAAGTGTCATTCTCTATCATAACTAGAGCCACTATTTAAATTCATTTGGATCACACAGTAATTTTTCCACTCTGTAAAAGGTTTCTTTTGTAAGTGCCACTCCATGTCTCTTGATTTGATTTCCTTGTACCTTTTTTTTTCATCCATTTTTAATAGGCTTCCAGATTTCTAATAGCTTTAGAGATTTCTTTTCTCCTTCATGTCTATGTTGTTGATTGTAAGACTGGCTTTTGGATCTCTCCTTCCTTTGATACCCAGCTTGCCTGGGTCGTCTTTGCACTTATGCTTTAAACATATTCTCAATGTACTTGGTTTACTTCATTGAGCATTTTTTGAAAGCATTGCCTTTGCTTTCACTCTCGACTCTGTTATCTGAATACATCTTAGGTAATTAATCAGCTCCCATTGATCTGAACATAAATTTCCAGATTTTTCAGACATTCATTACATATTCTGAATAGATGTGAGACTGGCTGGATGAGGGAATTCATACCTGACAAACAGCCCATCCAGATCTGAGTTGTTCCTCCTACTCATGCTCTTCTCATTGAGTTGCTGGGTGAAGTGGTGGCATTTTTCAGAGGGCTGTGACTGAGAACTGAAGTTCAGAAGAGAAATTCAGTCTCTTAGGGGCTCTTCCTCCCACTTCTCCCCACAAAAGCAGCCATTTCTGTATTAAAAGATGAACAGAATTAGCTAGCCCTACTAGCTGCTCTTTCATTATCAACCCTCCTCTGGGCTATGTTCCTTCACTGGGGAGCCCAGAGTGGGCCTAGGACATCAGTCCTGCCTCATTGCAAAGTTGCCCTAGATGACCGAGTGTGCTGATCATTCCCTATGGATACAAGGCTAGCAGTGACCTTCGTGCTCCCTTAAACCCAGCCAGTTTCTAGTGAACATCCTGTAGCTCTTTGTCTGTGCCCAGAGAAGAATCGAGGGCAGGTAATAAAAAGCAATACTAGATCCAATTTAGAGGACAAATACAGTGGCAGGAGAAGAAGTATAGTATCTTTGCTTCTATGTGTCTATTGTGATGGCGAAGAAGGCTGCAAGAGAAAAGAATATATATATCACCTTATCACAGAAGAAGCAGTGCGGAGTGACGTAGTGAAGTCCAAACGACAGAGCGTTACCGTAAAAGGCTAAATGGTGACCTATGAGGTCTGAATATTCCCCAGTGCTGCTTTTTCATGGAGTTACAACTTATATCAACCCACATAACATTATCCTCCTTTCCACTTTTTTTTTTTTTCTGTCCTCCTGGAAATATAGGATTTTCTGACAATCAGGTTCAAAAGCAGTCCCAGCTTTTGCATGCATCGGCCAGTTGGTACCAGCTTTGGCCTGAGCATTACCACCCGTCCCAATTAGACAGCGTTGGCTGAGCCTGATGAAGTCATCCTTGTGTCCCTGGCACTTTACAATGCAGCTTCAAAGCAATGAATGCTATTTGCTAGGGGAATATTCCCTGCATATTTAAAGAGTTTTAAGTCCTATATACATGTACCTCATTGCCAAAAATGCAATTAATGGGTTTACTACTGTGACGCAAGGCTGAAATAGCACTGCCTTGCTTTTTATGCCTTATGGGTTCTCCTGCCACGAATAATGAGGAAAGTATTGTCAAAATGGAATGAAAAAAAATGTATGAATTGCACATCTTACTAAGTGGACATGAATGACAGAGGCCATAGGCAGGGTTTGGACCAGATGAAGTGAAACATTTCACTCCCACCATCCTCGCGAGCCAAAGCATCAAGTGTTTCTAAGGCAAAGAGTTCAGTTTTAATCAATGCTTTCTCTCACTCTCTCCATATGTTTGCATTTATATGTGTACTGGGTAGTTTTCCCTCCACAGTGGTTTCAGCATGGATATTTTTTCAGATAAGCTATAAACCAGTAAATCGTCGTTCTTGCACACACTGAATTAAAAAAAAAATCCTCTGCTATGAAAATGCAGTTTAGGAGCGAAGGGAACCATGTTGCCCGGACCAGTCCAAGGCAGCCAGAACTACGTTTCAAATGAAATGTGTTTTTCAGTGCTTAGTTTTATTATTAGCCATACCTCCGATTCTTCTTGCCTCTTTATCCTTTCCCCCGAGCATTGAATTTGCTCATGTAATACAACTGTCTATCAGAAATCACTGTTGCAACCTGATTTCCAGTTGTCAATCTTATATCCCCAGCTCCAAAGCCATCTTTGTTTAAGTCAAACATGATGTGCCACTAATTCAGTCATATCACCCTCAAGGTTTAGAAAGATCGTGGTTTCTTCTCCTGCATCTACTTAAAAGAATGTGTTGGATATGATTTTCCAGCCTTCCTGCAGCTCTATACCCTGCTTTGTGAAATGGTATGTGCTTGGTGTCAGCATGAAAGTGCTTTAATATTTGAGAGCAATAGACAGGACTTGAAGATTTCTTACAGCTGAGGAAGTTTGTGAAAAAAATATCATTCTTCCAGTTTAAAAGAGATCTGAAAAGTGGATCCTGTTTATTGTCGTGGACGGTTTTTCTAGCGGTTATATCTATGAACAGTCTAAGAAGTCTCCTTTCATTATACGGTATACATCTGATCCTGCAAGGACCTAAACAACCAGAAAAAATGGTTGAAAACAGTGGGATAATTCACGTGTATAGTGTTAAGCATGGTTTTTCATGCACTGGGCTATGGAGACCAGACTGTTCAATATCTTGCAATATCTAACCACAGGTGCAAGCTTGGGGGGAACACTTTCCAAGATGTAAGGGTAGGATATGGGCGGCTGCTGCTTGGTGCCCATCTCCAGCTGGGGGTCACCTGAGGGAGCCTTTCCCGTGCAAGAGGGTGCTGAGGGTGGGAAGGAGCCAAATATCCCTCCCTGTCCTTCCAAGTCTCCTTGCCCATCTCCCAGGAACTCCCTTCTGCTCTGGCTCTGCAGACAAGCACAATTTTATTCACTGGTCTTCACGTCCTTTAATGAGCTTAGCAAAAACCTTCCATTGCATATGGTCAGATTGCAATTTTTGAATACTCGTAGCATGGGCAAATCAAACCCAATTTCCTGCAATACAAAGCCCTGCACTGCTCCCCAGTGAGGACTATTTTCCTGCCAAATTGCATCTTTTAAACCACAGCCAATTCAGTTGTAAAGCTGCCAAGAAAAAAAAAAGGTCAGAAGGATGTTTTAAGCAAAGATTTTCTCCTCTTTCTCTTACTAAAAACTGCTCTTCCAATTCTGCTCAAACTTTCAAAACAAGGGAGAAATTGCTGTGGGGTAGGCGCTGATTTCAATCCAAAGGACAACATTCTGCAAACCTATTAGGAATACCTGAAAACAACGATTTCTAAAAGGACCAGTGCTGGAAACAGTTTCTATGTACTCCAGTTTAGAACAAGGAGTCACTCCAGAGAAGCCAGTGGAATTATGCAAGGAGAAGTAGAATTGGGGCCTTCCTTACTGCTACCTATATAATATTTCACATAGATCAGGGGTTTTTTTGAAAGACTGTGAGTACCTGCTTACTGGCATACTTTATGAGATAAATATGCAGTAAATGGAGAGATGGGAAAAGCATCTCCCCTTTTCTAGATGGGAGAAATATACCGGACTAGAAGGTGATTTGAATAAACAATAAAATATGTAGAAAGGTCAGAGTAATGGAAGATTTTAAGTACCCAAGCAGCGAGTAGAGGACATTAGGGAAAGAATGCTAGCTGGAAGCTTGTTTGTGGAATTGACATAAGATCGCTGAAAAGGAAAGGAGCTTCGTGACTCGTATTAAGTGCTGTGCTGCATGAGAGGTGTTTGAAGACAAGCTGTGTTCCAAGGGAAGCTATTCTCACAGACACCCATGTCTACCGCGGTAGGCTTAGGATAAGGTGGGATTTATGGATCTGGGAAGCTGGTGACTTTGTGGAGTGTCTGCTGACAGGTGCTTTAGCAGCCAGCACAGAGAGACAGCACAAAAGTTGGGGTCTGACAAAGCTGTACGTGAAGTTTTACGAATCAAAAGCATGAAGACAGACATGAACAGTCAACTCAGACACCTCACACCGTAGTGACAGCAATTCTAGAGCATCTGGGGCAGGTAGAGCTAAAATCTCTTTGTATACAGAAAATGTCAAGTTTATTGTTGACTGAGGTAGAGGAAAGTAAGACTTGTGGAAACCACTGAAGGCCCCGCCTAGCCTAGACAGCTCTGCAGGCAATGCAGGAGAAAAGGCAGAAGCAGAAGGGGTCATGGAGGAATCCGCATGGAAAGTGGGTGAGATGACAGGTTGGTGCAGCTGCCAGGGAATCACTGCAGGGATTCAAACGAGACTCAGAAATCACCTCTCTGCAACAGGGGCTCACTCTCAAAAGGAAGGGGGAAGTAGGGAAAAAGCCACTGAGATGCTTTACCACCAGGCTTGAGCAGCTAATTAGGCAATTAGAACTATTAAGGACACTTGGCCTTGGTGCATTTCATTTCTGGGTCTTGAGATGAGGAGCAAGGTTGCTGGTGGAGGATCATGATGATAATAATAATTATTATAATAATAATATAATAATAAGAATTCTGTTGGGGCTTTTGGGAAGGATCCCTAGGCGGTGGCTGTTATTTTGGTATTAACAGTGCATAGGGCTGGTCTGTGATATCTTGAGTTGATCTCACGAGGGGATAGCAGTGAAGAGCAGCAAGGGTAGGTGTGAACAACTCAACCTGTGCAGCTGCAATCTGTCCTTTTAGTAGAGATGTGTTTTTGCTCTAAGGCTGCTAAGGAGGTATTTCTCCCAGACATGGAAGGTGGGCTTCCAAAGCCTTCTCTTGAGGCCTCTTCTTTCTTGGGACTCTGTGATGGGTGAGACGAGCAGCTGTCCTGCAGCTGGGAATGGACCTTGCAGCAAGGAGGTTTCTGTGCAATGTCCCCAGCACATGCTTGCCTCTATTTCTTCCATGCTCCCCCTCTTGATACAGCTTAGCCCACAAATTTTGTTTATCTTTTGAGTGCTCCTGCACTCTAAACAGATGGTTTTGTTCCATTTTCACAGTAACCACGAGCTTTTACTGTGCAGTTACAGTCAATTTAGAAGCCATTAATGGACCTGAATAGTTCAAATTGTCCCTTCCAATTTCCATTACTTTGCTTTCCATACAGCAAGTTGTTCAGCCACTGCATTGCCCCATCATGGAACTTGTGGAACTTCCTAACCAAGCTTTTAGGATTTGAACATTATATTAAATTTCATATCTATCCACAAGTTTTGATTTCACTGATCATTCAGGGAAATAAATTCTCAGGCATCTAGGCTATTAATAAATACTTATGATAACAGTGGTCCTTATGTGAACCATTAAGACACCACAGTATTAATAACCTTTCCTTTTGGAGAAGGAATATTTATTCTCATCCTTCCTCTAACCTGGAGCTGATCAAATTGTTCATTGTGAAAGATCTACTTTGAGAATGCACTTCTCACGTCTCCAAGGGAATCATTTGCTAAGTTCACATGTGAACTTCATGCAAAGACATCTGGCCTTTCGCAATGAGTTGCTCTCATCACTATTGCTCACTGTCTAGTGCTGGTTTACCTCTATGCCATTGTTTTGTTCACCTCCTACCTAACTGGATGATGAAATCCTTAAGCAAGGAATGACTGACAGTCAACAGTAAATATCATATTTATTTAGTGATTTAATTGGCATTTACAAAAAGGACAAGAAATTCTTGATGTCTGTGAACTCTTCCTTGAATGCTCAATAGGTTTCTGCTGGCCATGAAAAACCAACAGGATGACCACTGTGGTAACCATTTGGGTGTTCTCAGACTGCACAGAGAAAGCCTTTGTTAGTTCTCAAACCACAGATTCACTGTGCTCTCTTTTGAGGCTGGGGACCTTGGAAAACATCCTCTTGTTCACAAGTAGCATATGGCACACAAAGCTCCTGGGGGAGTTTCACTGCTGTGCAGGAGCCCAGTGGTGATGCTGGTGGCTGAGCTGTGCCCAGGCTTCCTGGTTGTTCTCTCCTCTAGATGGATTTCACATTCTGGTCTTTTATTTTGTGTGCATCTGCAAGCATAGCTATAGGACCAGCTCCAGAGCTGAGGAAGCCACCATGAGGTACATCTGATCTGGTTCCTGGGCATCAGTCTTGTCTTTTTTTCCCCTACCTTTCTCCATTTCACACTTCTTGAGAACTATAAACACCAGGACAACACCAGCGAGCATTCAAAGCTGGGGTCAAAATGCAGCAGCTACTACTCAGAAGTCAGCATCTGCTTCTATACTTTTCTGTGATGTTGGCTGTCCATCTTTCTGAAGAGAGCATGCTCGCTCCTTGGTAAAGTCCATGTACTGCCTCTTCTAACCTTGTCCCTGCAGTTCATAGGGCACATCTATGGCAAAGGGTTGGGATAAAGCAATCTGTGCAGAGGATGCAGGAAGATCCAAGAGCTCTACACCCGCTACAGTTTGTGTTGCAAATTGGAGCACTGGTTGATAGGAAATTTATTTAACAATAATAAGCTGTAATTTCCTAAACTACCAGGAAAAAGAGAGGTTAATTTAAGAGCCTTTTGTATTTACTTGGATTATTGCTATTTGAAACCACACAAGGGAAAAGACAAATAAAGTGATAACCTTAATTAACTGCAGGGTGAGCACGGGGCTTGCAGACTCAAATTCCTGCTTTTATACAAGTTCACATTTGTATAAATTATTATACCTCTTCGCGCATAGATGTTAGTATGGGATGACTAGCACCTTGAATTAAAGTGTCTTTAGGCTCTCAAATCTGACCACGGAGACCAAAAAGCACATCAGTGTTGGTTCAGCAATAACAGCACTCTGCATTTGTGTGTCTACCTGTCAAAAATGAAGGAAAAACTCCCAGTGATTCCAGGGGGAAGTAATCTAAATATGTATTAACCACCCCCTTCCTGTGTAGGTTTGCCAATCAAATATCTGTCACAACTAATTGAAAATGTGTATCATCAACATCATTGTTATTAGTATTATTTTGATTGCTTCTGGGAATTTGACTAGAAGACAACATCTCTGAAACTTGCAGTGTGGCACTAAAACAAGGGAAAATAAAATGAAAAGTACAGACGGAGAAGAGAGTACAAGCAAACAGCCTGACTTTATCAGTTACTGTGATAGGTGGCGGTTATAATGCACCTGGGACCTGTGGTTTGCTGGGGTGGGGGAAGGAAAGTCTTCAGGGCGGATTTGCAGAAGGATCCTGAAGTCGTTTTGAGGATATTTGTGAAGATAGCTACCCAATGCAGGCAGGTCATGGAATTGTATTCTGCAAGAGCTTGCTCCCCTCCTTTGCCAGCAAAGGGTGCTTGCAGGGACTTGCCATGCTGTGTACACCCAGCTGGGCATCTACAGAGAAAATGAGGTGAATCTCGGGCAGGGTAGTCTGGAGTATCAAGGTGGAAGCTCAGAATGTGAGTGGAGCAGGGGGCTGGACTGTTGTCTGTGGGCATGGTTAAAGAGGAGGTTCCCCATGGAAGTCCTGGGCAAGGAGGATGCTCTTCTTCTGGCCAGCACAATAAAACAGTTGTTACGTAGCTAGGCGGAAAATTGGGAGAACAAGGAGACAAGGAAACACGAGAGAGACAAGATTTGGGGGAACAGAATATGGTCAACCCTTTCAAAGAGGCTGGATTGATCCAGAAGCCAAAAGACAGTGTCCAAAGGTATTCCAGCTTATACATGGTGTTCATACTGGTCAGGAAGGTTTCCATCAACGTCCTTGCCATGCCTAAGCTTCCCCTGCTCTTCAAACCCTTGCTCCACCTGAAGTCTCAATCACAGACTATCCTGGATCTCTCTAGAGAAGAGATTGTTATTTAGGTCCAAGAACCACACAAAATAGCAACTTTTGAGAGACTAAAACTGTAGAAAACACTTTCCCTTAGGTTTGCAAATCCCATGATAAAACAGTTTTAACAAGTGCTTCAAACCTTGATCTTTCTTGGGCACCAAATGCAAAAGGATTATTTTAGAACAAAAAAAAGCAAAGATGAAAGTGAACAGGAGCTGACTTATTTATTTGAAGAATTTCATTTTCATTTTGAGGTAGGTGTAAATGTAAATTTGCAGTTATGTAACAAACTGCATTTAAAAGCAATTGCTTTTGAGAATACACTATTGAACTTCCGAATTACTGTGATAATGCAACTTTAGTCTGCGAATGCTCCAGTCTGGAAGGAACCACAACAACAGCTTTTGATGAGGACATGAATTTGTTATGACAGTCTAACTTTACAAATCCGTGGCTGCCTTATGGCAGAATTATAAAGATATATATTTAAAAAAAAAAAAAAAAGGCCCTAGGAACCAAGAAATGTATCATTTCACTAGTGAGAAAATGTTCTCACAGAGTCAACTCCCACAGGTCAATCCAAGGTAGTATCCAGCTGCCTTTGATAGCTTAGGGAGCAAAATGTTATGTGCAATGTGCATGTTTAGACTGATTGGTGCCTTCAGTGGTCTGATATGCGTGTGTGTGCGCGCTGTGATATGAACTGCTTCACACAAATAGCAAGAGACATATCTTTGGGGAAAGAGCAACGAGGAAAAAAAAAATAAATCTACCAGCCCCCTAAATAAAATTTTGAACAATGGAAATCATGACCAGAACCTTCCTCCAGTCTTGCCGTGCCTGAACAGAGCTGCCATTGCAAGTTAATGTCAGAACAGTATAAGTGGTCTCCTAGAAATAATCTCATTGCAGCTATTCTTGCTAATCCTCTAGCAAGAATGGGAAGGAATGCTCTTCTGGATGGGTCTGGGGGAAAATGCGTGCAGTGGAGCCCACAGGTAAAGTAAAATGGCAGCAAATGTCAGTAAGTCAAATGGCAGTAAATGAAGGACTATAAGTTTCTAGTGGAATGAAGAATGGGAAACTGATTTAAGCAGTCTGTGTAGGCATGGAGGAGACCATATGGTGGCCAGCAGGCTGGTTGGGAAATGACATCCCTAGCTGGACTTTTCAGGGAAGGTGGACAGTGGGAAGCCCTAGAGCACGCTCTAGAGGCAAAATGGTGGGGACGTGAGCTGGTAGGGCACCTCTTCTTCCTGTGATGTTCTTCTGACCATCAAAACAACTCCCTCAAGGTTTGCTGAAAGTTGAGAAGCAATTGGGGGTTCAAAGATACCTACAGGGGACAGATGCCAAAGCACACTCCATTCTTGGGCGCTAATTTTGTGTGGCACTGTATGATATAGTGGCTAAAGAAGCCCCGTTTGTGCTTCTGACACAAGCTGTAAGGCTCAAATGCTCTGCCGGTGACTGAGAGCACTATTACAAGGAGCGCACGTCTCCGTGTCACTGTGTAAATCTCTCCCGCCTGTGACTGATGGAAGGGTCTATGTGACAGGTGTCACCCATAAATCCCATTTAAATACATCCATTACAGCACACTGTATCACTCACAATCACCCATGAAATGTCTCTTTGGAGTCAAGAATCAGACAGGGATGATTTAGGGCTATTTCGCGCTCACGATGGGATTAGCTGGATCTCGCAGCTATTAGATTGCAGGGCCAACACTGGCCCACAAGTGGCGGGGGGAGCAGGCAGTGAGCAGCTCCATTAGGTTGTTTCCAGCAGCGTGGCTGTTGCTGCTTCAAAATGAGATTTTAAACCTGACCCCAGAGACTTCAAACCCTGGTTCCTGCGGGAATACCCACAAGATGACTGCAAGTGCCTTACGCCTCTCGCTTTCTGCCATTATTTCCACCTTCACAAATATCTTCCTCCCCCCGACACACATGGAGACTCTTTGCGCTAGTGTGAACGATGAGGCATGGACAGAACAAGGCCATTTCCCACTCAACAAGTGCTTTTTTTTTCCCGCTTGCTCCTCCAAAAGGAGCAGTTTGAGACATAAGCCTGCTCCAGAGAGTTAGGTAAGGGCACATCTACTTAATTCATAATAACACAAGAGCATTTGTTAACCAAACTAAGCAGTTTAAACAGGCAAATACTCATAGGGAGGCATCAGTGATAGCTGTTATTTAAGTTGGTGCTAGACAGGAGCCATGCTGCTATAAGAGGCATCCCAGACGAGCAATTTTTTAGATACTGCTGAGCCTTAGCAGAGAGCTGACCACATACCCAGGCTCGGATCATGGCCAGCAACAGCAGGTTCAAAGGAAGAAGAGGAGCTGATAGCAGTTCTGATGTAGCTGAGGCTACCGGTGCCTTTCTGGCCCTGAGCAAGAACCTTCCATTCTGAACGCAGGGCTGATCCTCCAGCCAGGTCTCCAGGAGAACTTTATTTCCCTGGAGCAATTCTTCTCATTATCTGCAGAAACATCCCATCCTTTATAGAAACCTTCTAATATTGGGGCCTCAATAACGTCTGGCACGGAGATAAAATGAGGAGCGTTCATATACAAGAGAATTTGAATGACACATTCGAGCAGCAACAAAAAATGGTTAACTTTAGTGTGAGATTCAGGGGTCTCTCATTGAAAGGGCTCCCTGGAAAGGCCATGTGGATGGCAAAGTCCTCTCCACTTCTGTCTATCCATGGTGCTCATGAAAAATGAACTGCTGGAAAAAGATGAGCTCGCTCAGTCAGACGCAAGAGCAGATGAGAGCAAGCATCAAGCAAGCATATGAGGAGAGGGTGTGGGCGAAGTCGGGAGCAAGAGTATTGTCGCTTTTAATGAGGATGATGATTATGCACCAGCAGCTGCTTGCAGATTAGAGACTGAGGACTTGGTCGATCAGGGATAATTATTTCTCTTTGGAATGGGGAGATTTTCTGTTTCCTGGCAGGGAAAGAAGTGCTGGCTAGCTGTATGCCCAGCGTGCAGATTTGCCATCCCAGGAGGGGAAGCGGCAGTATCGCTCTGCCCACCCCACTGAGGAGTCCTCAGATCAGCCCAGAAGGATTTGATTACAATCCATGGATTAAGCTGGTGTCCTAGGTCGTCCTTAGCTCCTTTGGTATAGCACAGAGGCATCCCAGCTTCCAAGCAGTAATTTGGCAGCTCCCTACAGGATCCTGTGTTGGGTATTTTCCAGTAGGATAAAATGGTCGGAAGGTGGGGCAAGCTCTGAGGATGGTTTTGTAGGTCATGCATCAGCAGGTGCCTCTAAGGAGTGAGGGTTAACACCAGGCTTCTCCAGGGCTGCTTGCCAAGGGCTATTTGTTCATGTCCCTTGATGTGTTAAATATGGAAAAATATGGTAGTGCTCTCTGGTTAACAGAAATATCAGTGTCAGTGGAAATGGGCTTGTCAAGTCATTTACTTTGGAAAATAAATTATTTAGCCAGGAAAAAAAAAAAGTGTTTCTCAGAAAAAAATAACCATTCTCAGTTCCACCAGCAATGGAAACTGAGATAGGAATCAGGGCATACTGAGAGCATTTCAAATAGCTTTTATTAAAATCCTAAAGCTGGCTCTCCAGGCACTGTGTAATGATGGAATATGATCTTCCCAGCTTAAAAGCTCTAAATGTATCAGTTCATCCATTGGCATAAAATGAAACCAAAAGAATCTTTAAAATATGCTTCCCAAGGAAGTTGTGGATGATAGACAATGTGTCTTTTTCTGCTTAAATTAAAGGAGGTTAACATGATTAGTGGGAACACCTGGGCTGGTTAGCAATCTGTTTCCAGATGTAAGCTGGATTCAATCCCACAAGCTGTAGCTGTAGGAAAGAGGCTGCTGCAGTGGTGGGAGCCTTACCTACAAGTGTCATCTTTGACTCACCTCCTATGAAGATATAGATTATACTAAGGACAATATTAATGTCTTCAGAGAAAAAAAAATAAGCCTGTAAAATTTATTGTTCCTAGAAGCTGAAAAAATCCTGTAGTGTCCCAAGGTTGTATTGAAAGGGCTTGTGGTGAATCCAGGCTTTCACCAAGTGACCTTGCCCTCCAGACAGGATGAACGGAGGAACCTGAGTACAAGAAAGTATCTGTTAGAGCATCACCATGGAATGACTGAGCAGGAAGGTGAAGTCCTGAGTGGCTTTCAGGAGGACAGGACAGGACCAACAGAAAACAGAGAGCGACGTCCCTGGTGCTTCTGTAAACGTGGCCTTGTGACAGTGGCCAACACAGTGCCCCATCCCTCTCCTCTCTCTCTTTCTTCTATCAGGCGGAAGAGATGAATGAAAAATTCTTCCTGTAAAAGCATAGGAAATGCATAGGAGGTGACAGTAAGGGATGCGCCAGTGCAGAGTAAAGATGGGCTGTTGGCTGTGGCCAAGCTACTCTGGTGGGAACAGGTCCCTGCTTCCTCATACCCCCACCCTCCCACGAGTGCAAGCTGCACACCCGGGGCAGCAGTGTTGTTCTAAGCATCTAACTACAAAGTAGGCTACAAATTATTTTGGGGTTAAAAAACCCCTGACATCTTGGAAAAATAAACATTATTTTCTGAAGCAAGTGAGATGATCATAAACCCGCCCCAAATGGTGAGGGCTGTCAGCACTGCGTGACACAGTGAGCCCGCCCTTGGGGTTTTCTCCGCTCCACATGCAGCCGTAGAGCTGCCTGCTGCTATCTGACTTTGCTGTGAGCTTGCCAGTGGACTTATGAACCCACAAGCAGATGCCAGACTCACCAGATGCAATTCCCTCGCGCTGCAAAGGTGTAGGACTCAGATCCTAGTGGTAGAGGCTTCTGCACTTAGCAAAGCTAGAGGATTCAGCAGAACTGTTTGCCCTAGAATTCATGTCTTGCCTATTAGACACCAGGGGGATGAGTTCATGCTGGGAGGTGAGCAGTCATTTGTATGAGCAGGCAATGGCACCCTGAATCCAGCACCCAAGACATGGTCACACAAGGCAGCTTGAAATACCACTGCTTAACAGTAGCCCTTAAGAGAAGGGCTGGAAGAGATTCCATGAAGTTGATCCCTACAGGATCCGTTATACATGTTATTCCTTACAGGGACCTATCTCACCAATTTTCTTTTTTAAAAAAGTCATGGATAGCCACCTGCGTGCCGTATCCTCTCCCTCACCCCTGGTCCTGCCGGGCGACCTCTCTCAGTACTTAACTCTCCACAGAGTCAAAAGCTTTTCCTTATGCCTTGTCTACTTTAATTCCCAGCACAAGTGAAGCTGGAGGCTTCTGTGCTCTCCACAAATAACATGGAGAACAGGTGGTTACCTTCCCGATTACAAAGCTTTTCCTATTTCAGAACATTTCTCCTGTTTTTTCTCCAGACAGATAAATCTACTCAGCTGCACATTTTTGGCTAACCAGTGGACCAGAAATAGTAGGAAGTGGTCTAAAAAATAAAAGAGAATAAACAAACGCAGAATCCCTTTCCTTCTTTGGGATATATTCCCATGTGGGTGACATGTCTGTGTTAGCACTGACTGGTAGGCGTAATTGGCAATGTCTCCTTAAAATGCTTTTAATTGCAACATGTGAACTGTGCTTTTATAAAACAATAACATTTTGATATTCTGAAAGCTAACTATTTGCTATACCCCAACTGCCAAATATTAGCCAAGTGCAAACAAACCCCTTGGAATTCTCTCCAAAGGATTAGGTGGTCCTTTGCCAGCAACAGGATAACACAGGTGCAGCCTAACTCATGTCAGTTGTTACCTCCTTTTTACACCTCTGCCCATTTTGGGTACTCACGTGCGGGCTCTCTCCTCTTAGATCCCATCTTTCACAGACTTTCTTGGACATGGAAAGGCCAGATGAGGCTCCATTAATGCTGAGGATTGCAGCCTCCCTGCTAAGTTTCTGCTGGTACACCCGATCACGACACCTCTCTTCTTTTTCTACTTTGTACCAACACAAAAGCTCGCAGCATCTCCCCTTGCAATCTGCTTTCTACCCAGAGTCTTTCCAGTTTCTCATTTCAGCTGAAGGGTGTGACTAATGGAGACTGGGAAAGCAGAAGAGTGTTTTCCACGGGGATTTGTTGCCCTTTCTCTGCCCTAAGAGGTCGGGGTGTCAGCAAATATTATGGCTAGTCTTTTAGAGTTGACCGATTAGCAAAAAAAACCCAGAATACAAAAAACATTGACAGCTGCATGAATGGAACGTGCTGAGTCCGTGCTGCTACGAACAGTGAGGGACAGGGCCAATGTTGCAGCTTTACACTGCCTAAATCCAGGGATTTTTCTTGTGGTGCAAGCACGCCTACCTGCAGACCTGGAGGAGCTACAGCCTTCCCATGCAGATCCACGCAATCCTTTGCAGGTGTGTTTGGCCTTAATCAATACCTGTTTTGCTGCCTAACGCACCAACACAACTTCTTACTGAGGATATATATGCTGCCCAGGCCCATGGGTGCTGGGCAAGAAGTTCATAATATCTGGATTCTAGATGTGATCCCTATGCTCAAAGTAAACCCAAAGGCTCCCAGTCCTGTGCGCCTACAGAAGTGCAGTTTATGCAGCTTATGCCAATATGCACCAAAAAAGAAACGATTCCTGCAGCAACAGTTCACTGGGACAACATGGGAATTGCAGCCCCAAGCTGAAGAATTCGGCTCATTTTTTACTTTTAAAGTATGAGACAGATCCTTGATGACCCAGAAATACCACAGGAGACTGCGTAAGAAAAGAACTTTTTCTCCCCAGCAAATACATGTCTCCTGCCTGAAAACATTTTGAGAGGAGAAAAATTAGCACACGATTTTATGTACGACAGCGTTTGATTTCAAAGAGGGAAAGGACTGGGAGAAAGAAGAGTTTGCATATGTGAGACTGCCGTGGTGGGGGGGGGAAAAAACATGTGCTTTGCAAATTCCTTTTATTATGTACAGTTAAATAAGCTCTTAGCCTCATTGGCATCTGACAAGAAATGTTCTGTCAGGAAACCATGGATATAATTTCTCTTTCTGTAACGCAAATTCATACACAAACAGCCATGAAGCAGCAGGTTGTCTATAGTGTTTCTCTGTATCTGGTTGCACAAGGTTTGTGTTTAAGAAAAGAGGTGATACACTGTCTTTTTTCTTATTCTTTTTTCTATCGGAACCAGCACTAATGCTGGGAGTTAAGGGCCAGAGCCAATGTATTGAGAAGACACCAACCTCTTGCAAGAGAGACCTAAATTACTCTTAACTGTAGTGACAGGACTAAATAGCTGTCCTCTGCGTGTTTACAATCGCAGCAACAAACAGTTTGTTCTCAAGATAATGACAAACTGCTTATATTTGGTCTACAAAAGCACTGTTTGTTCCCTAAATACCTGCACCAGGAATCGGACTGTGAAAGAAAAACAAGATGTGTTTGTGAGCAATGCCTGCTTGGAGCTTCCCTCTCTGGGATGCTGGTCCTGCTTGGTCAACGCTCATCAAAGGAGGAAAAAAGAGTCCAATTTTCAGCCAAGCAACTGAGGGGTCTGGAGCAAGTTCTGATTGGGTCACAGTGTAGCTAGGAAGCCACCTGGCTCCTCGGAGGTTACGATTTCTGGCATTGCCATGGAATTCTTAAGGACTGTTGCCTGCTAAGCCAATGCAATCCCAATGCCATTCATATAGGAAGTCCCTTCTAGAGACCTGCATGATTTCTTGGTTTTAATGATAGTGACCAAATGCTCATACGTCCTGTCCTTGGTAAGAACTTCAGTGTGTGCCCATGTCTTACCTTTCTTGGATTGTTATTGAAGAGAACCGGTTTAGAAGAGTGATTTTCTTGACCTGAGTCCCCAAGGCTTGTAATTTTTAATGCAGACTCAAAACTGAATTCACTGTCAGACGTCTATTTGTCTCTCTCAATCAGAGATTGAGCAATTTATTGCAGCAACAAAAATGCATCTGCTTTGATTAGATGGAATAAAATAATGCCACTGAGATGGAATGAGGACTGAAATCTGTAGCAGTGTCATTCTGAGTCCCCTACTCCCCTATATAACTACATATGCGAGCATAATTTCCCTGTTCTCTGTGAGTAAATGTTCCCAATTCCATCGTTCCCAGCTGGTGAGACCCCACACAGAGGACCACATTTTAAGTTCATTCCTGTACATGAGGTCACAAATGAGCATTGCAGTGAAGTTGGGGTTACCAGCTTTCAAACAGCCATCAATCCTCTTTCCCGTCTGCAATTACATCCTCATTCCCTTAGCATCTACCAGGAAGGAGGAGTGAGTCTAATATGGATCACTGGAATAACCCTCTCCCATCCTGCTGTGCTCCCTCTGCTTTTGGTCCTTCTATTTTTGCTAAACACCCTGGCTCCATCAGCTAGACAAGTCCACTTGCTGCAGCCCATAAGGGCTGAGAGACAGCAGCCCTGCACTGCACCCATAAGCTGTTGTGGGTGTCACAAGGTGGGCCTCCATATTTACGTTGCATGGAGTTTACATTGAGCAGAAAACCACTCATCTAAGCTTGGGACTTTGCATTCAACAGAACTGCTACGTCCAGGATGCTAAGGAAAACAGAGGGCATGATGCCAAAATGCACATGGTCTAATACTAGCTTTTCGCTGTCTATGGCAGGGGCCTCTCAAAATTCATACATAACTTGACCAAACTTCACTGAATTTTCATATTTTCTGCCGGAGGGTCTGCGAAGTATGTGGCTGAAATGGCTGTTTTTCCCTTGTACTTACCACTTCCAAGAAAGTTCTACTTGTGTCCAGGTAAGTCCAGAAAAAGGATTAGATTCCTTGCATGGATCCACCCATGGTATGATAAGACTATTCCTAGTAATATTATCAGTCACCAGGCAAAGCTGCTGAACTCTGTAAATAAAGAACTTCCTCACAGCTCTCCGGCTTATTACCCCAGGGTGTTTTGGCAGATTATTTCCACTAGGAGCCTTCAGTATCTCCTTAACATTAATTCACTTTTCAGAATGATTCATCTTGAATAGTGAGTATTTTCTTGGGTATCTTGTTCTGATCAGAGTGTTCCCTCTGACCTTATAAGCTGCAGCTCTGGTAATGCTGCAAGGGCACCTGTTTATGCCAGCACAGGCGGGTGGTGGTGGAGGACCTGCCAGGCATTGTACCCTCTTCGCAGCCATCTGCGAAACCCTTGCTGCTGTTTGTAGCACAGGCTCATTTCTTACTTTCTTAGTGCTTACAGGCTCACCACAGTTGCATGTAAAACAACACTACCTCATTGACATCTAATTACTTTCATCTTTTGTGTTTTTTTATAAATAACCTGTTTTGCAGGAAACAGCTTTCCTTTACCCTGTTCAGCTGCACTGTCCGTATTTGTATTTTGCCAGGATATTGATGTGTCTTTCCTTAAACAAAAACAAAATAAGTACAAGTAACCACCTTTGCATCCCTGGCAGCCCCTACTCGTGTCTTCCCAGGTGGAGAGGGTTGAACCTGTTATTTCTGCTGGGACTGAATTTCCAAAGCAGACTGGAGTACCCACATCCCTGCAGTTTTGCAGTAGAGATGCTGCAGTGTTTGGGTCGCAAATGGGCAGGACCAGACCACCCAAGTCGTTGTTTTCTGCCCTGAGTGCTGCTTCCTCTGTGCTCTGAGGAAGCCCTGGCTCTAACCTTTCCATATGAGGGATCTGCTGACCTTGCAGACCCACATATTCCATGCAGACCCATCGCTTCCGAATCTTGCCTGGTTTTGCTCTCTGTGCCTGGAATCATTAACCTTTCTAACAGTCTTAGCAGCCAGAGGCATGAATATTTGGTAGCTGCAATGGAGAGAAAGCAGGTGAGCGCTGGGACTGGTGTTTCCAGGCTGGAAAAAATGCACAAAAAGCAAACGATGCTGCAGGTCTCAGCCCTGCTTTCCTATTCAGGCACTGATGTCCAGGGGTGCTTCTCTCTGAGAAAGCAGGTGGAATTCAATGTGAAATTTATAACCAAATAGTGAAATGGGCACTTTTGATGTTTGCAAAGAGGAAAGCACAGGCCATGCTGCTCTCACTGCCTCCAGAGTGCCTTTAGCTTGAAGTTTCTGGTCACTGCTGCACTCTTCAGCAGGCCAGGCAGAAGAGGTACAGATAACATGATATGGCACAGGAGGAATTGATTTCTGACTAATAAAGAAAATTCATTACTCAGACTAAATGAGTCATGGGGAAGTGAAGGCTGCTGTAAAGAGGCAGGATGGACTCATGCACTCTGTTGCCTCGGGCTTGCTCGGTTGCAGGAAGGGCTGTGCATGCAGCATCACCAGCTCAGCCTCCATGACTGTCCTGCAGCACGCGCACGGTTCGACCAGTGCAGCCACTGCCGAGGAGGAAGCTACAGCTCCAGGAAGGGTTATTCTCCTTGCAGCAAACAAGCACCTTTCCCACATCCCTGGCTGCAGTGGAGGGCACTGCTGTTGCCTACCAGCTCCAGTGCATACCAGGCTTCTCCACTACTTCTCCAGTCTAGGGTGAGCTAGACCTTGTAGCAAACCAGACCTCAACTTTGCATGCAAGTGAGACTGCATAATTGGGTGGCCAAGGTTGGGCCTGGATTTGGCCCCACGTGAGGTTTTGCTGTCCCTGCAGCCTTGCCTGACTTCAATCTCTGGCTTGCGATCAGATCAGGCCACCAAACTAGAGGGAATGCCTGCGTTCCAAGCCTTTCACTGCTATTTGTGTCAGAAGAGATAGCATCATCTGCGGCAAGAAACAGCATCTTCTCAATAAAAAGGCTCCTTGTTTAGCCTTACAGCTGTCAATTAATCCCACATTCTTGGTATTCAGACTAGCTGGTGGGTAGCAGCATTTCCTGCTGCAATGAGAATTTGTTCTGAACAAGGGCTGCAAGGGGAACTGCATCAATACTTGACAGCAGCGAGTGCTGAGGGAGTCTTTGCACTTCACAGCCCGAGACCCGCAGGGGTTCCTCAAACTAGCAGTAGTTTAACAGCATTTAAACAGGTTTCGCCGCAGACGGCGCTGCTGGAGGCAACTGCTGGTCCGGGCTGCTCGTGCCATCCCCAGCTCAGCTGTTCTTCCCGGCGCAGACATCGTGTAGCGCAGGGGCTTAGGGATACAGAGAAGACAGAGCCAGCTGATGAAATCCAGCTGGTCGCTCTCGACCTCATGGTTTAAAACTAGCTGCTACTGGCTACAGCATCGTGATCCTCCATCGTGATCATTCATCCACTGTCCCCAGTTTGGAGAAGAAACCTGCCCCTTCCTACCCCAGACTCCCTGGATTTGTGGTGCTCCAGACTGGAGCAATGGCACTGCTGCCGCCAGCAAGGAGGTACTCGGTGCTGCACTCCAAAACAGGTTGTGAATGGACAGGGACATCTGTTTTTTCTTTCCAGCAGATTAAGTTTTTCACAGCTCAGCTTGAAATTTCTAGGTAGTTTTCTGTAATTTTCTGTATTTTAAATAGGAAGTTTGTGGAGCTTGGTTTTGTCAGAAATTTTCCCGGGGCAATCTGATCGTCTTTCAGTGACTGGTATAATTTAAAAATCCTCATGTATCTCTGCAGGCTTTTACAGCAAGACCTTTCCTGGTGGGTTTTGCAGAGGCCTGAAGTGTGGATGTTCTTTTTACCAGCTTTCACATCGCTTGCAATTGTTATCACTCAGAAAGGAAAGTTTATGCACTAACAGCTGGAGCCATAAACTCTTTGCTGCCTTCACACACTTTTTAGATGCTGCCGTGAAGAAACTATTCCATTTTTTGCACGGCCATAGGTGCAGCACGGGGAGAGATTTTACAGCATAGAGCAGTTATGTTGCACCCAACTTTTGGGACCGGTGCCTAAGAGCGCAGGGACCCTCAACTGTGGGTGCAAACATGTTGTCTATCAGCATCAGTGCCTGCCCGCAGCTCCCTCCCCGCTAAAGGTCCAGTGCAGAGGCTACCAAAGGACTCCAAGACCTGGAGTGACTTTGCTGGGCTTTGCAGGCTGGATCCAGGTGCCACAGTCCCTCCGCAACATTCATATCAATATTTGGTTGCTGAGGAAGTGTCATAAGCCTGTGCTCTCACGCTTACACCATTCTAAAAAATAGATAACATGGGTAGAAATGATGCTCTCGCCTAAGCTGAGCTCTGCTGTGGAAGAGGGCAAGACTGCCTGGAGAGGACAAAAATGCCCATGGACCTTGGTAAGACCAGCAGTGGGAGTTCTGCCCACCTAAAACAAATAGGAAAAAAAGGATTTGAAACAGGCAAGAGGAAATCTACCCCTGTCTCCATGAGCACAGAGATGGAGTTGAGGCATAGTTCTTTATAGGTAGGATGCTCTCCCATAAAATAGAATGGGGCAAGAAAGGGTCAAAATAAGAATTAGGCCATACCAAATAAATACATTTCATGCTACATTGCTGCTTTTTTTTCAGACCATTGGGGACTATTTACACAAATTCCTCATGGAGATGCACAGATGGGGCCATGCAAGCTCTGAAACGGGCAAACCAAGGATAGAGGTGGCTGATTTTCTTCCCTGCTGGAGGATGCAGATAACTCAAGCTCACTGGTTTTCAGGCTAAAGTGTTGTAGCTTCTTATGGGAAGACATGTCCAAGACCTCCTATGACTGCATGGCATCCCTAAATCCATTCTTGGCTATGAGACCTGAGGGCAGAGGGAACCATGTCCCAGGTGGCCAACAGTGCATTTCTTTCAATAACTGCACACATAAAAGCAGATGAAAAGTGCATTCTCAGTTTCCCAGCCATGAAAAGAAAATAATTCAACCAGGAAGTATAGGAAGAATTTTTTCTGTGGAAAATTAGATGTTCCATTTGGCTCAAAAGAGATTCTTAATTTCACTTTTTCTTCATTTTTTTTTTACAATATTTTCAATCACTGCATTAATTTTAAATCACAAAAAGGAAATGCTTGGATTTTTTTCAGAATCTGAAAAAGCTTTCATAACCAAAATGAGCCTGAATGCATTACAAGTTTTAAGAAGCACGCAATTTTTTCACCAAAACAAGGCTTTCTCTGAAAACACTCCCTGGTGGTGCTGCTGACACAGTAGTATTACCATCAAAAGAAAATGCACAAATGCCCCTGCCAGCCCTCCAGAAAGGAGAGTTATAACCAGAATATCCATTGCGATGTAGCAAAACCTGTTCTGAACATGAACTCTGCAATACTTGGAGTTCTGCACAGAGTGTCGCTTCCACTCAGACCTCCACCCCAGCTCTGTACTCAAGGATGCTTCTCTTGCATTTACCCCCAAGCCTTTGGAAGCATCTTCTCTCTGCAGTGCTCAGAGTAAATGATAGAGGAGTATAGGCAGGCAGTATTTATGCTAGAAATGAGTGCTTGCTGTTGCCTGGAGTTGAGGATAAGATGTTTCTGGACCTCACTTAACCTGTTTGCAGTGGAGCGCTGCTCTTTAAAAGCAGGACAAGGAGGCACCGAGAGCAGAGGAGCAGCCTCAGGCTGCCCATGGAGCCCACAGCAGGGCATTCGGATTTTCCTGCCTCTCCCTTTTGTTCCTAGAATGTAAACCATTCCCTCTCGGATACTCTTGGGGCACCATCGGAGCAGCAGAGCATCGTGCTGAGTCTGCAGCCCGCGCCAGGTTTCCACACTGCCCTCCTGCCTAGGAGGAGAGAGCCCGTCGGGTTCAGACGGCGTGTACAAGCAAACGGCATGTTGTGAACCGGCCGTCCTCTTACCTCGACACTTCTCTTGGCAGAGATAAGAGCGCCCGAGGGGAGACCTTGGGAGACAAGCCACAGATTTTATTTGGTCTTTAAGCTGCGATAGGCTGCTGGCTGCCGTGCAGTCTTTGATAAACTCAGGGATCCGGAGAGCTGCAAGTTCACACAAGTCACTGCCAGCAGCTGACACAGATGCTTCCTGGCATGACACCAGTGAGCTGCGACACGCCGTTCATCATATGTTTATCCACATGTCCTGCACATACTGATAGTCACCGTGATGGCCTCTGGGTCTGCTCTAACAGCTGATGAGTGTCTGAATGTCGGTGCCTGCATACAAGCACTAAGAAAGAGGACACACTATTTTTCAAAGGCCTTTCTTTGTGGGTGTAGAACCCTTCCAAAAACCAAGTGTTGATGGGATGCAAGACACTGGAAAATTTTGTCTTTGCTGCAGTAGACCTCACATCAATCTAGGTTTTGAGATTGCCCAGTCTAGACCTTGTCAATAGCGTTTCTAAGTGCCCAGGCCTATAGCCACTCCCCATTTGATGAGCACCCATTGCTGGGCACGTTGTCACTGCCAAGCAACCCTAGTGCCATGGCATGAGAAGAAGACAGCAGCGACCTTCTGGGTTCAGGAGCACTTCTCTCATCACCCTGACAGTGGTGGCATCTGCCGCAGTCAGTCCCTGCAGCAGCTGAAGGGACGTAGCTGTAAGCCAGGACTTATCTACGGGTGCTTTTGGAGAAAGGCCATTCACTCCATGCCTTGTACGAGGCTTAGGTCCATGGATGGGCACGTTAGGATATACACAAGGGAAACAATTACTGGAAATGTTCAGTGAGCTGCATGACAGAAAAAACAGTAGCTAATCACAATATTGTCAACTTGAAAACTTTAGCTCATGCCAATCTTTCTTTTCAGGACCAAAATCGGGAAGCCAGCACTGGTGGGTTAGGATGGTGGTTAGGGTCTGTTCCCCATACTGGTCATCACGTCCTCACTGAGCTTTTTGTCTCTATATCAGTCACAGGGCCAGCTTTCTTTGTACACTTATAAATTATTGCTAGCCCCTGTGGCCGTTGTCAGAGCTCCTCTAGCATGGAGACACTGATTCATACACCAATATTTCCAGGCTTAATTGCGCTCGTGTTCCCTTCTTTCCCTTCTCTTTCTTCCATGCTCACAAAGGCTGCTGTCCATCTTCTGGCTAGCTGCAAAGGTGCTAAATCCTTTTTCCCCAGCTTTCGGCCTCTTTTGCTCGCTCTGTGCTCAGATAACATTCAATATCAAAAGTCTCAGTCCCACCAAGTGGATCCACGATCTTCCATTTTCTGAAGTCCTATACCATCATATTCTGCTCTGCTTGTCTCTCTTGTACCACCTAAGCCCCAGACCTTTGGATGGCCCCAATGTCCAAGCACCAGCCATGCCGGCCTTTCATTTCTGAACAGAATTATTCTTCAGCTTGCCTCCACCAGCCATAAAAACCAGTATATCACCTGCAAACTTGAGATCAAAACTGACAAGCAAGCTTTTTAGATGAGCCTGTTCTCTTGTATGTAATTAATGTGTCTTGTTTTCTTCATTTATATTTTATTTATATGCTTTTATGTATTGTGAGAATCTCCAAGAGGTGTGTTTTTTTTTTCTTTTTATGAATTATGCTTTGTAAAACAGAAGAGCCGATGTTGATGAAATAGTTATTATCAGCTAAAGACTGCACTCCCAGGCTGTTCCTTCCTTCCAACTGGCAATCTGTCACTCTTCAAAATGAGCCAGCTCCCCTTGTCCGACAGACAGACAGTCAGGCAGCTCCCGGGAAGGAGCCTCTGAGCCAGGAGGAGAAGGATAAAGCAGAGACGATGATGAAGGTGATTAAAAATAGAGAAAGATTTCTTCGCCACAAATCACAGAGAGAAATTTCAGAGAGGAAAATAGCGAATCTAAAAAGATGTTGCCTAAGGGGGCTTTTACCGATTTTAGACCATGTTGCTCAACTCAGTTCACTCCAGTGAGTGGCTTTACCAGGTTTTTAGGATGGAAGAAATAATTGTAAGTGTGGGGGTTGGAGGAAGGGTTTTTATTTTTAATGTAGTTCCCCTAAAAATCCTTTCTTCAGTTAAATCTTGAGAGCAGGAGAGTATTTGAGGGAGGAGATAATTGAAAATGGATCATTTCAAACTTAGTCCCCTTCCTTGGGTTGATTAAGAGTCTGCCAAGCTGCTGCCCCAAAGGGAATTTTGTCACTCTTTATAATAACCCCCTGAAAAATATGGTTTTCATTGGGAGCACTAAGATGACAACCAGAGCTTGAGTGCTAGAAGCAGGGAACAGGAGCACAAAAGCTCTTTTAAGTAATATGCCCAAGGAAAATGAGAAATAGCTTTCCGAATTCAGCTTCATCCTCCTGCTAAATACTTGGGTGAACTGGGTGAACGGTGGAAAATCAAAGAATTACCATTACAGTCCAAGAGCTAAGAGCAAGGCAGTGAAGGGGGCAGGCAGTATGATGGCCATGGACGTGGGCAGGTAGCACAGACCTGTGATTCCCAAATGCTGCCTGCTGCCAGGGTCAGGAAAGAGAGATGACTCTGCAAACACCCCAAGGAAGATCTGCCTGCCTGAGTCAGGTTGAAATGATCTCGTATTTAGGCACAGATTTGTTTATCAGGTGCCCTTTACCGCATGTCTTGCGATTAGGCCACTCACAAGTGATTTGGATTCTCTGACATTGTCCTAAGTCTCCACTATCAAGATAGGTGGCTTGAATAATGCTCTAAATGTCATCACCAGGGCAGGAAACCCAGCCATTTTGATACCGTTGCTTCTGTCCTGATGATTCATGTTGACATTTACGTGACAAAGCAGAGAGGGGAAGCTGCTAGATCTGTTGCAAAGCCTTTGGAGAATTTCACAGTGTCGTGATTCAAACCAGCAGAGCCCCAAAAACTCCCAGAAAATACCCTTAAAAAGCCAGAAGGGCTTGAGCAGACCTTAGAGAGCTACATACCTAACAGGTCTGCAGAAGACATGTTTTGTGCTTGATTCCCCCTTAGTACCTAACTTAGTACCTAGTACCCTAATACCTAGGGCAGGTTCCCAGTTTTAATGACTTCGAATATATTCCCAAAGATAAGTCATTAATAAGAGCTGGAAAAAAATGTGGGATTATAATTTACCTTTCTAAGGCATTTTTTCATTTAAGATTTCATTGGGAGTGTTATAGAGAAGAGGTAATAACATAGCCCAACAGAAATATCTTCAATAGGAACATATAGGGCAGGAAATCTTCATTTGGAAATGTGAGTAAAAAAATAGTCTGATCTTTACCATTTTCAATATATAAAGTTTCTATTTTAAAATAAAAGATTTTCCAGCCCTACCAGTGTTCAGGATATTGACAAGGAAAGAAGGATCTGCATGCCATGCTACACAGCTGTCACGTGGAACATAGGCACAAAACATACATTGCTAGGTTAGGATGCAGCCTGGAGAGGATCAAGGACCTATAATTTCCTGCCATGAAGCCTGTGGTCTCGTTTTCAAATCTGGGCCCTTGCCCGTGGTGCCCATGCTAGCTATGTCCCTGCTACATGATGTTGAGCTTTGCCAACAACATGCTCTTTGCTTGGTGTCCTGCTTGTTGCGAAGGAGTCATTTTTGTGACACTTGTTATTGTAGTTTCTATGAAATGGATTATTCCCACAGACTTTGCAACATCAGCAGAAGCTCTAGTTAGGCCAGTTTACCAAGACCTGTGCAGAAGGTCAGAAGTGTAATCATGCAGGAGGGCACTTCATGTTACATCCATTATATGTACACCTGGAAAGAATTACCATTATAGTCCAAGAGCTAAGGGCAAGGCAGTGAAGGGGGCAGGCACTGTGATGGCCATGGACGTGGGCAGGTAGCACAGACCTGTGATCCCCAAATCCTTCCTGCTGCCAGGGTCAGGAAACAGAGATGACTCTGCAAACACCCCAAGGAAGATCTGCCTGCCTGAGTCAGGTTGAAATGATCTCGTATTTAGGCACAGATTTGTTTATCAGGTGCCCTTTACCGCGTGTCTTGTGGTTAGGCCACTCACAAGTGAATTATTGTCCTCCGAGGTTTCCAAAGCTCAACTGGGCAAGGCCTAGCTTTGAGGTTGGCCCTGCTGTGAGTCGGAAATTGCCCTGAAGATTCCCAGAAGATTCCTGAAGATTCCCAGGGGGCTTTTCCAAACTAAATTATTCTCTAAGTCCTACTGGGTTGTCCCACAAAGGGACTATGTGTAGACCAAGGGCTCAGGTTGGCTTCAGAGCTGGGAACATCCCTGAAAGGTGGTGGACTTTTTGCATCTTTTACCCTGTGAGACACTGTAGATGTAGCATTGCTCATCATTTTTCCAATGAACTCCTGATAACTTCTCTAGGTGCAGAAGTATTGGTTTGATCATGTAGAGAAAGGCATGTCCTGAGTACATAAATATGAACACTTCAGCATCCGAGCACTTGGAACTCCTCATGTCTGCAGGCTGGACACATCGGGTTGCATCCTGGATGCAAAGTTCATCATAGTGGAGAACAAAGAAACGCTGGGAACGGTGAGGAGACCAGCCCTAGCAGAAAGCAGAGGGGGGAAAGTACCTGTGTCGCTTAGCAGCAGCAAGCAAACCATACACCTACCATACACCATACCTCCATGCTACTTCTTGGTTGATTCTGTGACACGAATGCAGCTGTCCCCACAGTTGCCTTTGAAGCAACTACTAGATACCCACTAGAGAGGTGGGTATCAAAAGGCTTCATTTTGGGGCCACTTTTCCAAGCACAACTGCTACACATCCTGGTGTGCACAGAGGCAGTTGTGTATTCGCACATGCATATAATCGTGGGCTTCTGCTGTTCAGAAAATGGTATTTTAAAGTCCTCAGGTGAAAAGAAGGATGAACTTGTCCAACCTTCAGTTAAATCAGGAAAAGCCTAACATATAAAGAGTTCATGGAGCTAAATTCACAAAAGAGATGCAAGAAACCGAGTTAACATTTGGGGAGCACAAATTCAAAATTCCTATAATTCCTGCAGTTTCCTCCTAAGGGTTACTTAGCTTGATATAAAATGCAAGACTTGAAGCTGCCTCCTCCTGTCAGCATAGATGGATCCCCATGGGGATGTTCTCATGGAAAGGTGGATGAGGCCACTTCCTGGAGAGTTTTCCACCAGCCTAGGGTCAGGTAGACACATCTTCAAGGGGCAGAGCCAGCTCTGCAGTCCTCCTCCCAGCACTTCCTATCATTTTATTAGTTCCTGGTTTGCTCTTTTATAAAACCCACTCTTAAGTGGCTCCTTGAACCACGCATTCTTCAGGACTCGCCAGCAGCAACTCTCCGTAGACCATATACAGGGTGTCTGGCTCCTGTATTACAGGTAGCAGCATTAAAATGTAATCACTGCATCACTGAGTCCTTCTTCCAAATTTAGTCCCCGGTCTTCGCTCTTAGCTCTATATTTAGCATGTTGAGTAATATGAGTTCCCATGCCATCTGCATCAGTTGTTCAAAAATAAGGCGATTGAACGGCAAACCATGCTGTACTTTAGGAGGAGGGATGCTTTTAGCACATTGTTAAATCTTCCTTCTTCTGCGCATTTATTTATTTATTTGGCTCTAAAAGAAGAATCCAAAGATATAGAAAGCTTTCATTCAGGCAGCAGCTCCAGCACTTGTATTTGTCAATATCTAGAGAGTGGCTGAAAATGATGTATTTGCACCATATAGGGTCCATTGCCTGATTAACTCAGAATGAAAACCACCCAACCTTTGCGCTGAAATCAGTTAGCAATACAATATCTCCCAAGATTGTGCAATTACTTTTTTTTTTTTTTCTGAATGGTTGCCAATAACTGCAACTTTCACAGAAGATAAAGATCTTTTCTGCTTCATTACTTCTGAGATGGCACATTAGGATCAAATGTACCGTCCTATTAAATAAAACTCCAGGAACTCTATATATAGCACCATACCAAATGTGGTCTGCAAAGCAGCATAGATCACATCAGATCAGAATGTTGTTTACATGTTGAAAAGTTGAAATACACTTGCCATTAAAATTTATACTCTTTTTGGTAAACATGGGTATACATGTTGCATACTTTACTCACGCGATTGCTGCTTTCTCCCTGTGCAACCTTGCCACTTTACTCCCCAAACTTCATTGTTGTAGACAAGAAAAGGCTTAATCTGACCCAGGTTTTGGATCATTACAGGTCACACTTAATTGCAACACACTAAAACCGTAGCACTGGACTTTCTGAAATGCAGCAGTGATCCTGAATTGAGATGTGGCAGAGACTGCTAGTTGCAGCCAGCTTGGGGCAGCAACTAGAGATACTCAGATGTCATTTGGTGCAGAGTCTGTCCTTTGGGGCTTGGAGCAGGGGACACAAATACATTTGTGACCCCTCGCCCCATTTGGGAGCAGGAGGAGCCACCATCTGGTCACCCACTGTGGTACTCTTGCCCAGAGAGAAGAGAGTCTTGGTCAGGCCACATCAGCCCATGCTTGGGACCATGAGTATTCTGCTGGCCTTGATGACAGCATCTGAGTAATGACGAGTGACAAGAGACGTCCTTTCTCAAACACCTACCTGGGAACATCACAGCACCTCCTTCATGCTTGCAAATAAGGCCTGGGCATGGTGTTTGGCTCGTGCATCTACCCACAGTCCTCACTGCTGGAAGAACTAATGCAAGTCAGCAGTCCAAACGGAGAGAAATCTGGCTCACGCAAGCCAAACCCATTCCAGCACGGAGCTACGTTAGCGGATGATATCCATATTGAGCGTACGGATACACGGCTCTTCCTGGCACCTCACTGGTTCTTGCGCCCTGTCATGTCCGAGTGCAGCAAGCTGATTGTTAAAACACGGTTTGCACTGTGTGAACACTTGCATTAAATCATTAGAAAGCAGATTCTGAAAATATTATATTCCAAGGCATGCCCAAATTAATTGAAGGCATATTTAATTGTTCATGTATTTACATATAAATTGCTCTATAATTGCACTAATTGCACACTCTCACAGACATGCTCTTGCACAAACAGGTTTTGCACATGGATGTCAGGTGTCTGGTTTGTTTCATAGTAAATATGGCTTAAAATCAGCATGAATTAGTGGTTCCTCTTTTGCCAACTCATGGCTTAGCTCAACAACTGTCTGCAGTGTACTTAGGAAGACTTTTGAAGCAATCTTTCTGCTTCTGTCTTGAGTCATCCTGATTTCATACCGGCAGCTTCGCAAGCCTTGCCTTCCTTTCCAGGTCATAAATGTTTGTCTTGTCCCAGGGAAACATTTAGGGCCATTAGGTACTAAGGACATAGTGTAAAAATCTAATGTCCCGGCTTCTTGTTTTTATATCGGAACAAGACCAAATAGTAAAAATGAATCTTGGATCAAGAAAAGCATAAAAGATAGTAAGTAGAAATTAATGTACCTCAATAACATCCTTTCTGTAGACTGGTTACCTCTTTATTTACCCTTCAAGATATTTGCTTCTGCTTTATAGCACAATATGTATTGAGGAGAGACATAAACTGGGCAGGGAAATGCCAATGAAATGAGAAAATAGAAAGTTAATGGTGAAACTAGAGTAGGCTAAATTAATTTACTGATTATATGACCATATCCCATCAGTAAGACATGAATTATTTTGTTTACAATCTTCAGGTTGTTGCCTGGCTCTGCTACCCTTCACTGTTTTCAATTTAAACTGCAGTGATTGTAAAGAGAAGAGAAAATAAACCAAATGTTCCCATTCCACTTATAAATTTTATGTTTATAATCTTGTAGCTGTCCATGGAAACCATGCCTGTTATTCAAGTGCTTTGCCTCCCCAAGCTGAGCATAATTATTACTGATACATCTGGATGTTTAACTACCTACTACAGACTCTTGAATTCCTTCCAGATTTAAAATATCCATTAACACCAGAGTGGAGAAGAGTGGAGTCATAGGGGGAGGAAGAGAGGGGAGGGTTTATGTCTATTACTTCAATTCTCAAAGGATTTATGACCTGCTTAACACCACAGGGAGTAAAATACTGTTACCTAAGCCAGTGTCATTCAGTTAAAAGGATCTAACATGCTTCTTTGCACATTCCTTTACAAAGAGCTTGCCATGCATAACTGGGTAGATCTGGCATAGTTTGGGTGTCCAGTGGAAGATGGAGCTGCTCTGCCTTGGGCGAGCTCACCCCCGGCCCAGGGGTATCACTGGAGACATGTCCCACAGACGTGTGTTGAACAGAGTGATATAAGGCAGGATTTTAAAGCTCTCTGAGCTGGGCTTTCAATCAAAGCCAGCACATTTCTGCAGCCAACAGATCACTTTGTAAAAACACAGCTTGAAATTCTTTCCTGTGAACTGCTCCCTCCTTGCTCCAGTACTAACTGCTGAGCAAAGTCATGCCGGGCCAGTCAGGTCGTGAATCGACCATGAGGATTGCAGGAAGCAATATAGGTAATATGAGGAAACATTTGTGTTGTCTGGCTAAGAAATAATACTGGACTGACTCGATCCTCCCAGCCCCTTCCTCATCCCCCTCCTTCCAACCTGGGATCTGCAGGTCTGCAAGCAGCACAGATGCCATATTCTTGTTGTCCTCATTTCCATCATCCAGGCAGCTCAAGACAGGCTTGGAGAGACTTCAGCTTCTCTCCTTTCTGCTTATGCAGAAATGGTTTTTCAGTGTCACGGCAGATGTCAGCCCCTGAGTCAAAGGTGGTTACCTTACACTAAAATGATTGAATATCTGTAAATCCTAATTCCAGAGATTGCATTTCTCCGTTTTCATCTCTTCATCCCCCTTCAAAGGCATTTGGAAAGCTCGATTTCAGAATTTTAGCCTATGTTTTGAAAAAAAATAACTCTGCTATCCACTATTTCCTCACTGTATCAATGTCATTAAAGTTATTGTCCTAGCTTATTGATTACTCTCTAATTGCTACCCTATTAAAGTCACATGTCCTTTCAGCAATTACATACATGGCATCCCTTGCTCTGCAGTGATGCCCCATTAGTTCCTGTTATGGAGAATACAACACTAGTGGTGTTGTCACTGCCTCATTAACCGCAGTATGTACCTGGTAGGAGGTAACTCACGCTGGCCTGGGTCCAGGTAGCAGATTCATCATAAAAAGCAAAGGCGGACTCCTTGCCTGACACCCAGCGCTTGAATCACAATTTTCAAATGTTCTGTTTGTGAGAAACACTGAGCTCAGAGACCGCCGGATCCCTTTCTGTGAAACTATTATTTGCCTCCGGATAGAAGGCGAAACAACTTGTCTCTGATCTTAGCAGTTACTTATAAACCGCCAGACTGGAAGGATAAGTGAGATAAATTAAACTGTGAGAGGTGGCTTTCCAAGAAACAGTTCTCTCTATTTGCTCACGCATTTAAGTAGGCATGCAGCTTTTAGCCCCTAATCAAACTACAGTACCTGAACAAAAAGGATCATATTTAGTACATCAGATCAAATAGGAACTATCTGAGAGTCATCTGCCGACATAAGTCCCTCCAATTTTTCCATCACTCACTCACTACCACTTGCTACCACAGACCGAAGCCTGGAAGACAGCTGCTCCCTCACTGCCCATTAGACCTTGCTGTAAATAGGGCAGGATGTGATCAGCCTTGATAAAAGAACAAGCAAACAACCAAAGCCTTATTCCTTCACTATCTCCATCTCTCACAGCCTCATAAAATCCTCATTTGGGAGAGGATGCAACTGGTATTATTTCAGAGGCAAGGTTTTTCTGTACCCATTTCCTGGAGGCTTTGATGGCGTTGTGAACGGAGCCTCTCAAATGCCTCCTACAGCTACGTAATTTGTCTCCACATAAATGTGTTTCGAATGCACATGGTTACCAGATGGAATTTTGCGTTCAACATATTAAGGAGACCAGATGAGCATGGAGAAGCTGCACAGGCCGTGCATTGTGCTTCCAATATTAGTGAATTCCTTCTCTCGGAGGAAGTGGCCTGTAATGGGAAGTCCCATCTGTCACTGAAATACTTGTTGAAATTGAATGTTCTGATTGAAGTTTTTATTCAAGATCGGAAATATTTTGGTCCCATCAGCTACCTCCTTATCTTTCATCTCACAATGAAGGTACAAAACAACAAAAACAAAATAAAAAAAAAGAGGGAAAAGTAAATTTGCTTTACAGAGATATCATCAAGAAGCATGGAGTTTTGCTACCGGTAGTTACAAGTGTACGAAGTGTAACACAACCTTTTTCGCATGACCTGAAACTCTTCCTTAAAGAAGAGGGTTACACATTTTCCTTGCTCTGATTGTTAGGGCTTATTGACTTCATCAGTAGCGTGGAGTCCTGCCATGATGTTGGTACTAAAACTTGAAGCTTCCATTTTTAACCAAGCTCTCCAGATGCTTCTCTGAAGCCTGCCCAAAGCCAATCTAGATTGGCATGACCTTTGGCAAAGAGAGACATGGTATCAAGCTGAGTCTTTAGACCAGAAGGGGACTGAAGATACAGAGCAAACCAAGAGACAGGAGATTGGAGAGCCTGCACTTACTACTCAGAAAATGTAATAGGAACGTTGAAAAAAATAGTAAAATTTTGGTCTGGATCAGAAACCTGCATGCTCTGTGATCCCAAATATCATTCCTAAAGATTTTCTAGAGAAATTTTTCATATTTTAAGTCATCCTGTACTCTTTTTTGGCTTTTTTTTTTCCTGACCTCCGAAGAGAAAAAAATACGGAGGGCAAGGCCAGCAGCATCACAACTGTCATTGGAAATATTGCTGGCAGAGGTAGATGCCAGATGCCTGATGAGGTAGAAGTGTCTTTGTACCAGATCTGCCCATCCATTGAGAACCCTCGTTGTTAGTTTCTTGTGTTGTCTCTCCTTCCCCTAGCAAGAAGGCCTGGGGAGACAGGTCTGGCATGGCCATGTTGAGAATCTCTTGACATGCAACATGAGCTGCTGGGGGAGACATGTGCCAAGAGACACGGGGGCTGCTGTCCAGAGTTATTGACACCCAGTCTTCTGGTTTGCTTGCTTTTGTGCGAGGGACACAAGGAAACTGCTGCAGAAAATAGCAGGAGAGCAAAACCTGTGACTGAAACCCATTGCTCTGTATAGGGTGGAGCAGGAGAGAGATGGAGGGTCTGGCTCCTAGTTCCAAGTAGGGCCTTCTTGTTTTATATGGTTATCAACCACAGAGTACAACATGGGATGAACCCTCAGCAGGACCAGCTTCCTCTCCTAGTATTTTGTTACCCCATGCAGAAAGAAATCCCTGACTGGGCTGGGGCATGAAGAATCTGTGGCTTTCCAGGAGCTCTGACAACTGCCACTCATGGAAACGCGTCGCCTGCAGCGGGCACTTACAGACACTTGCAACTTTCCGTTAAGTCAAGCTCTCTGTGGCTAAATAAAGCCTGCTCTCTGAAGATGCCTTTTTCTTATTTCCAATGCACCCATTTCTGATGACTACTTTCATCTCAGACCAAGACTGAAAAACCCTATTAATTAGTGCTTTCTGTGTGCACTGTTCTGGGCTGGTGCTAGCCAGGGTGTAACTTATTAACAGTTTCTAGTGAAGTGAAAATCCGTGTGTGGGAAGTGAGTGTTATGTTACCAAATGACCTTTTCGCTTTATGCCTGCGTTGCTTTTCTCAGCTCAATGTCTCAGCACTGTCAAATGGCACTTCAAAGCACCACTGGCAGCGAGCGGGGAGGACGGGCTGTCCTGCAGTCATTGGGGGTGGTTTCAGTAGGGACTTTGCCTAGAGCACCTGGAGGATTTGTCTCACCCTTGGGCAACGTGGTGCCTCTTTAGGTGGTGCATCCCCAACAGCCGTGAGGGCATCTAGAGATAGTCTTTAGGCAAGTGCTCCTCTGCAGCAAGCAGGGCTTGAGCCCTGCTGCTTCTTGACAAGGAGCCGAAACAGCTCCTCCATCACAGAATCGTCATGGTTGGAAAAGACCTTCGAGATCATCGAGTGCCATTGTAAATGGTAACATGGCCGATGGAAAAGGAGGCCGCTCTTCACCTAGCGTTGAACCCCAGTCTGCTGTGGTCAGCAATGGGTAAAGTGTACTCAAATGAGTACTCAAGAGTATTTTAAGATGGAGCCTTTCAAAAGCACAAGGTTCAGCTCATGATAAATACCGGGTGACAGGAAGCCTAGCACAGACTGGTGCTTTATTTTCCCTTAGTTGTTGGGATCTGGTGCTATAGCGTGGCTTCCTTCCAGAGACAGTCTTTTGAAACCATCAGCCTTCTGGCACATCTTTGAGGTAGGAACTAAACCCAGATCTATCCCAGGGAAAGGTGGAATGCACTTGGGATGAGCAACAGTGTTTGCATCTGTCTCTGCATCATGCCCATCAGGATGAGGCTCCATGTCTACAAGTTATGCTCACCTCTGTGCACAGCTCTATACAGGAAAGATCCCAGACTGTGATTTAAGATCTCAGAACCTTTCAATAAGCCTTATTTTTCTTCAGGGTATTTCTCTTATATTTTGTGTCCCCCGCCTACCTCCCTAATTTTCCATTCCTTCTGAGTAGTTGATAGAATTATGTGGTAAATCTATGTTTTCTACCCTTTATACCCTTTAAAGCTATGTTCTCTCTTTCTTTACCTGTTTTTCTTTAGTTATTTTCTTATTAAATTTTTTTCTTTCAAAATTCCTCTGAATAACGTGACAATGGTCTAAGGATGAAATGAAACCAAGTTAGTTTCTTGGAAACTGGTAAAATATTTTTCAGATTTAATGTTCTCCTCTGAGAATGTAGGGGCTCAGCTCAGATGCTGCAAGGAAAGAGGTTTCCTATCACTTCCCCAGCAGCTCATGAGTGTGTAGAAGGGGGAATTAACGATCTGCATCCAGCTCCCTCAGTTGCTCTCAGCTCCAAAATCACCTCTATGACTTTGGGCTCTCTTACCCTGTAGCAATGTCTGGCTTCAACCACTATTAACATTGAACATCCAAGTTCTGCTATCTGAGGTGCCATAAATGTGCATGTGTTAATATACAACTAGAGGAAATGTCCTTCTTTCCTAAGGCTTCAAGAAACCTGCACAGGCATCTCAGAAGACACTGAGGCCTGCAGGCACCTTGGGTTCAACCAAATCTACAAACAAATTTCAAGGCAACTGAGTCCCATGGAAGTCCCTAGATGGCAGGGGTCTTTCTCCCATAGTTTGCTTTTTTCATCATGGTAACTTGCTAATGTAAGATGTGCAGGGATAGAGATGTAGAGATAATGTGTTCAGATCAGCAAGGAAATGGAAAGAGTAGCACCATTTTAATGTCTGTTTTTGTAGTGTATTTCCCATTTAGCAGCTGAAGCACAAGCAATTCATGCAGATTGGAGAGAGGAAAAACTCTGACAGAAGCAACAGCATAGTTTCATAAGAACTGAGACCTTCTAGCTCCATGGCAGGATCTGTGCAGGGCTTATTAGTGACTCTTCTCTATGCAGGAGACATCAGCAATGCTTTCTCAAGTCTGTGTGGGCTACTGGCCTATGCTATTATTTTCCATTTTCTTTGCTCTTGCTGACATGTTAAGTCTTTATTCTCTTCTCTGTGCTTGAGAACAGCATCCCACACAAAAATCTCTGGGCCTTGCAAAAAAAAAACCCCACCCCATTCCCTATTGTCTTTAAGGATAAAAGGTGCATTTTCTCATGACTCCCCACTAGTCCAGGCAAAAAAAACCTCACTGCCTCTGGCTTAAAAATACTTTATAAGGACAAAGTCATGATGATGAGAGTTAATCCAAAGGATTCTCTACCTTTCCAGATCATCTTCTTAAGCTACAGTGAAGTGCACATACTTTTTTGTCCCACTTTATAATCACATATGCATAGGACACACCAAAGTGAGATAGTTTGGGCCCCTTTCATTAACATGGTTCTGATTTCATAGAGATTTTAATTCTGGTGCAAACTTTCAGAAACACTCTGCCTCTTACTTGCCATGTACAGCTGGGCCTTGTTCCTCCCTTCTCTGGCTCTCTTACCTGCTTCCTTTTCAGGCTCTTTTTTTGTAGCTCTTAGAGGAAAGACAGGGTAGGTGACTCAGGGGAGGTCCCATTGCTTGCCCTTAAGTTTTCAGTGTCTCACATAATGTCAGGGCTCACCGCTGAGCCAGGACTCATTTGTATGCAGAGGAGCACAGAACTAACTGAAAAGTCCGTAGCTCAAAAACTGTAAATCTGTTCACTCAGTTTGGATTAGCTACAACTTTATAAATATTTTGTGACTGTTAAGTGAAAAGGCCTTTGTGGTTACCACACTGACATTTTCCTTTTTTTTTTTTTTTAATTTGAAACCAAATCTTCTATTTGAAGAACATCAAAAAGAGATGCTTTTATTTTTTTCTCTAAAAAGCTCTTTCTGCACAAGATGCATCAAAACTCATCTTGAGTCTCCAGAAAGCTACATTTTAACCTTTAGAGAATATATTTTTGGAAAAGTTCTTTCTTCCTTTGAGGACCCCGATGGAGTCAGGCAGAAAACACTAGTCTTTCTGAATCAAAAAGTCAGAGGAAGGAGAAAGACTGTAGAGCATAGTGATATTTGTGCTGCAAGTCACAGAGTACATTAATGGCTGAAGGGAAGGAAAACAAGATCTTCGAAGACTGTACGCAGTGTTCTCACCATTGCACATAGTGCAAGGAAGATTTTAAATTGTTCTGAAATTTGATTTAATGTTACTTCTCTCTCCAGTCTCCTAGTTCATTTGGTAGCCCAGCTCATACTCATTCAGAGACTTAACTGCTTATAAAAGTGCTTTGTGTCATGGAGTAATTATGTATTTCTTCCACTGTCATATGACAAAGGACATTTTATTTTGCCATATCGTTCTTCTATGTTAAAGACAAAACAAATATTCATGTTTCTCTGGGCCCCATCAGTCTGTTGCTATAGGGAGCCTCCTCTGATACTTTTACTGGGTCTTACACACGTTTTAAAAGATGTTCCTCTTCTTGATCTGCCCACCCTCGGTCAACAGAGCCTTTCTGAAGAGATTACATCTCACTGCTACATCCTCAAGGTATGAGAATGCAAATATGCTAGCAATGATCCATCAGCACTGCCATTTTTTCCTCTGAATCTAACCCAACTGCTTTTTGTGGTAATTACCTCACTAAAAGTACCACTGAGAATGCAAATATTTCCTTCTTCTCATCGTTTCTCTTCAACTCATGTTGAACTTCTGACACTTTTTTCCAGAAAGCTTGATTGACAACCAGAGCTTCAGAAGGATGCTGCACAATGTATCAAAACTGGAAGAATCACTCAGTGTATTTCAGCACTGGAAAACTGGAATTATTTTTTCTGCTCCAGCTTGCACACAGGCCATGTTTTAGGTGTGCTGTGCTGGACTCATTGTGAATGGTTGTCCAGCTCTGACACTGGACAGAACTCACTACTCACATGGCTCTAGTCTAGTCTCATCACTATGCTGAAAATCCTGTGTTAACATGCTCTTTTCTGGGATACTACTCGCTATACATACAGGTTGTTCAGATAAATAATATTCCCTGGTTTTCTTCTTTCCTGACCTTGATACATGACTATTGCCGGCAATAAGCATACAAGGACTCTACTTTTTTTCTGTTCCTTTCCTTTCCTTTCCTTTCCTTTCCTTTCCTTTCCTTTCCTTTCCTTTCCTTTCCTTTCCTTTCCTTTCCTTTCCTTTCCTTTCCTTTCCT